>CM037881.1:41516544-42021544 GCA_021292165.1 Shinisaurus crocodilurus | reverse complement strand
CTACCTCACAGGGTTGTTGTGAGGATAAAATGGAGAGGAGGAGGAGGACTATGAAAGCCGCCTTGTGTTCCTTTCAGGAAAAAAGGCGGGGTATAAATATTATATATATATATATATATATATATATATATATAATAAATAAAAATTGTGGCCATTTTTTGCATATCTTACACCATTTTCTACATAAAAAGCATACCACCAGGGACCCAGAAGTCACTTCCCTGGCTCAGGTCAGAAGAACGCGAGTCGAGCTGGGGAAACAGGTAGGAGGGACAGAGTTCGAGGGGTCACAAATCCTCACACGTCCCTACTTCTCAGACCCAAAGCTGTGGTGGTGGTGGTGGCGGCAACGATGAGGGAGGCTCCTGACTCCTGCTAAACTAGCTGGCACAAGACTGCCCTCTGGCCCTTCACAGTGGTGGCCCTAAAACACATAGAGAGCAAGCCAGTAGCTCCCTCCTCTGGTAACCCATTGCAGTAATACAACACATAAACTACTTGGGCCCTACTGAATGAGACCAAGTGTGGCGGTTGCTGTGAGGATAACATGGAGAGGAGGAGGAAGATTATGTAAGCCACCTTGGGTTCCTTGCAGGAAAAAAGGCGGGGTATAAATATAATAAATAAATAAATAGAGTGTTGGACTGGGACTCGGGAGATCCAGGTCCTAGTCCCCGCTCGGCCATGAAACTCACTGGGTGACTTTGGGCCAGTCACTGACTCTCAGCCTAACCTACCTCACAGGGTTGTTGTGAGAATAAAATGGAGAGGAGGAGGAGGAGGATTATGTAAGCTGCCTTGGGAAGCCTCTCTCATAGGGGAAGAAAATTTTCAGGAATTTGGGGGAAAGATTTTGCCACAGCAATAGCTCCACCTCTTCCCTGGAGCTGGAAACAACACTGCCTCCCTCACACCTGCATTATGGTGGATGCAAAATGGGGGTCAGCCTGCCACACAGTTGGTGATCTTGCCACTTGTGGTGGCAGAACAACCCCCACACACACACACACAAACAAAACCCTTACCAAAAAAAGGAAAAGAACCCCTGCCAATGGTTAGCCCTGCCTGTGAGAAACTGTTGAGAATGTCTCCTCTCTTGGGAGGAATTCAGTGAAATGGTCTCCCCATTTCTCTGCCCACAAACAGGGTGGAGAATTTTGAAAGGACAGATGCTCACAGCTCTAGCTACACTGTAAAGCAGGCTAGAGTGCTTGTCTGCATTGTCACCACAGGGTTTTCTTGTGGGAGGCTCATGCTAGCCTGGAAACTTCAGGGTTGTTGTTGTTTTTTCCCAGCCACCATTTCTCCCCGTATCTATAACACTGGCATGGTGGGAACACATCTGGAAGTTTGCTACTGCTAGCTGTTTTGGGCTTGCATATCTTCCATGTTCTCTCAGCACCCATGGGCCCCATCGCATAAAAATATTCTGTAATAATTTTTGGTCCATGAACATAAATAACAGAATGAAGACTGGCATAAAACCCAACTTTAGTCTGTATAGACAACAACAAGTCTGTCCAACTGTTTTAGGCCTTCCTCTGCTTCAACAACCCCATGGTACCTTGGGGCATGCCCACCAATTACCAATTTTTAAGAATAGATCAACAATTGTCCCAGATAAGGGAATGTGTTTAAATTATAAGCTATCACTACATCTTGCGCTGTTCCTAAGTTAAAAACTGTATTTTTTCCCAGATGAAATCCATCCCTCATTTAATATTCTTTTTTACATAATCCCTTTCACCATGTTCCAGTTGTGTTTTCTTTCTTTTTATAAGCAAAAGCCCACAGTGCCAGGCTGTCAAGAACAGAGGTAAGTGAAGTGAGATTGCTAGATGTGAAAATTAACGGTCCCTGTGAAAAGCTCATTTCTGTTTCCCAGTAGTAATTAATGCACAAACATACAGCACTTAAAAGCAGCTACGGGTGTGATCCGAAGTGCATTTATATATGTAGAAGTAAGATTGACTAAAATCAAGGGGGATTCCCCCCCCACTTTATAATTGTCCCAATCTAAGGAACTGGGAGCACAGCAGAAGTCTGGTCACCTGCTGATGTGCCTGCAGTAGTAGGCGATCACTCGTGACCGAGTAAGATTGTCTTCCAGGATAAAAAAAAAAAAGAAAATTTACAAAAAGGAGATTTTAAAAGGAGGAAAATTCTAAAGAAAATTGTGTAGACTCTAGCGATGGGTCCGTAAGTGACTGTGGAGGCCAATTCTAGATCCACACAGCTTCCCACAGTGAGGATACAGGTTACCAGATGGAAGATGGTCTTGTAAAGGATTCATTTGACATGCTTTTCACTTAGCACATTTCTCCCTTTCACCTTGCACTCGAGCTTCTTCAAGGTCCATAGAACCTTTGTGAAAGGCCAACCTCCATTTAGTTCATGGGCCAGAGCTTCCCAGTTTTTGATGTTTATATTGCATTTTTTTAGATTAGCCTTAAGAACATCTTTAAACCTCTTACACTGACCACCAATATTCCGCTTTCCATCCTTGAGTTGGGAATAAAGTGACTGCTTTGGGAGACGGCAGTCAGACATTCGAACAACATGACTGGTCCATTGAAGTTGGCGTTGAAGGATCATTTTTTCAACGCTAGTTTGCTTCTTCCAGTACACTGACATTTGTTCACCTATCTTCCCAAGTAATTCGCAGGATTTTCTGGAGGCAACGTTGATGAAATCTTTCAAGGAGGTGGAAATGACATTTATAGATAATCCATGTTTCGCAGGCATACAATAAAGTTTGTAATACAATGGCTTCATAAACCAGCGTTTTGGTCTCCTTACAGATATCCCAAACCTCGAACACTCTATGTTTCATTCGAGAAAATGCTGCACTGATGTGCCTGCAATATATATATATATGTATATATATATATAGGCACAATATATATGGTGGTCAGGCAAGCTCCAACAGTGTGTTGTTTTCGGTGCCTGCTGAAGATGTCTTTGTTCCGGGAAGCCTTCCTTGCTGACCAGTCATAGTTTTAATGTTATCCTGTTTTTAATACATTGTTATTATTTTATTTTTATCTATCTTTTTTTATTGTTCACTGCTCTGGAATCTGTCTAGATATGGATATATATATATATATATATATATATATATATTCCCAGGATGCTATTAGTTCTGATAGCCCTGATCATAAGTTAGATGGAGAGGAGGAAAAGTGGGTGTGCTCATATATCATCCTTCTCCCATCCAACTGTGACTCTCATATCTGACAGCTCTGAAAATCTAGTCGATGCCTAGACAAGGCACATTCAACATGCATACACAAGAGCTACTTCCAAAATATGCCTCATCCAAATTTCTCCCCAAAGGAGCTCTGGAGACTTGGTCTTATTTCTGCAGTTAAATGGATGCATTAGGAGCTCTCCATTTCCCTCCCCTCCAAAGTTTTTACAGAGCAATGTGTATGCCACAGTTTCAGTTCCTCGCATCTCCTTCATTCTTGCACATTACCAATGCAATGTGTGCATCACATTGATAAAATACTATTGTATCATGATTCATTTTGTGTGGGGACATTAATAGGGATGTATGAGAAATTCATTTTAGTTCATTTTTGATCAGGATTCACCCCATTTGCTCCTTCTGGACTGAACATGAATTCTGACGCAATCTGCTCTCAAAGTGCATACATTTCTGAGCTTGCAATATAATTCACAGAGCAAAACAATTGGATTTGAGAGTATGCATACTTTTGAAACATGCACACAAATATTGATGCATACATTTGGAAAAACTATGTACGGAAATATGCACAGATTTTAGAGCAGAAAAGGAAATAAAACAAATCTCACAATCTGATGCAGATTTGAGTTAGAAGAAGCTTTGAAATGGAATTTGGAGAACTTCTATGAACTCAGGTTTTGATGATTCGCCCATCCTGTTTTACCATGCACATGTCCATTGTGATCATTGGTAAAACACCCCTAAATAGCAATATTGACATGATCTAACACATGGTTGTATTGAGAGACTTCCTGTGTGGCATTTTACCAACAAGAAGTAGTACATGTGTTTATGAGTAAAACATTGCACAAGAAGAATCTCAATGAAATTATATACACAATGACATCAAGACGGTTTCTTTACAGTATTTTATATAAATGTGCATGCACACATCAGCAATACACTGGGAGAAGGATGCCAATGAACTAAAGAAACTGAAAGCTGAGGCAAACCTCAAATCCAGAATTAAGTTTAGAAATTCTCCTAGTTAAATCAGAAATCAGGAAATGAGGAATGTAGTGCAGAGTGAACAAACAAAACAATAAGGAAACAGAACAAGGGAAATCCTCAAAAGCAGAGATGGAGAACAAAATGTAGTTGGATTCCAACTCCCATCAGCCCCAGCCAGCATGGCCAATGGTCATGGATGGTGGGAGTTGTAGTCCAACAACATATGAAGTGCCACAATTTCTTGCTCTAAACCTAACTCATGGAGGAAATTTACCATGAGTTAAGGCATTCCCTGAAACAGATTTCTCAGGAGAGGAGCTTTCAAATCTAGTGTCTTCTGCTGTATTGTAACTCTGGAAAGTTTTATGTGGGTGTTACTCATGGCCAAAAGAACTCCATCACCATTTTCTCACTTTGCAGAAGCCTTAGGAAAATCTATCTATAGGAAATAAAAGGAGAGCTTCTAGGCACTAAACATTTTAAAGTTAGTATTCATTTGGTTCCTAAATGGAGAGCTGAATTTCAGTTTTTAAATGAAAGGGGTGGTGGGGATCTGGCCCAATTGTGGGTTCTGAGAACTTGAAACTGTATCACTGCACAAGTTAATGCAGGAGGTCAAGCTTCTGCAGAAGAGATTAACCCATATAGAGTATTCTCTGCCATTTCTTATTCAACTCAAGAGTGAAAATGAATAGAGAAGAAATAAGTCTATTCTTGATGCAATGTTGAAAAGAAGTCTAGCCATTCGCATTGTGTGCTCGAGACTTTTGATGAATAAGGAAGCTTCTACATAATAAAATATGAGTGCTTAAAAATGAGATGAATGACAATTTCATTGCTCCGTGACACCCTAGTGCTTACCAAGACAATCGAACTTGGCCTTAACAGACTGATTTTATTGCTACATGACAATAGCAAATGAAGCCTAAAAAAAGTGAATGGCAAATCTATTAGAACTGATCGCCTCCTCATAATCTCTTGTGATATTTAGCATGTCCAAAGTACCACTCTTTAATAGAGTTCCTATCCAAACATTTCAACTGAACTTTCTCAAAATTCTAAAAACTTAGGCTAAATCTATGCTTTTCCATGAACAGGTCCTGTCACCTCCATGCTATGGACTGAATCCATGTGGTACAGTCAAGGCACTGGCAGCACCAGGGGTGGGGTGTGTGTGTGTGTGAAGGAGCATGGAAGAGCAAAGTGATTTTGGAGGTGGGGGAGCTTAGTCCCACATGTTAGATTCCAGAACATTAACACTCCAATCCTAAACATATGTTCTCTGAAGTTGATGCAGCCTTATTTTATTTTCCAGATAGAATTTACAGGAGCTAACACAAGTGTGTGTATGTTTCTGATTAGGATTTATACATTCCTCAACCCCTATTAGCACTGAACATACATTTAGCACCCAGAACATACTCAGAAGCACCCTTGTGCCACACATTCCACACACACAATCCCCCAACAGAAAATCCATGTAAGTATTCTCACCTTGTATCTAGGGATGTATGGCTTTGGTAAAAATCTATTCAATTTGTGTTTAGTGGAGTGTTAGGCATCTTTCACTCTGTCATCCACTCATTGACAGAATCAGATTTTTTTTTAACCAGAACTTCATTCCACTTGCACTAATTTGCATTGGCACTTACCGTATGTGCACTAGCACTAATGCAAATTAGAGCAAATCCCCCCCCCCAAGTGAAAAGCTGGTCCCCAAATCCATGGAATCCACATGGCTCAGCAAAAGCCAGTCTGCTGCAGAATACACAGGTCGGATTCATAGAAATCCAAACTCATTTGAATCCATTACGGATTTCTCCGATATCCATACTTGTTGTACACACCTCATTTCTTTATTTAATTCATTGATTATTTAAATATTTCTACTTTACCTATTCCAGCTTTTTAAAGGCAACTAGCAAAAGTTCCTAATAGATAAAATCAACTTCCCGAAGATCATTCCTTAATAGAATGTCCAAGCCAGTCTCAAACCAATAAATCTATTAAAAGGGCACCAGTCTGGCTGAGACCAGTGGGAGTTATACTCCAAAATATCTGGACAGCACCAGGTTGAAGAAGGCTGCTGTAGACAGACAAGAGGAAATTCTAGTGGATCCCTGAAAACATTACGGTAATTGAGAATAGGAAATTCCGGCTGGCTTTTAGAGATGGAATGAGCAATTAGCAGCCCATCAACCAGAGCAACTCCTCAATGCAATTTTACTGACCCTAGGGTTGGTGCCCCATGAACTTTGGGAGGGCTGGAAAAGCCCCACCCAGTAGCCAGGATGGGACATCACGAGAACATGGAGTCTCATGTCACTTCACGTGTGTGTTGTTGTTGTTGGCCAATCAGAGGGAGGTATGGAATGCCTTTATAAGGTGGTGCCTCCGCCTCTGTGGCCTCTTTGGATTCAGTGCAGCAACCCATCCACCACTCCCTAGCTGCAGTGTGCAAATAGCCAGCCACCCATTTGGGAGCTGAGTAGGACCTTTGATCAATCAAATAAATAAATAAATCAGGACCTTTGGAGATGATGCCAACAACTGGTACCCTGGAAACAACTTTTTCCTCACGCATTCCACACTTTAGAAAAAAATGGGATGTGGTAACATTGAATTTGGCTGGCTCAATGAATCGTGAACACCTTTGGTCTCAACAGGCAGCTAGTACAGGCAGGGAGGGTGCCCTGCCAAGGCATCTTCATGGTAGCTTATCCAACCTACCTCTCACTGCTGGATGGATTTGGGGGACTGGAGAGGGGAACTGAGCTTGGGCCCCAGAAGCTTGCTTCCACCCTCCAAGCACCAGGCAGCAGGGGCAGCAGAGCAAGCAGTCAAGTGCCGCCTCCCTCACCTTTATGTCAAGAAGGCAGTAAAAGGCACAGGTCAGTTATATAAGGTCACCCACGTGAGAAAAGAGTGGGTGGTTTGCTCAGCTTTCCCTTCAAAATAAGGATGGCTGCAGGGATAAGAGATGAGTGAAGATTGTCACTCATTGCAGAACCTTGTTTTATTAAGTTAATGAAGTTCTGTCTCTTTAACCCCAATATTTGTCTCCTGTCTTCATTCTGGGACATGGGAGCAAACCCCAACAAAATTTAATCACAGGTGCTAAACAAGCAAGAAGCTCACTGGGTGACTTTGGGCCAGTCACTGACTCTCAGCCTAACCTACCTCACAGGGTTGTTGTGAGGATAAAATGGAAGAGCAGGAGGAGGATTATGTAAGCTGCCTTGGGTTCCTTGCAGGAAAAAAGGCGGGGTATAAATATAATAAATAAATTAATTAATAAAATAATAAACAAAAATACTTTCCCTCTCAGCTTTACTCACAAGGAAAATAATTTCAGATGCCATCAAGGGGTAATTTAAATGTATCAGATTATAAGTGTCAACTGTGCACCTTTAAACACCCATGTACATGTGCTGGAGAGCCCTGGTTTGACTGTGTGGCTGGCTTCCCAATGTGTTAAGGATGCATATCTATCACTTACATTGTATATGTTTGCTGTGGGAAACACTGGTGTAACATTTGTGGTAAAACTCAGTTGCTGCATGAGATGTGGAGTCACGTACATCAATGGATAGCTAGCTAGCACTGAGCCAACAATTTCTCTCACACATTTTTTTTACCATTCTCATTCAATATGATAGAGAAAAAATGTTTCTAAAAAGAAATTAAATGGAAGGTTTGGGTTTCTTGTGCTTACCTTACTTAGGAGGTGGCTGAGGAGTGTGCTCAAGTGTCCTGATTTCTTTGTACAACCACATCTCCAGCAGCCTATAGCCTCCTTGGCTTCCCAGGGGAAGCCATCATGAGGCAATTCCTCCCATGGGGCTTTTTCAGATAAGGAAGCACTGGCAGCCTAGGAGGCTGCAGAGCAATGGTGAGATGTGTAATGGAAAGAAAACACACACAGCACCCTTGGCCACCTCACAGTGATTAGGCAAGCTAGGAAACACCACAAAAATAAATTATAAAACACCCTCTTTCACGGGGAAAGAAAACTTTCAGGAAATTGAAGGACAGATTTTGGCTCAGCTCTGGCTCCACCTTTTCTGTGCAGCTAGACACAAATCTACCCCCCAACACACACACACGTGCATTGTTGTGGTGGATGCAAAATGGGGGCCAACTTGCCAACACAGTTGATGCTGTTGCCACCTGCAGTTAGGGATGTGTTGTGCAAATGTGTTGTGCCAGCGTGGTGTAGTGGTGAGAGGGTTGGACTGGGATTCGGGAGATCCGGGTTCTAGTCCCCGCTCGGCCATGAAACTCACTGGGTGACTTTGGGCCAGTCACTGACTCTCAGCCTAACCTACCTCACAGGGTTGTTGTGAGGATAAAATGGAGAGGAGGAGGATTATGTAAGCCGCCTTGGGTTCCTTACAGGAAAAAAGGCAGGGTATAAAATAAATAAATAAATAAATAAATCAGCAAAACATGAGCTGGCCAAAGTTCACCCATTTCCAAGTCGAAGTTCTTTCTGACTCAAGCCCATATCAGATTGTGAGCTTTGTTTGTTTGTTTGTTTTGCATGAAAATCCATGTGCATTTTCATGCATATTTTCCCAAATGTATGCATTAAGGTGAGCACAGGTGAGCATTGGGCTAGAATGTGCCTCTGCATCAATAATGTGTGAAGAAAGCTGCCTATATACAGTCATGCCTTGGATTGAGAGCATAATTCGTTCCGGAAAGGTGCTTGTAATCCAAAACACTCTTATATCAAAACGAAATCCCCCCAAAAAAATTTGTACAGAGATTTTTAATTTAAGCCATACTACAGTACTTGTATTGCAAGACGACGCTTGTATATCAAGTAAAAAAAAATTAAATAAATATTAAAAATTTTGCTTGTCTTGCAAAACGCTCTCAAACCAAGTTACTTGTAATCCAAGGTATTACTGTATATCGGATCTCTCTTGCTGGATTGGGGCATCTGTAGCCCTATTCAGAAGATTTCAAACCCCTCCCCCCCATGCAATTAGAATCATGTGAGGGGGACAGTGGAGACAATACCATTGGCCCTCCCCTCTGTGGCATCCTTGTTGCTCATCCTTGCAAACTTCCATATGTTGAAGGGTAATTTCTGCAGTGGGAGAGCCTTTTTTCCAGTGTTCTAAATCACACAAGGAGGCCACACAAGTAAAGCCAGCTTCCTGCTGCAGACATTCAGCCCTCAATGCATAGAGGGCTGTGAGGACAGGTGATGAGGATACGGTGGGTGGAGGAGGCAGAGCACGTGGGCTCATCCCTTCACACTATTCTAATGGTGCACAGGAGAATGTCTGAATAGGGCTAATGGTGCAGAGGTGAATGTCTGAATGGGGCTAATGATGGAGCAGTGAACATCTGAATAAGGTTAATGGTGCAGTGATGAACTTCTCAATAAGGTGTGGGGGTAAACCTTTGAATAGGGCTAGTGGACACCTGAATAGGGCTAAGTGGAGTGGAGGTGAATGTCTGAATAGGACTAATAGAGCAGAGATGAACATCTGAATAAGGCTAATGCATGCACACAAACTACTGCTGTCAAATATCTTTGTTTACCTATCTGGCAAGAGCTATAAGCCAGCAAAACTACCTTCAACACCACAACCTCTTTCATTTGTCAGTCATACCTTGGATCAAAACAGCATATTGAATCTCAATGCAAACATAATGAGCGAATGATTAGCAAAACAGACTGCGTGCAGCAGGTAACAAAGAAAAGTGGATTTATTTCTTATTATTTCAGCACAAAGTAGATATTATTAAGCAGGACATCCATTCTTTATTACTAACATTAATGGAATATTGGACAGTTTTGCTTGGATAAATATTTAGCATACTGAATTTAGCAAGTGATGGAAGCAGGAGGAAGCCTTGCAGAAATTGTGATATATTTTTTTCTTATCTATTGTGAAGTTGTTGTTGTTGTTGTTGTTGTTGTTGTTAAGTGCCCTCGAAATAATAGACAGTAGTGATGAAACAAATATCATATAAGTTTTCATGCAGACTGACCCTAAGCTTGTTTACTCAGATGTAACCCTCTCTGAATTTAATGAAAGTTACCCTCTATCAGTGTGCATAGGATTACAACCTTAAGAGTGCAATCCTAAAGGAGTAGAACTCTTTAGACACAGGGCTCTGAGGGCCCTCCACCCATCCAAAGCTCTGCTCTGGCATCGATCTGATAGAATGACCAAGGCATTTTCACCTCCCGTTCCACCTTAAGAAACATTTTCAGCTAAACAGGACTTTCAGCCCATCTAGCCGACTTACCTTGCTGTGAGTGTGAGGGGTTGCAGAGAGTCTTGTGGATCCAGTGGATCCACATCTCTCCTTTTCTTTCCCCTCCCCACCAACTATCACACACCCTTTCCTCCTTCCCCATCCCTTGGAAGAGAGCTTTCTGTCCACAGAGCTTTCTGTGATGTCTGGAAGGAGGGGAAAGATCCCTACTTGGATTTCCCCTCCTCAAGGTCGTAGCCCTGTCTACAGGCTCAGGGTTTGGTGAAATCCACCATATCCTATGGAACCACATATGCCATCTGAGGAGCCATAGGATTGCTCTGTAAATCTAGCTTCTTAGTGGAACTGTGCATGTGGCAAATGGGGGGGGGCATATCTACAATTTTCCAGGGGGCTGGGGTGATTGTCAGGTGGTGATGAAGTTACCTTGTGATGGCAGCATCATTTGGCTGCCAGCCCCGCCCCTCTCAAAATTTCTCTCTTGATGCTAGTGTGACACAGAGGGATATTCGGGAGGTGAAATGGTGCCCACCTAGCCAGCAGCCATAGAGACATGCAGAAGCATCTAGGAAAATAGAAAGAGGGCTGAGTGATTTCACACCTCCTTTTGGCCAGTGGGGGCTGCCATTTTTTTTAAACAATGCTTCTGGAACAATGGTGTGTTGTTGTTGTTGTTGTTGTTTGTATATAATACCCTTAATCCTATGGTAAAACAAAGGTAAAAGCAGCAGATAAGACCTTAAAAGAGATTGAGACTGCTCATATTAAAATTGGTTAAATTAAATTGCCTGGGTAAATATAAATGTTTTTGCCTCTAGCATGAAAGACTGCAAGATTGGTGCCAGGAAAACTACTTTATGTCATGGTGTAGTGCCGTTCAAAGGAGGGCAATGTGGGGGGAAAGGGCAGCACCTTGGCCACTAATAAATAAATAAATAAATAAATAAGAGGAGGTCCACCACTAAACTTGTGGTGGTGGCCAAACTATGGGCTTTTCTACATAGGCTGTTAATCTGTTGCATCTACTTTCGATTTCATCAGAACTGAGATCCAAGCACTACAAGAAGGGCATTTCCTGCTTTATCGCGATGGAACCTCTAGGTGGCACTGTGGTATAGCAGAATAGCTCAATACACAAGTGGAAACAGCAATTTCTTTCATTTTCTCAAATATTACTTTATTTTGCCTGCTCTAAAAAAACTCGTTGAAAGTTCTGTTTAACAACAGAAGTGAAACTGGACAGTCACAATGTCATCTAAAGAACCCATAAACAACTGTGAGTAGGGAATGACAAGCGCATGATAAATGCCTTGTGTAGAGAAGTTCTATGTTTTAAGATGGAGGAGAAGGAGAAGGAGAAGGAGAAGGAGAGAAGCCTCTGCCACTGCCACTCATCCTGATAAAGCAGCCCCAGTCCTTCAAAAATTTCTTCTCTTTTTTCCAGCCCTCAAATTTTGCAAGGCAGATTTATGCCTCACTTTTGCTTCTCAAAACCCAATTTCCTGTGAAAAGCTGAGCTGTAAACCTTTGGCTCAGACCTAATTTGTACTATTGGTACTCATCATTGTCGCATTAGCTCAACAGCTGGGTAAATAGTCCATGTAGTAGAACTATCCAACTGTGCAATGTATTCAAAGTCAGTTTTGAAAGAGGGATATTTGGCCCAATAAAGTTATCAAAATACTGGGCTGGAAGTGGCACCTCCACTAGCAATTGTCCATGTCTCATTACATTAAGGAGGCTAGCCCAGCACTTTGAGGATAGAGGTAGAGGACCTAAAAATGCCACAACAGATCTAGTGATTTCTACCTTTAAAGTGTGGTGTTGATTTGTACTTAGTTTGATCTGCTTTTTGCCCCAAAGTTATGTTTTTATTGCAATGTTGTTTTATATTTTGATTGTATATTATATCTGCAGTACATTTGGGTTCTCATGGGTTTTTTTGTTTATGTTTTCTTTTTACTTATTTACTTTTGTTTACTTATGGGTTTTGATGTTGCTGTTGTTGTTGCCCTGGTATCTTACGATGAAGGGTCGGTTAAAAAATACTTTTAACAAATGAATAAAATAACTTCCACAGATTCAGTCCAGAATCCTAGATTCCTAGATTAATGTCTAGTTGTCTAATCCTAGATTAATGACAAACTGATCATACATTCTGCATTGCTTATCTTTCTGTGATCATACTTGGTGATGTACTATTCACTAGATAATGGGCAGCAACAAGAAAGACAAAACATTTCTGTTAAAACCCAGATAAGATACAGACAGAAACCTGTTATATCAACAAACCTGATCTAGAGAAGTGCAATACCGATGAACTAACTCCACACTTTCCTTTTCGATTTTGTCAGTAGCAGCCCCACATAAACCGTACTGGATGAAAATAATAATTGGAAATGACCCAGTCAATATTCATGTGATTGTATTTGGTTCAAAGAGAAAGTTATCTGGATCACTGTAATCAATTGGGCTTTCTTTTACAAATGCTGTGGTTAGTTACTGTATAATGTAACTAAATAAAGCACACTATGCAGCTGGAGAAAGCATAAATCAAGATGGTGTGTTGTTGTTGTTGTTGTTTTTAATTCACTGGGCTATCTTACCTTTCTTTCTATAGCTTTGAGGAATGGGTCATCAGAGATTGTATCTGTAATTAATATACAACTATTCTTGCCCTGACCTACTTTTCTGCTGAGAGTCAGCCCTTCTGGAAGCTTTTCCTGGGAGACTCAGATATATAAGCCATCCAAATCTCTGCTAAAACCAGTATATTTCTCAGCTGCAAGATTTACGATTTTTCTCAATGCAAAAAGCCCCCAGTGCTTTAGCTCCTCACCTGTAATGATTTAATCATTTCCATTATACTGAGGGATCTTCCTTTAACTCGCTTCAAGGTTCTGCGTTCATTTCCTCAGGTGATATTTCTTACAGCGTTAGAGATATTAATTATGAAATACCATGTGAACTGCTCAGTATGCCAATAAGTACTTCCATGGAGAGGAGGGGGAACAGGGCAAGTGGTCGACCAGGACACTCTGCATGCTGCCTTTGAATATGCTTTCTGGATGGGGAGCAGTCGAAGCTTGAGGGTTAGGCTTAAAGTTCAGGTCAGGGTTAGGATTAGTAACCCTAATCGCCCAGAGAGCCCCAGCTATTGGGTGGTATAGAAATGGAATGAATGAATGAATGATGAAAGAAAGAATGAATGAAATGGTAAAACCTGTGTCCCTATGCTGGTAAAGGTGCCTGGATCAAGCCTATATTTCACAGACAGAGTGAGTGGTCAACCAGGACACCCTACATGCTGCCTTTGAATATATTGTCTGGATGGGTAAATAATTAAGACCAGGGTGAGAATTAGGGTTAGGGTTATGGTAGGGTTAGTAAAACCTGGATCCCTGTGCAGGTACAGTGGTCAGGATCATGCCTATCATTGGCAGAAAGAGTGAATGGAGAACAAGGACACTGTTTGTGCTGAATATGAGTAGACTGGGGAGAGCTTTAAGCTAGGGATGAAGATTAGGTTTAAATTTCAGGTCTGGGTACAAGTTTGGAAAACCTAGGTCCTTGTGCAGGTACAGGGGCCTTAATCAAGCCTATCTTTGGCAGACAGAACCAGTGCCTACTCCTTTGCCTGCAATTCTGAACTCACATACAATATTTGTGCATACGCACACACATACATAGTCAACAATGTAATATAATAATTCAAAAACATTTTTCACTATATAAAAGACAAAATACTAGTATATCTTCACTGGTAGAGAACTCAAATACAAAGAAAAGTTTCCCCTTTTACAGCATATAGCACACAGACACAGAAAGTGTTCTTCACTTTAATACATATGAAATCTGTATACTTCCTTTCCAAACTACCCTGTCTAACCCTGCCTAAATCCCTGTTTTCAAAGAAATCCCTACCTTTGACAGCGATCAAAGGCAAGTGTTAGCGAAAAGGGGGTGCACTTTTCCACCTTCCTGAGCACCTAGAATCTCAGGAATGGGTGGAAAAGTTGGGGGCACTGGGAACTATGTGGGGACACTCAACCCCCCAAGGATCTCACTTCAAAGAAAGTTATCTACTGGCCACCCCCTTTCATAAGCAAAGACCACTCATGGCTTTGCTTTGGCCTGAAACCTTGCCTTTTGACAGCTGTCAGAGGGAAAGCAAAGAAGGAAAAAAATCTATTTGCAGCTTCTCTGGGACAATGTCTAGGGTTGGTACCTGCTGCACTTTGACAGCAGACTCCTCCCAGGACATGGTCCAGATGAGGCTTCCCACTTTCGGATCTGTGGAACTGTGCACCTCTGCAGTTGCACAAGTCCAACCAAAAAAATAATTTTTAAAAAATATGAAGAAATGTGCATATTTGGAGCACACACACACACAAAGAAAGGTGGCCTACTAGTGACAGCCCCTCCAAAGTGCCACTTGGGCACTTTGGAGGGGCTGTCACTGGCTGTCAATTTGGAGATCACTATCCGTGATCTCTGGAAAGAAAAAGGGTAAAGGGGGAGGAAGCGGTGGCAAGGAAAAAAGGGCTTGCAATTGCAGCAGGAGGCACCAAGCTAGTGCTGGTCACCCCAAAGTGCTGCTTGGGCACTTGTGGGGTGGCTCTCACTGGTGGTGGCCCAGGTGAGCTTCACGAGAGCAGCAAGGATTTTTTGCCGCTCATGCCAAGGGGCTTGCTAGCAAGCTGCTTCCCGGTACCAATGATGGGGTTGGTCACAACCCATTGTGAGTACAACAAACTCTAGAACAAGCCGTGGGTTGTCAGGGTGGCTTGTTGCCCACAAACAAGCCACCATGAGCAAACCAGTCTGGGTTCGCACAACATAACCCACTGTGGCTTGTCACCCATGATGGGTTGTTGTCTCATGCAGACCCAGTCTGTCTGTCTGTCTCTCTCTCTCTCTCTCTCGCACACACACACATGCTCAAGAAAGAGAGATAGATCCCCTGGCTCATTCAGACACAACAGCCACAAAGGACATGAAATATAAGACCTGAGCTAGGAAGAACATGAACTCCTGCTATTCCTGCTAACCATTTTGGGGCCTTGATATGCTACTGTCCAATCACAGCTGCACTAAAATTCTGGATTTCCCAATCATTTTCTACAGGTGGTAAATCTGCGAGGGTAGAGCAAAAGAAAGAAGAAGAAGAAGAAGAAGAAGAAGAAGAAGAAGAAGAAGAAGAAGAAGAAGAAGAAGAGGTGGGCGGGGGCTATAAATGAATGAGGAAGTCCCTTCTGCAGACAAGTCTTCACTCTGTACTTACCTCTATGGTCAAATGCTGAACATAGCTGTGACTTCACTCATTGGCTAAACACAGTGAAAAGTGGTAGCAGGCTCATGTCACTTACTTCCCCAGCAGAAATCCCACCCATGAAAAAGTCCAATTGGAGAGGAACTAGGGTTTATAAAAACTTGCATTGGCACCAATGGAGGCTTTTAAAAAGCCCAATTGCTGCACTCAGGTTGCGGGGGCGGGGGCAGAAGAGATGCCACTGGATATATGGGGAGGACCCACAAGGCTGAATCTGGACCTTGGGCCAGATGTTTGCCATCCTTGCTCTAAGTGATGGGTATGTAAGAAGAGACATACTGGGGCAGGGTCCACCTAGTCCAGTATCCTGTTTCCAACAGTGGCTAGCCAAATGCCTCTGGGAAGCCCATAGATCAGTGTTCTCCAACCTTGGGTCCCCAGATGTTTTTGGCCTACAACTCCCAGCATGCCCCAGCCAGCTGGGGCATGCTGGGAGTTGTAGGCCAAAAACATCTGGGGACCCAAGGTTGGAGAACACTGCCATAGATAGTGTCTGAAGGCAATGCCTCCCACCATTATTACCCTCCACCATGGTATTCCGAGGCTGTGAACACAAAGGTTTCATTTAGCTATCATTCCTAATAGCCACTGATATTTTAACATGTTCTACATGTTTCCTACACCAGTTTTATTATCATTCATTAAGAAGAATAATGAGTCTGTGCATATGGAATTTCACACATTCCTACCAGATTTTGTTTCTTTTTCAGAATAATCCAGCTGTAAACAAAAGGAATTTTAGGAAAACTAAGAATACTGATTAACTGGGGCAGTTTGAGGTCAGACAAAATCCAGTTTGTCACGTACAACAGTCAGGGATCGGGCAACTTCTAAATTGATTGGAACAACTTAATTTAAAAGGCCAGGCAAAATAGCGCAGAGCTCAATGGAAATCTTTCAGGAAGTCAATGTGCCCCCTACACACACACCCTGTGTCCAAAGCAAATGGAATTTGACAATGCAAAGCAAGAGGAATGGAATTGAAAATACAAAGCTAAAATAACATACACACACTCACACACACACACACACACACACACCTCCCAATGCCCTTTTTAAGCAGTGGGAAGTTCAAGTCAGTCTTCCAAAACCAAATACTTTCAATTAAAGACAAGAGGACCGGTGTTGTGTACCGTCTCTGAAAATCTATTTACAAATGTACTGACTGAGAAGCAACAGCTAGGAAGCAGCAGTAGTACAGACAGTAATGGAGAACCAAGGCTGGCTGCAGGACCCAACAAGCTTGCAGCATAATAAAAAAAAAAGCCTGCTGCAGATAGCTAATGTGGCATAATGGTTTAGAACAGGGGTGGAGAACCTCAGGCCCAGGGCCAAATACAGCCCGCCTGAGGTCCCAATCTGGCCTGCAGAATTTCCCAGATAGCCATGCTCCCTTCCCCAGGCACCACCCCCTTTCCCTCAACCATCAATCTTTTCCCCCCCTTTCATTTCCAGGCTTTTGTGCGGTTCCCTCCTCCCATCCCCATTTGAAAAGGCTGAAATGGCTCTCCTAAAACTTAGTTATTGGAAGTAAGAGCTTTAAGCTAAAATATGCTGGTATTTTTGCTCCTGCCCCTTTTGCCTTTGGCCCCGCCAACCGCTGGAATGTCGGCGGGAATGGAATGGAATTTTGCCTTTGGGCTGAAAGAGGTTCAACACCCCTGGTTTAGCACATGAGGCATGAGCTGGAAGTCCACAGTTCAAATCACAGCCCAACATGGACTCACTCTCTGGGCTCAGGCAAATCATTCTCTCAGACTTGTCCCTTACCATTTGTAATACGGAAGATAATGTATATGAATCTCCTTGAGCACTTAGGAAATAATATTATTAATATCATCTTTTGTATCTTGGCTTTTTGTCTTGGTTTCCTTATAAATACAATGTATCAGGTATAGATTAACTGACAACACTATTTAGAAATGATTGTCCACTCCTCTCTCTTTCCTTCTTCATACATTCTCTCCAGACCCTTTTAAATCCAGCCCCCTTTTTACTGGCTCCTCTTCAGGACAAGGTTCTAGACAAATGAACTAATTGACTAGCATGGAATGACACATCCTTCCCCTCCATAGGAACAGGATTGGCTTTCACCACAACTTTGTGATAAAGTCTTGAAATCTTTTTGGTGGTCTTCTGTCAAGCAAGACAGAACTGGTTGGAGACCTGTCCTCTCATACTGAGAGCTATTTATCACTTTCTTCAAAATTATCTGTGAGGTCAAAGCTGGAGGCAAAATCATACCTCTTTACAACTCTTCCCTTGAGATCAGATTCTCTTCCTAACACTCTCATGCTGCTCATCCTAGACAGTCTTGATATGTTTCATTTCTTCCCATCAACTCCTATGATGGACTTTCCTCATATTTCAATTATTTTCCCAGAGTATGAACATCCTTTTCTAACTCTGTAGTAGGATAGCTGTACTTGAACAAAATTTCCAATTTGAAATGTTCACTGTAATTGGCACCCATCTTATTATCCACATATTCTTTATATTTCTGTTGTTTCTTCTTGACCTAGTCACAAATTTCTGCATCCTTAGGGGAAGATGCTTTGAAGAGTCATGTGAGTTGTCGACCCTGGTTAAGTCTGGTGTTCACTTTATGTGCTCTCAGCAGTTCAAACAGTGATTTTCCTGTAAAAATATGGGAAGTAGCTTGGTAAGTAAACGAAATGTCAGAGATTGCTCCTTTCCAGGGTTGTTATTGTGAGCCAGCTGCAGGATCTATTTTACTAGGCTGATCATTTTTTCCACCAAGCCATTACCTCTTGGATGGTACAAGGAAACTGTATGGTGCTTTATTCCATTGCTGTGGAAGTGATAAATCAGGTGAGCTGTGTCACACATTGTCAGTTACTAATTCCTTGGGAAGGCCTTTTCTGACAAAGACTGCAGACTGAATTACCTTGTCTGTGGTACTTTTGTCAGAAAATGAAACTTCTGGCCACTTGGAATAGTAATCCAATGTCATGATGCTAAATTTTTGTTTTGCAGGTTGGTCATCAAAAGGTCTCATTATATCTAGAGCGGTTTTTCCCATGGACTGTTGGGATACTATGTTGTTGGAGTAAACAGTGAAGTGAAAGTCTTCTGTGATTAATCACATAAGGCACAAGGCATATAGTTCCTGATTACATCCTCAAGGTGTTTGTCCATTTCTGGCAGCAAAAGCTTTATCTGATTCATCTTTTAGTCAAACTCATGCTTAGGTGACATCATAGGCTACATCAGTCAATCCCACTTGCAGAGATGTTGGTATGACCCAACAATCAGTTCTTAAAACTCTCTTGTTCAGAAAGGACAATTAACTTGCTACTTGCCTGTCTGGTCACAAGCCAGTTCCCACCCTCACCCTGCCAGAATGGCTTGGGCAGGGAACGGCATTTGCAGATGGACAGAGGTGGGAAATCAGGTGTGTTATGGCATGCCTAGCATGCCTGTAGCATGATGGGGCAGAGCCAGAGCTTTAAAAGCCAGCTCTGCTCCAACACCCGGTTTCTGTCCTTTCCGGCTGTTGGAGCAGCTGGTGCCTCATCGAGATTGTCGGCTTGTCGAGGAGGAAAGGAGGAGTCTCTTCACTATTGTCACTGGACTTTGGATCCAAGTGGGACTGTGGAGGAAGAGAAGAGGAGCTTCCCTCCTTATTGGTTTTGGTGGGGGGGGGGGTTGGCTGGCAGGCCAAGGGTCTGACTTCTGCCACTTACTGGCTGGGCTTTCGTTGTGCTGGGGCTGTTGTCAGCATCTTGCGCATCTGGGTGCCCCCACAACTGAGGCTCCTTCCACACCAGCAGATGGTGCAGCTTCAATTATGTGACTCCTTCCACACTAGTTGGTGGGTTGTCTACACCTAGAGTCGAGAGAGAAGGCTAAAGATGTTGATAGGGCCCAGGAAAAGGTCAAGCATAAGAAAGTGAAGAGGACCTGGGCTAACTTGTTAGCTGGGTCCCTGGTTTTTATGGGGGTTGTTCAGCAGAAACAACCCGAGAAAGGGTTGGTTTTGACCAAGTACCTGGACATTATATATTCTGGTAGATGACCCATGTAGATTAAATAGGGCTCGTAGGAAGGTTAACAGGGAGATTCATTTGACTTTGCAGGATGGGGAGGAGTGCTCCCGCATCCTGAAATTCTTCCTTCTAGGGCAGAACTGTATAGGGCCGATGGCATTCACCTGTTGGATACAGGGAACAACATCTTTTTGCAGGATCTGCAAGTGGGGCTGTGGGATTTCATCCCGGGCAGGTGGAGGTAAGGGACCTAAGCCGAGGCTTGGTCCCCTCCTTTGGCGGGGATGTGCAGGAATTGTCAGGGAATAGGTTTTGGTGAGCACTCACTGGCACCTTTATGGTGACTGGCATGTCCAGAGGCTCGGAGGTTGTGCAGCCCATGATACGGGATATGGTTTGCATTCGGGGACCAACCTTTCTCACCTACTTGGAGTTGTGTGGCACCGGGAGGGGGTGACACAAGGAAGTCTCCCCTTACACTCACGTGTAGCCTAGGAAAGGGGAGTGGGAATTCAATCCACCTCCTTGCCCTGGTGGAGTGGCTCGCCCTGAAAGCAGGCTAGTTGCTTGCAGGAAGTCATATTTCACTTGCAGATCTTGAGGTGGTATGTTTTACCCATTTTAAATAAAATAAAGAGGCCCTAGTTCTACCCAAGCTTTGCTGTCCGTGTCTTTATTTCCTGCCTTCCCTCTCTCTCCTCAAATGTTCAGGTACCTTATTCTTCCTTGGCCATTCTTTGGTTATATAAGGCTTGAGATCAGCAAGGACTTGGTCAGCACTCAGGGCTGCTTTCCATTCTGAAGCCATGATCATGCCATACGTGGGTTACCAACCCTTCATCCTTGTCTTCTTTGATGGCCTCTTGGCTTGAAATTATAAAATGGAATAAGCAATCTGCAATAGTATTCCAAATGCCTGGAGGTATTCCATCTGGGAAAAAAAAACCCAATGGTGCAATCCTATGCACGTTTAAACAGAAAAAGTCCTATAACTCTCAGCATTCCCCAGCCAGCATAGCTGGGAGTTATAGGACTTGTTTCTGTGTAAACATTCATAGGATTGTGCCCTTAGTCTTGTGATCCAGCTGGCTGTTCTCAGGGTTGCTCGACCTGAACCCATGTGGAAAATAAATTAGACAAGTGATTATGATCAGAATCTAGTGAACCTTCTACCCCACAGGTAAGTCCTGAAGTATTGCACTAATGAGAAATCTGCTAAAGCCTCTTTGTTGATGACAGAAAATGCAACTGTGATTTACCTACCTTTTTTCAGTTACATCAAAACAGCACTCAATTCATAGCCAAAAGAACCTGTGGTTACAATTGTTTGTCTGCTAGTATCAAAAGAACTGAGAGCAGGGCTCTCTGCAATTTTCAGTTTTATCTTTTGGAGATGGTCTCTGGCTGCATGATTCATCCCATTTAAACAGTGTGTGTGTGTGTGTGTGTGTGTGTGTGAAGAAGATACAGTGGAGCTACTTTCATGGCAAATCGCTTTACAAACTAAGCATAATACCCACAAAGTTCTAAAAATGATTGAAGTGCACCTTTGGTATGCATATGTAGGGAGAGACATAACCATGCTAAAACAAGAAAGATTCTTGTGGTGCCAATGTGGTGTGGTGAGAGCCAGTGTGGTGCAGTGGCTATAGTATCAGACTAGACCTGGGGAAACCCCAAGTTCAAATCCCCGCTCAGCCATGAAGTTCACTGGGTGACCTTGGGCCAGTCACTGTTTCTTAGTCTAATCTACTGCACAAGGATTCTATGCAGAAAAATAGAGGGCAAAAGAACCATCTACACTACCTTGAGCTTGGAGGAAAGGTGGGGGGGAATGCAGTATGTAACAACTAACAGCTGGATCCAGCATTGTGATACCGGAAGCGGAGGCTACCAGTTGTGGAATGGGACTTCTACGTCCTCTCTCCTCCCCACTGTGCTCCTCCAAATCTCCTCCAGGGACCCTCTGGAGGAGATTTTGAGAGTGTGGACAGGCTGCAGGGAGGAGGAGAGAGGGCGTGGAAGTCCCATTCCGCAAGTGGTAGCCGGCACTTGTTGTATCACGATGCTAGATCCAACCCTAAGTCACGTTTCTGCAGTGACAGACTAAGACTAACACAGCTTCTGCTCTGGAAACAGGAAGAGCCATGCTAGTCGTTTCCACTATGCTCAGAGTGGAGCATTCCACTCCGGATTTTGGCAGACCAGAATGGATTTAATCTACTCTTCATTAAAACACACACACACACACACACACACACACACACAAGAACCTAATGGTTCTGCTCATCCCTATAATTCAATTGGATGATTCTTGAGCAGGCACTTTAAAAATATCAGCCTCTGAATGACTGTTTTCTGCTATGAATTGTACAGGCCATCCAGACCTTATATAGCAGAACAATCCCCAACAAGATGATTGAAATCTTGAGCACAATACTTTGAAGACCAGAAAAGCTACCAAGTGAAAATTTACATAGGGTGCAATCCTATGCATGTTCAGTCAGGAAAAAAAGGCCTACAACTCCCAGCATGCCCCAGCCAGCACTGCTGGGAGTTGTAGGCCTTTTTTCTGACTAAACATGCATAGGATTGTGCCATTAGGAAAGTTAAATAAAGAGTCTTGATCTACTGGTGCAAATCCTACTTAAATCAATAGAGTTGGGGCATCACTGGAAAGATCACAACCTAACACTCCATTTCTAAACATTTTCACTGCAACACTGTGCTGATAATTACAGAAAGTATGTTCTGCTGTCCGTGCTGTGTGCTAGGAGGAACACCAAAGGAAAGGACATGTATTCAGTCTGGAGCACATTTTTCTCCAGTTCTTCCCCCCCCCCCGCCCCTTCCTTTCTTCAGGAATAGCAAAGGACAGGGGATAGCAGCGGCCTCAGGCTATCCAAGAATGAGAGTACAGAGCGGTTAGGTGAGTATAGAGCAGGTGATGAACATGTGCACCCCTTCTCCTGTTGTCAGTAATAGATGGAGAATGTAAGCTTCCAATTGCTTATCACCAGTTTAAATGTTCGTGTTCAATGATTGGGTGACTGGGATTTGAGATCTCACTCTGTTCTCTCTGCACCCATGGTGAATGCAGTCTCCTGATCAGCACCACCATTTCTCACTTGTCCCCTCTCTTCTCTTTCAGCACTGATGGGTCTGTCTACAACCACATCTGCCCCCCCTTTTCTCTCCATATCTCATGGCATGGCACACACCCATCTCCCTGCACCCCAGTCTGCCACCCCCTCTTTTATTTTGCTCTTTCTCCACACCACAGGTGTCTCAACTTTCATCTCTTACCCCTCTTTCTTCCTCTTCTGTCTCTATTTATATTATTATTATTATTATTATTATTATTATTATTATTTTGTATATCTATTCCCTCCCCTTATCTCTATTAATTCTTGCTGAGCTCTGTGGTAACAGTGCACGATGATGTCACTTTCCTGGCAATTAACAGATTATGGAAGTCTCACAGATGCAGGTGTTCCATGCTGTGTTGCTGGCTGACTGCAATGCACTGGTGGGAAAAACTGCTCCCAACTCTACAGTATTTATAGATGTGAGATGTTTTTATGTGTACGATTATTTAAACCTCATTATGATTTGTAACTGTTAATTATTTGGAAATGTTATATTCTGTTGTGTAAATTTTCTTGAGATTGTTGTAAGCCACTTTGAGCATGGTTTTACCATGGAAAAGCGACATACAAATAAACTGATGATGATGATGATGATGATGATGATGATGATGATGATGATTTGACCACAGTTACCAATGCTCTAGTAACAGGTAGGACTGACTACTGTAATGTGGTATATGTGTACACAAAGGATGTGTAGAAAAGCGCCAGCTCTTTTAAAGTCCCTCATCTCTAATTCTCCTCATGAGGTGACTGAATAGGTGGGGAATTCTGGACAGCTGCTAGTATCAATGAGATAAGGATGCATGCTGATACACATTTGCTTGAGAGTAAGACCCAAGTAGACATGTATAGCTCTGCCTTATAAATGTTGGGTAATCATTAATATTATTATTACCCCAGAATTCACCAGGTTTTTAATTTACCCAGACCAATCTCCCATTTACATTGACCTTGAAGCGTTGTGTTTCTGTGGAGAGGACACTTTCCCTCTTTTTTAAAAAAATCCCTCGCTGATCCCCCTCTATCTGCACTTTTATTAAAGAGGCTTTCTGTCAACACAGTGCTGTGGATTTGGGGCAGGATCTGGGTGGGTGACGAATTTGGAGGAAATTGATTTGGAAAAGTTATCTGGGTTACCAAGTAAGATATTAATTTGGGGGAATAAATTAATTTAAGATGGATTTATTTAGAGGTGATTTGGGGATAATTGAAGAGGAACTGAACTGTTTTGAGGTGAGCTGCAGTGGGGTACAAACTGAAGAATTTGGGGGTGGGAAATTAGTTTGCTTGACTTTGTGAAATTTAAATTCTAATAATTTTTTCTAAATGTGCATACATATAAGTCAGCATATACAAATTTCATACAGTTTTGCATCGCTAGCTAGCCTCAGCCCTAGATCCTTTGAGTATCTAACAATACTGCTGATCCTCTTCCCGAGACCGTGTCAAATTGCAGTAGACAGTACTGAGCTGGATGGACTAATGCCTCTTCTCCTCATTCTCTCCATTATGTACTGATTTGGAAACATGCATGAAGCCATCTTTCCCAGGCCACTCCAGTTTTAATACTGGATGTCTTAAAGCACTATAAAAGTACTGTTTGCCAATATCACTGAGGAAAGGACATGATGTAGTATAGGAAAACTGTAACAATGCAGATCATGGTTGAATATAAGGAAAAACTTTTGAACTGGAAGGAATTGCATGGTGGAATGAGTTGGTGAGGAATTTCTTCCTCTGAAGGTTGTTACAGTAACTGTAACAAGTGGCAGTTGTTGAGGGACAGTTAACGCTTAATGAATACTGTCACCTTGATACTTAATCATTGCAGGCATCTCTAATTTCACATTCTATAGCTCTACGTCCTTGAATTCATACTAGGACACTTTTTTTTTTTTTTGGTATTTATATTCAGTATCAAGTTGGCTTCCCCTTCATTCTCCACCACCTGTCTCTTTTTCCTTGGTACAATTTCTTCAGGAAATACACAGTCCTGACACTGAGGTTATAGGGATAATTGTATGTATTAAATATAACATTCCATGTTATTAAAAAAATGTCCTGCCCAGAATATTTTGTCTCCCTCATCTTGTCATACCCTGTTTCTCACATCTGCATTTTGGCAGATTGAATGGTATGCTGTAATTGCTATGTGGTGTATAGGTGGCTATAACTCATCTGTGCACTGGATGAATCCTCTCTATTTAGTGATGCACTGAATACACTCCTTCTCTGTTCATGGATAATATTAATATGCTCAACACTTTTATCGGTGTTCATCCCCCCGCGCCCCCAGAGAGCTTCTTCTTTACCTTGGTATATTTACTGGCAAAAAAATATTAGCCACTTAGAATTACGGTGTTACATATTGGCTAAAGCTGATGTGAAATATTGCCCAAATTCTTCAACAGGTGTTTCTTTTCCCTTGAATCCAGATATGACTTTTAAAATTTGAACCTTTCCCAATTTTTCTTTGAAAGTTTGACTTTGGTGGATTAAAACAAACAAACAAACAAACAAACAACATGGAGAGAGAAATCTTCTGCTGGAAGGGGACAAGAATTCTCTGTCTCCCCCCCCCCCATCCTTTTCTGCCCACCTCCAGTAGACTAGTGAACATTTTTGCAGGCTAGTAACCTTTGTGGGCTCAATTACAAGACAGCTGTAATCACTGCACTGCACTGGTTCTCTAACATGCTATGCATGTCTACTCAGAAATAAGCCCCATTGAGTTCAATGGGACTTACTCTCACATAAGTGTGTATTCAGCCTAACTTACTTGGATTGTCTGACAAAATGAACACTGTTATCTACAGGAGTTATGTCCTTTCCATACCACATATTACTCCATATGGAAGCTGCTGCAGAGGTGACCATGTTGCAAGTGATCCAAAGTTGTGGTTGTAACATCTAGAGCAGTTTACCACAAGGATCATCTCCAGCATTACAGACTCCTTGCTCTTGTCCTGAAAGCTCTTCACAGTCTTGCCCCACCCTATCTTTCTGCCCTTGCTTCCCATGATATCCCTAACTCTGAACTTCACACCCTTGACTCCACCATCCTCACCTGCCCAAAGGTCTACTGCCATCCAGCTCCATGCAAATTCTCCCTTGCTGCCGCCTATGCCTGGAACTCTGAGAGAACCTGTTTGGTGGTGGTGCCCCCTTCTCCCTCTTCCTTGAAATTCCTCCACAAAATCAATCCATTCTGTGATGCTTATGGCTTAACACAGCCTTCCCCATCTTGGTGCACTCAAGATGTGTTGGATTATTGTCATTCCCAACATGGCCAGTAGCCCAAGACATCTGGAAGGCACCAGGTTGGAGAAGGCTAGCTGAACCACTTAGGCCTCCTCATCCCCAGTCAATACTAAACACATACAGATGCATTTTCTCACATACATTCAACGTTACGCTGGTCTCTCCTGTACCATTCGTCCCTCCCTTCCCTTTGTTTTCTCCCCAACTGTCAAAATATAGACTGTAAGCTCCTCAGGGCAGGGGCTTGTCTTTTTTTGGGTTATGTTATTCTGTAAGGTGCCATACAAATGAATGGTGCTATATAAATTACTATAACACCCTCATCATGTGGATATCATCATTCCCGGTGTTGGCCTGCAAAAGCACGAAGGCACTTGACTCAATGTTGGCAATCCATGTGGCAGGTTATTCTAAATGTCACAGCTATAGGAATGGACCTCTGATGATCTGACCTTAATGGTCATGGTGGCTTTCATGAGGAAAGTGTAAAATGTTTGACAGTCTTTGGTGGCAATTTTTCAAATCTTACTCTATTGTTTGATCATTAATCTTCATTAATGAGGAATAACGACTGTTACAGAACCATCTGCTCTAAGTGTGACAGACTCTCTTTTGTTCCTGAAAGCAGTTTAAATGTCTCAGAAATATATTTTTTTTAAAAAACTGGCTTAAAGCTGTATTGGGTGTTGGTGGGTGGGGAGGATGAATCAAGGAAGAGTATATCAATAGAAGTTAAGGTTTAATAGCTTGCATCAAAATAATGATTTGTTTGTTTTTCATCACACGGTTATTATACCCTTCCTTTTACACCTCAGTTTGAAGTCCTTGTTTATTAGGTAGCAAATCATCATTGATTCCTCTCTCAGCAAAAACAAGATTTTCCTCCAGGCAAACATTTGCCTCTGTTTCTAAAGAATGAAGTTCAACTCCAGGATTCCAGAAGCTTCATAACTGACACGTGTCTTAATACCTAGATATAGATTTTGCTTTGAAGAATTACAATTTAAAATAAAACAACATGTCCAACAGGCCTGTGAAGGAACAGAAAAGTCCTCCATTTTTTAATTTGGTTTGGTTTTAGGATATTATGGTGTTAAACCATTTGTGTGTGTGTGTGCTAGTCAGCTTCAACCAAAAGGTTAATAGTTTCAAGGTCAAAGTTTAGTTAGAATGTAGAGGTCAGGAAGTTTGCTCAGGAAGCCAGGAGTCTATACAGTTCAACAACAGGTCAGAGGAAGGGAACAAAAAAGGTTTTAATTAAGGAAATAAACTTAGTTTCTGAACAAGAATTGTCCTTCTAATTGGCTGGAGATCAGGAGAGAAAAATATAATTTTAAAAGATATAAGTCAAACCACAGGGCATTGCTGGTCCATAACACGGCCTATTCATGTGTTTTTTTGTGTGTGATTTGAACACAGAATTTTATATCCATATCTTATTTTCAAACTGCAAACTTGATGAATTTTGAGATATTTATCAAGATCTGACGTACCCAGTTCCTTTGGGAAATGAAGCAGGTATATCTAGTAACTGTTATTCTTCAATTTGTCAGGAGCAGTAAGGATCCAATCACTTTCTGCCTCACCCAAACCTTTGCTGAGTGGGAAATGAGGGCCGGGAAACTGCCATTTTAGAGTTGGTGAGATAAAGTGTTCTGCTTTACAGAATGCATCCTCTATTTGAAGGGCTGTCTGGTCCAAGTCTCGCTGAAAGATAAAGAAGCATCAGAAGGGACTCGGGACAGCACGAATGGCTTTGAAGTTGCCTTTGCCTATCTACAAAAGCTGGACAGCCGACTGGAGCAGATCCAGTCACTACGGTGAGATGTACTGAATTTCTATTTAAATTATAGTAATTATCAATACAGGCCTGTGGCTCACGCTGGCTCAGCTTGTCTGAGCGTGGAAAGCTAAGCAGGGTCAAGCCTGGTTATTACTTGGATGGTGGGAGACCCCTCCTCTAGTTTCCTGCATTGAGCAGAGCAGGGGGTTGGACTCGATGGCCTTGTAGGCTCCTTCCAACTCTATGATCTATGAAATTTTCTATAATTTCTAAATGTGCACCTATACTTATGTTGACATGCACATTTTATGCAAATCTGTCCCCCTTTTTGTCCTTTCTTTAAATGATGCATTTCCACTTTTTGGACAATGCATATGTGACC
This sequence comes from Shinisaurus crocodilurus, assembly GCA_021292165.1. Classification (NCBI taxonomy): domain Eukaryota; kingdom Metazoa; phylum Chordata; class Lepidosauria; order Squamata; family Shinisauridae; genus Shinisaurus; species Shinisaurus crocodilurus. The sequence goes on along the minus strand of CM037881.1, from coordinate 41,993,180 downwards.
ACCCCGTGAGAAGCACATGGAAGCACATCAGTCAAAGAGTTGTTGTTTTCTAATTTTCTCACTGATGCAAAAAATCTTGTGAGGACAAATGGTGGAACAAACACTATTAATTCTGTAAGCTGGTGGACAGTGCACTTTGGAGAGCTGGATTCACTCTCCCAAGAGGGTTGAGCTTTTTTAGGGGAGGAATCTGTCAGTAGTGAGATGGGTCGCCATAGGGATGGGTGACCCGCCTGGCACTCAACTCGCGGCACATGAGCCGAGTCGAGCGCAAGTGCCAGCTGAGGCACTCACTAGACTTCTGGGTCTCTGGCTCTACGTTGTTTACATAGAAAATAGCGTAAAATATGTTAAAAATTGCCAAATTTGCACAAATTAGGCAAAAATTTGTGCAAATTAGGCCCTTTTTAATGTATCTTATGAGATTTTCTACATAAACAATGTAAACAGGCACATGAGAACGTGAGTCTAGCCAGGGAAAAGGTAGGGCGGGCAGAGCTCGGTGGGTCGAGCCCAGCGAGTTCGCCAGACTTCCACCCCCCAATCGAGCTCCACGCACATCCCTATAAAGACTACTGATGACATTCTGCAACTGATCAACAGGCTCCCAACTCTTGCTTTGCATCTTCAGGTGCTGGATCAAGCTAAAATAAAAATGGGAAGTGTCCCTCATCATGCACACATGCACCATATGCACAAACTCATCAATGATACTTGTAAAGGTTTAAATCTTTGCATTATTTTAGTCTAATGACATTTCTTGACATTATGCTGTATCTGAGAGGAAGTCAGATTGACCACTTTCATATAATTAGGAGGAACCTCCTGTAGAATTCAGCAAGTCATAACTTCCCTCCTGAATGTCAATGAGATGGTTATGTTGGCAAAGATGGAAAGCAGGAGATAAAAATCTAGTTCAAAGACATAGATAAAAATGTCACTATCACTTCGGCTCTAATCATTATGGGGGAGAAAAATCACATCATTTGATTATTCAGAAATACAGGTTCAGGAACTTTGGATCTTGGTTTCCATTTTAATTATGAATTTGCATAAAATGTAAATCCAGACCATATAAAATGTTACCTGCTGTCTCTGGCACTTGGCCCCAACCAATCACAAAATAACTTTTTGAAATTCACAGCCTCAAATAGGAATGCTCTGAGATGGCATTTGGTCCATATTTTGACCCTCCCAGGCCAAACTGAGGATTGGAACTTGGTTATCCTTTGGATTTCACACTACCCCAAATTTTGTGATCCAGTTCTCAGCTCAAGAAATGTACCACAATGTATATAAATGTATTTTAGGATAAAAAATACTTTTAGAATGTATATTTTGGTGAGAAAATATATCCAAACATATGTATTTGAATAGATACAAATTTTCTTGTTTTGTTCTGGGTTTTTTTAATTGCAGATTAATGTGGAAATTAAAAGCAGTGGACATGTGAAACTGACACAGGCTAGAAACAGACTGATCTATCCACCCTCAGTTTCAAGTCGAAGAAATGTTGCTCCAATGAAGGGGAGAAATCTGGCTGGGGCATGCTGGGAGTTGTAGGCCAAAAACATCTGGGGACCCAAGGTTGGAGAACACTGCTCTAGAGAGATCACTTAATATTTTGTATAGTGCTTTCAACTGTTCAAAACATTTCATGTGCATTATCTAGTTGCAATCCTTTTAACAACCCTGAAAGGTAAGTTGGTATTATTACATCCCCTTTGCCCTCCCCCCCATTGCAGATGGGGAGACTGAGGCTGAGAGAGAGTGGCTTGCCTTAGAACCTCTAGTGAGTTCCTGGCAGAGGTGAGTTTCAAACCAGGGATTTCTTGATTTCTTCAGTCTTTTAGGGTGCTTCCATCACCCTGCCTCATTCATGGAATTGTATGGGGCTTTTTAAAAGAAATCATCTTCTTTCACTCATAGCCCTCCCATGTTGCCCCACTGCTTCTTCCATCTTTTTCTTATCACAGAAAGTATGTTAAAGAGAAAACACACCTGTAATAGCTGCACAATCCCTTCTAACTGGTAGTGCTACTTAGCCTCTACATGATCGGTCTATACATTGCCTTTATCTGCTGTGTCATGAAATGCACTTTGCACAGCAGCCACTGAAGTTGCATGGCAATTGGAATAGCACAGGCAGTCTTCATCATTCTAGGTGACCTGGATTGCAAACAAATTCTCTTCTGCTTGAGAAAAGGAGCGAGATAGAATGATAGCGCTGACTTAGCAGAACGAAAGTGCTCCAAATAAAATGCTTCCAGGTTGTTGTTCTTGTTGGTTGTTTTTTTTAAAATTAAACCCCGACCATTTCGTGACAGGAATGCTTTCCTGCACTATTTGTGTGTAAATAATGGAACCTGTGAAACCAGCAGTGCAGCTTGGACTCATTGCTAAGGAATATAGGGTGAGTTAAATACCACGCACAAAAATGAATGAAAGAAAGAAAAAGAAAAAGAAAGAGCCGGTACCAAAGGCACAACATGCTGTATTGTATAGCTTCTTCTTCAGCCAAAGGCTTTTCCTGATATCACTCTATTCTCCCATTGTATCCCCCCCCTATTTACATTCCTGACAGATTCTCTCCCCCCCACCTTGTTTTCAGATGATGACTTTTGGCTCAGTTAGCATCCTCTTTTATGAACCGTTATTTTTGCAGAACACATACCAGCCCGCTGCTTAGTAGGATTTTCAAAAACATGTATAAATGTTCTATAAATAAGACTTTTCTTCACCAGCAGTTTCAAATCAGTATTCATTTGGCACTCCTTCGGGAAGGCCACCCAAGGTCTTTGCATACCCCATTTTGAGTGAAATACAATACAGTTTCTACCCACTGCTGTAAATTGACCCCGAGGGCTATCTTATGTGTCAGTTCTGCTTTCCTGTCTGTTACCTGCTTCCACTGATGTGAGGCCTGCAAATCAGAAGAACAGAAGGGCAAATTTCTACATAATTAACATTGGTAAACAGTGAAGCGCAACAGTGAAAACATCCATTAAGTGACTCCATTGAGCAGCTTGACATCTCAGCGTCCATCAACTTTTAAAAGGAGAGCAAGGACAGGCTTTTAATGCAATTTTGTAATCATTTCACATTTCTCTTCAGCAGAAATGTGGACCAATTTTCATATTTGATTTCCAGTGGTTCCTTGTCATAAAAGGAGTGATGGCAACATGCACACATGCACCCTACTGTGTTGTTGAAACTTGGCTGTGGGATTGAGACTCCACACAGGCAATGCTGGTGGTAACTTAATTGGCTTAGCGTGGGTTATACAGCTTCCTGGCAAGGCCTGCAGCAAGATTTCTCCTAGGCCAAGGGAACAGAGGGAACAGAGTCTGGAGGTTAGGCTGTGCTTAAAGGAAGAATACACAGGTAATTAACAGTTCCTGAATACAACATACTTACCAACATTTTGAGTGCAAAAAATAAATAAATAAATCTAAACAGGCTGCAATCTGGAGCATAGGTGAGAAGGGATGCAAAATATTCACTCTGCTCCAGACACTGATGTGTCTGGAGATTAAGCTGAGGCAGGTTAAACTCCTACCCCAGTAGCATCCCTGTGACAGAATGAAGCCAATTCCCTCTGGCAATGTTGGAAAATCTGAGAAAAACAGCCTGGGGGGAGTTTAAAAAATGCAGCTAGAAGTCAAGTTAAAAACCGAAGAAGAAGAAGAAGAAGAAGAAGAAGAAGAAGAAGAAGAAGAAGAAGAAGAAGAAGAAGAAGAAGAAGAAGAAGAATTCACAACTATGTATTCAAATAACAATAAAAAAGAAAAATACCCATCAGCACTACAGTAATCTACTTAAACAGTTACCTTCCCACAGTCCTTTACAAAAAAAAAGGAAAGTAGTTTTAAGCATCTAAAAGCTGATGTGCATGCCTGGGAAGGGAATTCCATGGGTGGGCATCACCTCTGAGAATGCCCTCAGCCATATGCCTCAGGCAGGTATCCAATGAAGGTCTTCCTTAGATGCTCTCAGGGCATGTGGAGACACACAAGGGAGGATGTGTTCCTTCAGATTCCCAGGGCCTAGGTTAGTTTAAAAGGTTAAAGCAGGGGTAGAGAATATGTGGCCCTCCAGAGGTTGTTGGACTGCATCTCCCATCAGCCCCAGCCAGCATGGCCAATAGTGAGGGGTGATGGGAAATGCAGTCAAAGAACATCTGGAAAGCCACATGTACTCTGCACCTGGGACAAAGGCTAATACCAGCACTCTGAATTGGTTTCATAAAGCAACTGGTGACCAATATAGATCTTTAAGGATAAGTGTTACATAATCCTTTTATATGGTCCCACTCAAAACTCAGACTGCTGTGTTCTGGACTGCTTGGAGTTTTCAAACATTTTTAAGAGAGCAGCCATTTTGGTATTCCAGAGAAAGTAAAGCAGTATACTCAGAGGGCCAGTATTATGAATAATGTACATCATTCAAATTCTATACATTTCTGTCTTGTTTATCCTTGTATCTACATAAGTGGAACTGAGGCTGATAAGCACTGAAGTGAGTGCCCAAGGTCACCCAGTAGGTTCTATTGATGCAACTTAAAATTGCATTTGCCTTTTTTGCAGCCACATCACACTGCTGACTCATATTCAGCTTGTGATTGACTACAACTCCAATATCCTTTTCATGGGTACTATTGTCAAGCCAGGTATCCCCATCTTATACCTGTTCCTTTGATTGCTCTTTCCCAAATGAAGGACTTCTCTCTCTTAAATTTCATTCTGGTATTTTCTGCCCAGTTTTCTAACCTATCAAGATCATTTTGAATTTTGTTCCTGTCTTCTAAAGTAGTAGCTATCTCACTCAATTTTGTGTCTTCTACAAATCTGAAAGGCATTCCTCCACCATTTCCTCTAAGTCATTAATAAAAATGCAGAAGAGTGTAGGGCCCAGGATGAAGCCCTGCGACACCCCACTTGATACCTCCCTCCAGTTTGATGAGGAACCATTGACAAGCACTCTTTCAGTATGGTTCTCCAGCCAGCTGTGGATCCACCTAGTAGTAATGCTATCCAGCCCACATTTAACAAGCTTCAAAATCAGAATATCATGGGGCACTTTGTCAAATGCCTTGCTGAAATCAAAATATATTATGTCCACCAGCATTTCCATGATCTACTAAGGAAGTAATCTGATCAAAAAAATGAAATAAGATTAGTCCAGCAAGCTGAGCTGAGGGAGATGAGAGGTGAAGCAGGGCCATTCCACCAACTCTGCTGAAAGGATTAATTTTTGTTCTCCTCTACCCTCCCCAACCTTTTTTCCATGTGTCTTTTCAGATTGTAAGCCTGTGGGGCAGGGACTGTCTTGTTTAATTGATTATATGTAAGCAGCTCTGGGAGCCTTTTTGTCTGAGAAGCAGCATAAAAATACTTCAAATAAATGAATGAAGAAAATGCACGCCAAAGGCCTGATTGGGGGGGGGAAATGTCTTTGCCTGCTGACGGAAGGACAGCAGAGAGGGAACCAACTTAGCTTCACTTGGCAGGGAGTTACACAGCCTGGGAGCAACCACCAAGAAGGCCCTCTCTCGTCTCTCTTTCTGCGGCCCTCTCCAGCATTTCTTTAATGACTTAGAGGAAGTGGAGGAGGAATGTCTATAAAAAATTGATGAAATTTGCAGGCATAGTAGCCCCTTCTGATGGGATGATGCTGACCAAGTTTCCAACAAATAGCTGCAATGCTTCTTCTTTTTTCGTCCAAGAGCAGCCTTTACAGTTTGAGGGTTTAAAAAATGTGCTTATTCTCCTATGGTTTGGGGGGGGGGCATGTATTATGAAAATGACATCCAGCACAGAGGTGGCACTCGCTAAGAAACCTGCAAGATTTCAGAGGGATAGGTGCAGCATTGTGTGTGTGTGTGTGTGTGTGTGTGTGTGTAATGGGAGTGTTCATTGGGTGTGTGTTTGTGTAAGTGATTCACTTCCCCTTATCCATGCCATGGTTTTGTGGTGGGTTGTGGGGGGCATTTTTTATGTCATATGTCATAGAGTGCTCCTAGCAGGAAACCTGCAAAATTTCAGAAGGATAGATGCAGGAGCTAGGGAGATATGATCAGGGCCGGTGCTAACATTAGGCCAACTAGGCTGCTGCCTAGGGCGCAGGGCTAAAGGGGGCGCCAAAACACCTTGAAAAAAAATACAGTCCGCGGTGCGCCATATAACCTCTTCCCGCCCTAAGCGCTCCCCCTCGCTTCGCGGGCTTGGGGCTGCCGCTTCTTCCTGCCGGGCCTGCCCTCCACGCAGCTCGCCTTGGCTCCGCCCCCTCTCGCTTTGGCACCGCAGCCTCCGCCTGCTCCCCGCTCCCCGGCTCCTCTCGGCGTCGCCCACAGCTTAGAATCATAGAATCATAGAAAAGTAGAGTTGGAAGGGGCCCACAAGGCCATCGAGTCCAACCCCCTGCTCAATGCAGGAATCTAGGTCAAAGCATCTCTGACAGATGTCTGTCAGCTGCACCTTGAATGCCTCCAGAGTGGGAGAGCCCACCACCTCCCTAGGTAGTTGATTCCATTGTCTTATTGCTCTGACAGTCAGGAAATTTTCCTGATGTTTAGGTGGAATCTAGGTTCCTGTAACTTGAGCCCATTATTCCGTGTCCTGCAAACTGGGATGACCGAGAAGAGATCTTTGCCCTCCTCTGTGTGACATCCCTTCAAATACTGGAAGAGTGCGATCATATCTCCCCCAGCCAGTCCAGCTCTGATCCCCTCGATGCCAGAAGGACATAATCCATAGCCCACAAGGATGCACAGTCTGCACAACATACAATAGTCCTGCTGCTGCTGCTGCATTACATTATATCCCACTTTTTTCCTCTTGCAAGGAACCCAAGGCGGCTTACATGATCCTCCAGCCCAGCTTCTCCCCCTCAGTGCTCCAAGGGTTAAAGCAACTAAGCTCTGCTTCCTAGAGAGGCAGAAGTTTCCACAACTGGGAAACCGGGAGGGGAAGGCACTCGGAATGGTCCTGCTTTCGTGTTCCAGGAAGGGAAATTGGGCTGGGGAAGTTTCCTGGCAGGGAGGGGGAGTCTGGCCCGAGGGGAGACGGCGGCAAAGAGGTGAGGGGGTTGCATGGCTGGGGCAGAGGAGAAGAAGGAGGGAGGCACCAAGAGGTTACTTTTGGGCTGAGAGTAGGGGGAGAGTAAGGGGAGTCCCCCCCCATTTCCCTTCTGGAATCATATTAGTTAGGGGAGACTTGATCCATGCAGTCCAGTGGGGCCCAAAGATTTCAGTGGCTGCTATTGCAGGATCCTCTCAGAGATTCGCTCAGGCCCGATGGGGAGGGGGGATGGATTGGGGCGGTGGGGGCTTGGGGCAGAGCAGATAGCCTGGCTTGGTGGTGTGTGGGGAGGAGAAAGAGCACCCAGAAAAAGAAGGGAAGGGGCACCGTGAAGGTGAAGATCCGTGCAGTGCCGCCTACTCCAATCCGACACCCTCCAGCTGAATGAAGCCCGTGGAAAGAACTTACACGGAAGTAAACCCCCTTGATCTCGATGGAGCTGGAAACAAACATGTTTAGGACTGGAGAGGAAGTGTGTGTGTGTGTGTGTGTGTGTATGTGAATGCGGATCATGCATAATGGGCATAGGGCTGGAAGGAGGGAGGGCTCAAGTGGGAAGGGGGGGCGCTAAATATCTGATCCTGCCTAGGGCACCAAACTGCCTTGCACCGGTGCTGGATATAATGAATGAAAAACAGTAGAAGGCATTTGCTTGTTTGTTTGTTTCCTGCACAATTGTCACCAAACTCACAGTCAGTGAAATAAGACAGGGGTGGATGATGGGTGTGGAGAATACAGTGGCAGACAGAGGCAGGGGGACCTGGCCATCCAGCATTTTCCAAATGAGCACCTAATACTACACCCTCCCAGGTCCACCAAACATATTTTTTAACATACCTGCTCCTGAGAGAGATAACTAGTGAAGAGCACTGAACACTGGAATCAATCCTTCTAAATTACTTCAACATCCGTCCCCAAAGCTCTGGGACTGGAGAGCCCAGGTAAAACCATTCACTGTGATTACAAGCTAGAGCTGCCAGTCACAAAAAACTGCACACCTCCTCTTCCTTCCCCCTCTCCCCACCCTGCTTTTCTCCTTATACTGAGAGCTTGTGGAGAAGTGCATCAATTTTTGCAGACTCACTTTGTCTGTGTCCCTGAATCCAATTTGCTAACAAAGCTTCAGAAGGGTCCAGATTCAGATTCAGCTTGCATCAGAGGAGCCCTGCTTTGAATCCAAATCTGTCTGGATCAGCCCAGTTCAGTTCAGGATTCAAGATTTGGCCAAATCCAAAGCATACCCTATGTCTCTACTGAATAAAATGAGCTGGTGGTGCTGACATGTGAACATTTAAAGCCTGCATTTCTAAGAAATGACCTCTAGAACCTCATTACCTGCCTTGTATGATTTTCCTAAACTAGTAACAAATGTCATTAGTGAAAGAAGTGTTCAGAAGTAGCAGTCTTCTATATTAAACTCCATTGGGTTTTTTCTTTGTAAACACTCCAAGGTGACACTCCTCAAACCTCTATCTATCCAGAATTCCCCCTGCATGCAGTGAAGTGACTATGTAACGTAAGGACTGTGTCTTCATTTTTCATGGTTTGTGAGGCCAAAAGCTCCATTTTAGACAGTAATACACAAGCTATTCAGTAGGTCGAACAGCTGGCTAAAGAACATTTCATTACGTTGGCTGAAGGAAATTAGATGGAGACTTTCAGACAGCTATTTAATTCAGATGCTACTGCTATTTTCTACTTGTTGAAGAAAGAAATAGACTCAGAAATTGAGTCTTTCTGCTTTCCTGCTTTGTGTCACTGATATGGAGAATAGAGGGCAAGAATGGAGGATAATTTTGTCTTTGGAGAGTGAATCCCCAAATGGTGGACTGAGCCTTACGTTATGAGTGGGTTTGCAGGGGGATTCAACCAGAAGATTCGGGGGGAAGGGTTTTAAGATAGGTAAGGCAGTCCTGTGTATTAAAGGTTTCAGAGCTGTGGTTTCTTTTCTACATGCAGGGCCAGCCCAAGACATTTTGCCATCTGAGGCTGAACAGCAAATGGCACCACCCCTCCCATAAGTCAAGGTACATAATAGCCAAGGTTAACTAACAGTCTGGCAACTCAGGCATAGAATTCCAGAAGCCCCTCTCCCCTTCCCTGGCAGTCCTCTCCTACGAAACTACACCCTACATTAAATGTGTAGAAATGTAGCTGATACTACCTTTGTTTGTTTGTTTGTTTGTAGTAACAAACTACATAGAGAGCTTTGCAGTAACCTAATCTCCTAAAAGCAAAGCACAACTGAAAAAAAGAAAACAAAATAGCAATCATACAGAGCACTGATCAAAAATAAAAGAACACACTTATTGATTTAAGATACCTGTTCCTGGAGAAATAAAGGAAGGAGATTCTTAAAGAATCACACAGAGCCTTCTTGCTAGTGTCCACCATAAACTCCTCTGTCCCACTTTTACAATTGACAAATGTCAGCCAGATTGGGAGGTTCATCCTGTCTTACTTAAAAGGTCTGCTGGTGACCGTAATTCATCATTCTGTTCCAAGACATGCCAGGTCAAAGTAAGCCCAATGCCTCATCCTGACAGGATTGTCCAGTGTCCACATGTATCTCCTTCCTCTTGCCTCCAAAACAAACAAACAAACAAACAAACAAACAAGTCCTGAAAGTTAACTATGTTTCCAACTGCTCTTAAAGCTAAAGGTGAGTGAAAATGCTCCCCAGAAATCCTACACCCTATTTGCAGGTGGTGAAAATGTGAGTCTCTTGTTGAGGGGAAGGTATTTTTCACTAAATATTTTCTGGGAGCAGGGCTGAATTTTTCAACAGTTTTTTTTTAAAAAGAAAATTCTCAGACAATGCCTCAGAAAATTCTCATCTGAGAAATTTCACATCATTTAGTGAATGGAACTATATTATTTGTTCTTTCTTATTTTTTAAATTTTTACTGTAAAATTGTTACTATACCAAAAACAAACTAACAGATTATACAATATTAACCAAGCCAAGGACACACACAAACAAACAGGAAATAGTCTACAGCAGGGGCACAGAACCTCAGGTCTAAGGACCAAAGCTGGCCTGCCTGGGTTCCCAATCTGGTGCCCATGGGTTCCCCAGTACTATACACCCCTTCCTCTGGCCCAGTCCCTTTCCCCCAACCACCCAATTATTTGCTGGTTTCCTAGCTTTTGTGCAGTTTTTCCTCCCATTCTAAAAGGCTGAAATATCTCTCCTAATGTTTAGTTCCTGGCAGTAAGAGCTGAAAGCTAAAATATGCTGGTATTTTTGGTCCAGGCCCCTTTGCCTTTAGCCCCGTCCACCACTGGAATGCAGCCCCCCGAGAGCTTCTCTGGAATGGAATTCAGCCCTCAGGCTGAGAGAGGTTCAACACCCCTGCTTTACAGTATAGAGAAGGAAGTACAGTATTTTTCCATGTATAAGACTATACTTTTTCCTAAAATTGTTAGACTAAAAATTGAGGGTCGTCTTATACACGGAAGTAAGCCAAGGAGAGAACCGCGCAGTTGCGAAACTGCCCAGTGGGGGGCGACTTATACATGGGGCGTCTTATAGACGGAAAAATACGGTATATGGTCAAATATTGTCCTGATATTTACTATTCCAGAACACTGGAAATGAAGTACACATTTTGGTAAACCTATTCGTCTGTTGTCCACTATTTGATCTTCTGTAATAAGTTAATTTTTATAGAATTGCAGTATTTCATATTCTGCCATACTATTCTGCTATTGGTGGAGCAGCTGCTTTATTCTAGTTTGCTGTTATACACATTTTGGCCACCATAAGCATTATTGCAATGGCTTCAAGATCAATATTATTAACTAACAGTGCAATGTGGCTGTCCGTAACCTTCCAGACTTGGAGGATTATGGGCATCCAATAAAGGGTGGAAGGAGCACAGAGGTGAAGGTCACCTATGTGCTCCTCGTGTCCTACAAAGGACATAGATGACCAATTTTGGCTGTCAAAGTCTTTTGCCCCGGAACACAAGGAGGAGAGGCTGAAGCAACACCAGAATACATCATATCATGGCAGAGCCTTACTCCTCCCCTCCCTACCCCATGGAATGTCCACAAACCTCCAGCTCCAAGGTCGGTCTTCTGACCTCAGAGCCGCAGCCAGCGTGGTTCTTTCCAGGCCAGCTGCAAGGGTGGAGGAAGGGCACTCCAAGGTCAGAGTCCCAGTTCTGACTTTGGAGGGTGTTTCTGAGTTCGGAACTTGGACTCTGACCTCTCCTATGGCCATCTAGACTCTGTCTTGTAGCCATAGGATTGTGGCCTAAATGTTTAAGGTAATCCAATAATGCTACTTCAGGAGATTCTGGTATTGAGCAAGTGGTTATTGCATTAAAACTATGCACAATTTTATTTATTTTTTTATTTATTATATTTCTGAATTGCCCATCTGGACGGTAACCCAGCCACTCTGGGAGATGTACAATATATAAAAAAAATACAATAAAACAAAATATAAAATACCATTACGGCTATAAAATCATAACCCACCCCATATTCCCACTTGAAAAACCATGTTTTTATTGCAATGTGGAAGGTAATCAAGGAGGGGGCATGGCGGAGGTCACTGGGGAGAGAGTTCCATAACTTGGGGGCCACCACAGAAAAGGCCCTCTTCCTAGTCCCCACCAGCTCTGGCTGATGGAACAAGAAGGCGGCCGTCCGTGGCAGATCTTGTTGAGCGGCCTACTTGATGTTGCTGGAGATGCTGCTTGAGATAAACTGGACCGCAGCAATTGATGCATACATTTGGAAAAATATGCACAAAAATACACATCGATTTTCATGCAAAAAGAAAAAAAAGCTCATGATCTGATACAGACTCAAGTTGAAATGAGCTTCGAGTTGGAATTCTGAAAATTTCAGCGAGCTTCAGTTTTGTTGATTTGCACATCCCTAATTTCCCATCCCAAATGAACTGCAGCAAAAATTTCAGCCATTTAATTAAAATGGAGTTTGAAATATGGAGTTGAATATTAATGAACAGAAATAATATTTTGGAAGTATATTCACTTTATTGTTATTTCATACTGATGGATGAAGGAAACAATGGCAGGGTTCACAGGACATGACAGCCCATCATGGGTAACAAGCCATGATGGTTTTTTAAATTTTATTTATTTATTAATTATATTTATACCCCACCTTTTTTCCTGCAAGGAACCCAAGGAGGCTTACATAATCCTTCTCCTCCTCTCCATTTTATCCTCACAACAACCCTGTGAGGTAGGTTAGGCTGAGAGTCAGTGACTGGCCCAAAGTCACCCAGTGAGTTTCATGGCCGAGCGGGGACTAGAACCCGGATCTCCCGAGTCCCACAGGGTGGCTTGTTCGTGGGCAACACACCACCCTGGCAACCCATGGCTTGTTTCGGGGGTTGTTTTACCCACAATGGGTTTTCTTGTCATCTGAACCTGGGTGACCGACACCATTGTGGGTACCAGGAGCCAGCCGGTGAGCTGCTTGGCAAGAGTGGCGAAAACCCTTGGCTGCTCTTGCCAAGCTTTCCTGGCACTTTTGGGCAACTGGCACTGACTGGGTGTCCCCTGCTGCAATTGTGAGCACTTTGGGCTCACCGTGACTTTTCTGCCCCTTTAATTTTTAACTTTTTTAGATCATGATCTCCGGCTTGACAGACAGTTTTCGCTATCTCCATTTTGACAGCCCATTCAAAGTGCCCAGGAGGCACATTGGAAGGCCTGTCAGTTGTTGGCAATATCTATGTCTTTATCTATATCTAATCTATATTGATGATAGATAGATAGATAGATAGGGGGAGGGGGAGAGGGAGAGAAAGAGAGATTTGTGTCCACAATCTGCACAAATATTTTCAGAATTTCTTTATTATTGTTTTGGGGCTTTTTAGCCGCACTTGCACAACTGCGGCGATGTGCAGTTCTGTGAGTGTGGAAATGGGGAGCCTCAGCTGGGCAATGACCTGGGGGGTACCTGCTGTCAAAGTACACCAGGTACCAACCCTGGACATTGACCCAACGAGGCTCCAAATAGGTTTTTTCTTTACTTTGCTTTCTCTTGACAACGGTCCAAAGGCGACCAATCAAGGGAAAGCAAAGGCACAAATGATCTTTGCTCACAAAAAAGGGTTGGGGAGATTTATACCCCCTTCACAGTGAGATCCTACTTTTTTGTTTTGTTTTGCCCTGACTGATAGGTGGTGCACATTTTGCACTTTCCCCCAAGATGCTATCTGCTCAGAAAAGTGCAAATGTGTATCCAATCCCCTTTGGGGGGGGGGGGGGAAGGAGTTTTGACAGATAGCTGTCAAACAGTTAAAGTAACAACCACACACAGTCTTGCAAGGCAACTACAAATGGTCTTACAAGAGACAGTCTTTAAACTTTGCTGAGAATCTTCCTCTCACAAACTGAGATCTCTTTGCCTACCCTACAACCATCTGAAAAAAGCATCCCACTCTTGCCAGATTTCATTCCAGTATTGTCTCCTTGAAACAGTGCTGAGAGGGTCCCTCTGATCTGATCATATGAGCCACTGCTTCAGTCAGTGGAACAAAATGGGCTATTAGTTGAACCCTACACGTTGTCAGGAAAGTGTTTTATTTTGCCTCGGGGCTAAGCAACTTTTTCCACGTGTGTCTTTAAACTATCTGGGAGCCTAACTTTTGCTAGCAGGAGCTTTGCAGTCCACTGAAGTAAGTGGGCGAGTGTGGAGAAGAAGAGCTAGCTCATTGCAATTGTAATTACTGCCAAGTTAGATAAATTAGATTGTCAACCCTCATGCACATTTGCTGCAGGATGCCAAGGCCCTGGATCTCCCACTGCAATGAACAGCACTCCACAAGCATCATTATGTTGTTGGGTAGAAGTCTAAAAGATCTTTTTATACACGTATCAGCAGAAGGTTTTATTGGGATAACCAAAGCAGAGTCACATAATGCAAACTATAAAGATGCTTGCCTCATCTTCTCTCTTTATATGTGTCTTATTTAATTACTGTGAGAACGATACAAGGCTATATCAGTTTAGCCTCACCGGACCTAAAAGATGAAAGATTCATGGAAGTTTCTCATCCTTTCAATCCCACAGAAGCGACTGTATTCAGATTGCACTGTGCATAGTTAAAAACGGGTTGAATCAGCCTTCGGTATTGTTCAGGAACAATTTGGGCCAGCTTATAAAATAAGAAAAGGAACATCAACAAAACATATGGGGTGCCAGCTCTTCTCCTACATCAACAGTTCTAAATGTCAGACAGTCTAGTTTAGAGATATAAATGTTTGACTTTGTATAATGACATCTGTAGACTGTGTGGTATTAAAATTCTGACTGAAGATTTTCCATATAACATATGCGCTGCTGCAGAGTCAATAAATTAAACATCGTTTTATGCTAACCTATGTATTTAGCATTATGGCCCGTGCATTTGCTCACTCCTTTAGAATACATTTTCGTCTTAGTTTAATGTTCCTGTGAGTGTGCATGAACTCCATTGGTAATTTATTCACGATTTACTGGAAGGCATGTGTCTTCGCAGACTGCAGCTTGCATGGATACTCCATATGCATAAAAATTTGATGTGCAAGTAATTTGGAAGGAGGGGAGGGACAGAGAGGGGAAACTGCTTCAGAATATGGCAGCCGCAATAAACAAAACAGGTTATTGAGTGAATATGCTGAAGTAACCCTCAGGCAAAGTGAAAAGCCAGTAAATTACTTTAGTATTTCTCCCTCCATGCAGCAATAACCGTTAAGCACTTACTGTTGGGGTGGGGGGATAGGTCAAAACCTCCATCCATAAGGAATTCCAGTGTTACCTGCCTTCTGGGATATGAAGCAGAAACAAAGCTACCTGTGAATTTTAAAGCAGTTTGATGTTCTCCTCCTCCTGCTTCTAAACTGAAGTACAATATTGAATTAGAAAGGACACAGCATCTATCCCTCATAGTATTCTGACTCTACACATTTTTTAACTTTGGGCTGGTTCACATTTGTGGTGTCCTGATGCTTCAGGAGTGTGAGAGGGGTCACTGTGGGGCCCAAGGCAGGGCAGCACTCCATCTGAGGCACCATTTGTGAGAAAAACCATTGGAAAGTAGTGGCCTGAGTCCAAGCTCGGGCCATGAATTTATAACCTAGGACAGCTTTCCCGAATCCGGTGCCCTCCAGATGTTTTGGACTTCAATTCCCATTAGCTCCAGAGAGCATGGCCAATGAGCAAGAATGCTGGGAGACTGGGGAAGGCTGGCCTAGGGGAAGACCAGAGGGATAGCATTCCTTTCTCTGGTTCATCTCAAGGCCCTGCCTACCTGATTGGCCTCTGGGCAGGACGAGCTGCAGTGAGTGATGCAGCTGAGGTGACAAGTGCACTGCTTACCACACCCATTCGCTTGTCCTTCTGCTCAGCACAATGAAGAAGAACTGCCAGCTGCAGTGGGAACCAGGTTTGTTAGAAGAACTATTGACTCCACATCGCTCGCTTCTATGTACCTAACAGCACTAATGCTGCAACCCAGTACCCCTGACGTGCTTTTCGCTTAGCACGTTTCTCCCTTTCACCTTGCACTCGGGCTTCTTCAAAGTCCATGGAACCTTTGTGAAAGGCCAACCTCCATTTAGATCGTTCATGGGCCAGAGCTTCCCAGTTTTCGATGTTTATATTGCATTTTTTTTAGATTAGCCTTATGAACATCTTTAAACCTCTTATATTGACCACCGATATTCCGCTTTCCATCCTTGAGTTGGGAGTAAAGTAACTGCTTTGGGAGGCGGCAGTCAGGCATTCGAACAACATGACCGGTCCACTGAAGTTGGCGTTGAAGGATCATTTTTTCAATGCTAGTAGTCTTTGCTTCTTCCAGTACACTGACATTTGTTCGCCTATCTTCCCAAGTAATTTGCAGGATTTTCCGGAGGCAACGTTGATGAAACCTTTCAAGGAGGTGGAAGTGACGTTTATAGATAGTCCATGTTTCGCAGGCATACAATAAAGTTGGTAATACAATGGCTTCATAAACCAGTGTTTTGCGTGAAGGTCCCAGTGAATTCAATGGGACTTATTTCTAAGTAGACACATATAGGATTTAACTGTAAATCCATTGTTATGAATGTAAACAAAGACACCTAACCAAGCATATCATTTCTATGGATGTCACTGCCATTTGGGCATACAGCATTTTCCAATTATATATATATATATATATATATATATATATATATCTCAAATGAATTGTTTCTTGTTGAAAATATTTTCAATCAGAAGTGCTTTTAATCAGGTGTGTGTGTGTGTATGTATTTTCCAGACTTTTTAACAACACACACATTGACGTGCTTGAGTTTGGCTTAATGAAAATACTAGTGCCAAGTGACTAATTCCTATTGAATAATTTATTGGATAAATTTGAATTCATTTCCTATTTGCATATTCTTTATGTGTCTCTTTGAATGAAAGAGCTGTAAGAATTTTAAAAGCAATAAATCAGCGAGACTGTGTAAAATGTCTTCCCACCCTGTGAAGTATCTGTCTGTCTATCTATTGTTTAAAATATCTTTGTCCCCTGCCTGAGGCATTTTCAGATCTTCTAGCCTATATCAAATAAGAATAAACGAGGTACCTTTGAGAGTATGAAAGCACCCTAAAATGGGTGTCATTCTGTCTCCTCCAATTTTGTTCTGCCGCCATGGGCATCTATAGGAAAGGGCAAGTGGGGGGGTGGTGGTAGTTGCAGCCTCCTGGAGGAGCCATAATCTCCAGATTCCCTGCCTCAATTTTTTATTTTTTTTAAAGAAAAACAAGTTTCTAGCCCTTGTAGAACCTGAGATATGAGACAAAATGTGCAGCCGCTATTCTGGCCATTTATTTTGTAAGCAAAACTAGCCTACTCCCACCTTTCAGGATTTTTAACCAGCGAATGAAGTCATATAGCAACGTTTGGCACAATCACTGTCTGGAAAAGGAACTTCTTAGTTCATTTTATGGGAATCTTCCCTAGTGAGAAGTGATTACTGTCTCAAAAAAAACAATTCAGAAATCCAAGATTTTAGTGTGATTGGACAGTAGTGTGCCTACACAAAAAGAAAAGGTAGGAGCAAAGACAGGAGAAGTTTATGATCCTTCCAACCCAGGTCTTAATAATATTTTTCCCCCCTGAGTTTGTAAACATTTCAAAAAATTACCCTGACAATGCAATGCAGATACATTTCATCATTATTATATCTACATTATAGGAGTCAGGCCTGTGGCTGAGAGAGTGTGGGTTACATCAGCCCTGCAAAGTAGCCCAGTGTTGTTTTCCCTTTATCCTCATTTTATGGTGGTGGTGGGCGGGGTTAGAGTAGTGTATGACAACTTTGCACTGTTGTCCGGTGTTATTTATTTCATTTATTTATTAGTAAAATGTATATATTGCTTAATATAATAAAATCTCTAAGTGGTTTACATTCACATATTAAAATCACATTAAAAAACCACTATTAAAAACAATTCCAACCACATTAACAATAAAATCATGATTAAAATACACTTTTGATAACAATTACAACTACAGTAATGATACAAAAATGCTCACATTGTGTGAACCTTAACTAAAATATTCTTCTGCATTACAGTAGTTCTGTCAACTTCCCAGGATCTTCTACCACTGTGTAGACTTCTGAATGTCACAGAATATTACTCTAAAGGCACAATCCTATATATGTTTAGACAGAAAGAAGTCCTACAACTCCCAGCATCCCCCAGCCAGCATGGCTGGCTGGAGCATGAAAGGAGTTGTAGTAGGACTTTTTTTTTTTTTGTCTAAACATGCTGTAGGATTGCACCCTAAGTAACAAAGCATGTGCACACAAGCACACAAGGAAAATGCACAGGTGTGTTATAGCAGTGCATGTTATGCATGTAAATTATAATCACACACCACTGTGCAGCCATTCCCACACCCTTCGAAAAATACTTCTGGACACCTAGGTCTGCCACGCTTTCCACTGACATCTCCTCATCTCAAGGTCAAACCTGAAGAGACTCCTTAATAGGCTGGTAAAATGGCCAACCAGACCTGAGGGGCCGTTTTGTCTGGGGCAATTTGGAGAAGCAGCAGCTGGCTGATTGGAAAGTAAGACAATTGCCACGTTGCCTTTTTGGCTCACTATTTCTGCTCACACAGTGCAGATGAATAAGTTGTTGGTGGTGTGGAAATGAATTCTGTGCATGGAAGAACAAACATTTTCATTGACGGTTTACAATAAGTATATACTCAGATCTAAGAGCCATTTCATATGACCATTTTTGATGGTGATGTGTTAAAAGCAATAAAGGTGAGAAACTCCCATGAGACATCTCTTAATTTCCTTGGAATTATTTTAGTTCTGCAGATGTCATGTCCAAATGGCCACTTACCCTCCCAAAAATCAATTCAAATTTCAGTCAGTGGCACCTAGAAAAATCAGTGGCTGGGGGGCTTAGCCCTAACTGTGTCCACGGATTCTCCCTTGCAAACCCCCCCCAGCCCCTGACTTTGTTGATACCTCCAGCTCAGTTTATTTCCACTCTCAGACCCTATGAGGTAGGGTAGTTTGTGAGAACATGATTAGCCTGAGATTTCCCATGGCTGAATGGAGATTTGAACCTGGGAATCCCCAACCCTAGCCCCCAACCAGAACCGGTGCAGGGCAGTTTGGCGCCCTAGGCAAAATTATATTTAGTGCCCCCTCCTCTCGTGCCTCCGGAGCAAAGCAGCTGGGAAACGCCTGCTTCCCAGCGCCCCCCCACCCTGGCCGCCGCGTCCGAGCCTGCCTCCCCATCCGCTGGTCCTGTCGCGTCCTTCCGGTGCGGAGGAAGTGACACGACGGGACCCCCGCGCTCTGTTTTTGGCCGGGGAAACCAGGGCAACAGGGCTGTTTAAGCCCTGTTGCCCTGGTTCCTCCCGCCAAAACAGAGCGCGGGCGGGGCTCCGGCAGCGGCGGAGGCGGCGTAGAAGGTAGGTGGTGGTGGGGTGGCGGGGGGGTCTGGTGGCTGCAGGGGGGTGGCGGGGGGTGGCGGGGGTCCGGCGGCTGCGGGGGGTGGCGGGGGGTCCAGCGGCTGGGGGGCTGGCGGCGGCAGCGGCGGTGGCTCGAGCGGCGCAGAGAACGCTCCGCGCCGCTCTGAATGTCGAGATTGGCCGCCGCCGCCTCAAGGGCCGAGCCAGGAGCGAGCCCCGAGCCGGCTCCAGGAGTGAGCCCCGAGCAGGCACCAGGCTCGGCCCCACCACTACCAGTGATTATCCAGTTACAGGGCAGGAGGATTAGCGGAGGAGATCTTTGCCTCCCCGTCCTCCTGCCCTGCATATTTCACTAGATGGGCTTCACTAGCAATGGCACTTCGGGGGGGGGAGGGAAGGAGGCTGGGGAGGCCTCGCTCACCGCGCAGCATCTTCCGACCGGCCGCCGCCGCCACGCGCGCCGCGCTCCTGACCCGGCCTAGCTCCGGGCGCCAAGGAAAGCCGAGCGCGACCCCGAGCCCGCCCAGCACCCGCAATCCCCCCGCACTGACCTGGTGGTGACTTTGTCGGCGAGGCGGCCGGGCGGAGCAGGAGCGCGCCGGCAGCGAAGAAGAGTCGGCCGGAAGGAGCGCAGCATTTCTTCAGCCACGCGCCCTAGGCAACCGCCTAGTTGGCCTAGCCTAGTAGCGCCAGCCTGCCCCCAACTCTGCCACACTGGCTCTCTAATGGAGAGAGGAAGATTTAAACACTTTCTCTCCCATTGCCAATGCTTGCCTCCAAATTATCCCACCTCACATTAGTGTTATAAGGGAAATATGGGGTTTGGAGATCCCGTGTTCACCTCTCAGTGTGTAGCTCCACCCACAGAGGCAGGTGGGAGAGACTTGGGGATGTGCAATGCTGGGAAATCCATTTCATTTGTGCCCGACAGATTGTGCCAGGTTGTGTTTTTTTTTTAGGACCGGAAATGTTCACGAAATAGTTCATGAAATTTTCGGCACAGGACAAAATAAAGCCAATATAAAACCCAAAGCATAAAAGCAGCATCAGAACTAAAAGAAAGATGGAAATTGGACTGGATCATATGTTCCCACATGTGGTCCCCATAGCTAATAGTGCGGCTTTGCAGGCTGAGTTTGTTCTATAGATTTGAAATAAAGTGTGGAATTAATAATAACTTACACAGGATGAATAACAACCTGTTTAAAGCGTCCTCTATTTTTTTTTTTATGATGGGGGGCAGTTTCCAATTTTCTCTATATTATTCTCATAATCTGCATAGTGCAGCTAAGGTTCTTTTGTCATCTTCTTGATTTATTGTCCTTGTTTCAGCCGCATTACACCATGGAAGGATGAAGTAATGTATCCTTTTACAAAAGTGGATGCATTTAATATTTATTGCCTAGCAACCCTCATAGGAGCGGGAGTAATATTCTGACATGAAGTTTTCTAATTTGTTTTCTTAACAATAATAACTTTTACTGATTTGCCAATCAAAAAGATATAAAGAATGTGGCATTTCTTTAGCAATGATGTGCCTGTTTAAAAATGTTTTTCCCCCTTCAAGCATTTTCTCTTTCTTTCTTTGAATCAGACTAAATGACATAAATTGATTATCTAGGAACTATTGTGAGACCATTCCAGCTCCTCCAAGTGTGTATTCCTTACGGAAACGGAATCCATTTTCAGCAGGCTGGAATGAACATTGCTATTAGATAGGTGGCTGAGAGACAATATTCTGCCTCCAATAACTTCCTGACTGTGCGACAGATGTGACCAGGAGAGCATCAATTGAAGTCTCTAAGTCCAACACGTTGTTTAATTAGTGCAAGATAAGTAGGAGATTCATATAATGTCCTCAAAAAGGCTGACAAGGTCAACATCACCACAAGGATGGGACCATCTGCAAAAGAGACAACCTCTGTATCTCACCACCACCACCACCAGAGATCAGTTCACAATATTTGACTGCAAAAGCAGAGAGCAATTGCACCCACATACACATGTAGAGCCAGCCCCAGCTCCAGTATTTTGGGGGACCCTGGACAAAATGCCTTCAGTGTAGCTCCCACTGACGTCCATTCCCTCTGCTGGTGATGCACCCCCCCCTTTCCAGTTGGTAGGCAGGATACTTGCCTGTTTGCAAATTCAGGTGTGCTCTGGCATCTCCTAGTAGGGCTGGGAAAGACCCGTGCCTGAAACCTTGGAAAGCCGCTGGAAGTCACTGTAGAAAATATTGAGCAAGATGGACCAATGGTCTGTCTTGCTGACAATGGCAAGTTTCCTAACATGTTTCATGCTCAAGACATGGCCTACTTGCTCATGCAGAACTACACAATCATATGGAAAGCTGGTGTGGGAACTTTCCACATGATCAGGCCAATCCATATCCATTCATCTGCAAACATTATGACTCATGGAGACATTTTTTCAGATGCAACTGTTCGAATGCTGGAATGTTTTGTGAATGGGGTTAGAGAAGAACAAGAGAAAATTCAGCGAAACACACCAAAGACTGTAGAGGGAAATATATATCAACAATATAGCAGGATCATGCCAACAACTGATAGTTATTGAACATATGATGCACCCAGCCAGTATAAGGAAAGATTGACTTGTGCAAACAACAATCTTCCTCAACTGCAACAGCAATGAATGCTAAGAGGTGCCCCCTGAGTGAGTCCAGTCTTCGTGGGGAGTTCACTTATGCCTACATGTTCCGTCTGCATTTCGCGGATTGTCAGGGGTGACTTTTTTCCTGTCGTCCACTCATTGACAGAATCGGATTTGGATGTACAAGAATTTCATTCCACTTGTACAAGTGCACATTTGCATGAATCCTCCAAGAAAGTGAAAATAAAAATAAAAATGTGCGACTTTGAAAAAGCCAGTCTGCTGCAGAATTTGCATCGAATCCAATCTGAACTCATTTGAATCTGTTGCGGATTTCTCCAACATCCCTACGCGGCGCGGCAGTAATACTACTTCTACTACTACTAATAAAAACCATAGCCATGTTTAAAGGCATGTTCATGAGAGCCTCTGAGTTCATTGGTAGAACAAAGTTTATGTGCATAATGTCCCAGATTTAATTCCTAACATGTCCAGTTATTGGGGTTATAAATTTTATTATTTTATTTACATTTATTTATTTACATTTATTTAAAAATACCAGGTTGCAGGGCAGAGAGAGACCTCTGAAAGCTGCTGCCAATCCAGTTAGACCAGTGTTCTCCAACCTTGGGTCCCCAGATGTTTTTGGCCTACAACTCCCAGCATGCCCAAGCCAGCTACACTGGCTGGGGCATGCTGGGAGTTGTAGGCCAAAAACATCTGGGGACCCAAGGTTGGAGAACACGGAGTTAGACAATGCAGGGCTAGATGGATGGAGCAACTGCCTGGCTGATTTCAAGGCAGATTTGTACGTTCATTAGCAGAGCTATGTATCAAATTATGTACACTTCTGTGCAGCATCAATCTTTTCTCTCCTCTCCATTTATACCACCTGCTGAATTAAAAACAAAAAGACAGTTGGAGGCAGATTGGTTGCACTGACCTGATTTCATTTAGATTCAACCTGTGTAAAAACAACAGACCGGTAATCTTCAAGCTACCAACCTGTGATGAACCCAGGTAAATAGGAAACCAAAGGTGAGTGGCAGAGATTATTTCCAGTTCTGAGGAGATGACCTTGATCAAAAATTTAGAGATTCTTAGGCAGCCAGATACACAGTGGGTGAATAAACCTTGACGAACCCCTGAAACATAGTTGGGGGAACTTTTCATGGTGTTTGGCTCTCTATTTTTAGACAATATTTAGATAAGTATATAGGACTGCTGTTGATTATCCAAGGAATTAGATCTTTTACATGTAGGGATGTGCGTGGGTTCGACGAGCTCCGCTCGCCCTACCTTTTCCCTGGCTTGACTCATGTTCTCGCAAACTGAGCCAGGGAAGCAACTTCTGGTTTCCAGCGCTATGTTGTTTACGTAGAAAATGGTGTAAGGTACGTTATGGCCACAAT
This sequence comes from Shinisaurus crocodilurus, assembly GCA_021292165.1. NCBI lineage: Eukaryota > Metazoa > Chordata > Lepidosauria > Squamata > Shinisauridae > Shinisaurus > Shinisaurus crocodilurus. The sequence continues at coordinate 41,970,133 of CM037881.1, read as the reverse complement.
TTGCATAATTTACGCAAATCGCGGCCATTTCTAACCAATTTTACACCATTTTCTATGTAAACAACGTAGAGTCAGGGACTCGGAACTTGGAAGTCTGGCGAGCACCTCAGCTGGCACTCGCGCTCAGCTTGGCTCAGCTTGCGCAGTGGGAGCACTCAGCTCGCACAACATGAGTCAAGTGCTATGCGGATCACCCACCCCTAGTTACATGATATATGTAACTAACATTTCATACAGAGTCAAAATCCTGCACATCTTCAGATTTGGAAATAAGTATTTCCACATGGAAATGTGAGAAGAACGTAGGTGAAGTGAGAATGGTTTTCTGATTGCTAAGTGCCTGGCAACCAGTTAGGGATGTGTGAGAGGAATCTGATAGCCAGGTGAAAATAGGGGTTTTGATTACACACACACACACACACACACACACATCCCCGAGGCATTGCCACAGTTTTGGCACACACAGAAAGTCTCAGTCATCCATCTCTAGACTCCCTCTTTCCACACAAATCATTTCATCTCATTTTTTCATGGCAGAAGATAAACATTTCTATGAATGGAAAGGCCAGAAGAAAATTGTTGAAATCTGATAATCTCTCCCTAGTTTTTTTTTTTTTTTTAATTTCTTCTTGCACATCTGGAACCTAAGCAGAATTGAGAGTTTGAGATGGAGTCAAGTTTTGCTTTTATCTATAGTTGAGCCGTGCTAAACATTTAGATCAGGGGTGCAGCATCTCAGGCCCATGGGACAAATCCGGCCTTCTGGGGGTCTCAGCCTGGTTCCCTGGGGGTCCATCTAGTCCAGAATTCTATTAAAAACTTTAAGTTAAAATGTGCTGGTATTTTTTGGTATGTTATTTATTTATTAAATTGAAGCTTTTTTTATGCTGCTTCTCAGCTGAAAAGGTTCCCAGAATGGCGTATATATAATCAGTTAAACAAGACAATCCCTGTCCACAGGCTTTCAATCTAAAAAGGCATGACACACAAGGAAAAAGGAATGGGGAGGGAAGAGGGAAACATAACTCTTTCAGTAGGGCTGTTAGAATGGTCCTGCTTCCCCCTGTCTTCTCCCTCAGTACATCCTACTGAAATAGCTGCTGGTGGTGATGTTTTGGCTCCACCCCATTGCCTTTGGACCAACCCTTTTACCTTTGGCCCCGTCCACAACTGGAATGTGGCCCTCAAGAGCTTCTCTGAAATGGAATTCAGCCCTGAGGCTGAAAGGTTCAACACCCCTGATTTGGATGGGTCCTTTAGCAAACTCATCAGATTAGCCACCATCAAGGCCTCAGCTTTAGCCCAGGCCCAGCCACAGTCACACTGGATCCCCCAATTCTATGGTCTTTACTTGCTGGAAAGATGATAACTTCAGAGTTCAGCTAAGCACACAGTTCCTTTTCTCCCAAATGTTGACCCCCTGAGTAATAAGCTAGCTCTGGCTCTCAGCCAAGATGCTGCGCATATTTCCTATACAGTACATTGCCCACCATGTAGGCTGGGAGCAGCTGACCAGCCCATGAACCTTGGAAAGTTTCACTGACCAATCAGAATAGACAATGAAGCAGCAATGGTTTGACTGAGTATATACCATCCAACATTGTAAAGATGAAAAAAGGGACACTCTTGTGTACTTATAACTAGGGATGCTCAAGGATTCTGTTCAGCCCACATTTCCCGGCAAACCAACTTGATCTGCATTAGTGTGGGATTCGTGTGGATTAGTGTGAGGATCAGAACACAGTTATCCTTCGGATATTGCACATCTCTGAATTTTCAGATCAAAAAATATGCCAGAGTGTGTTAAATGAGTATTTTTGGATAAAATATGCTTAGAAATGCATTCTTGGAGATGGAATACATTTAGAATATGCATATTTTGTGTGGGGGGGGATGCTTCAAAGATACACTCCTCATACAAATCTATGGTGCAACCATACTTCGAATACTGTGTATAGTTCTGGTCATCACACCTAAAAAAGTATATTGTACAGTTGGAAAAAGTGCAGAAAAGGGCAACTAAAATGATCAAGGGGCTGGAGCACCTCCCCTATGAGGAAAGGTTACAATATCTGGGATTGTTTAGCTTAGGGGGGGGGAGGCAAGTAAGATGTAAAAGTGTACAAAGTTATGCATGGTGTGGAGAAAGTGGCTAGGGAGATATTTTTCTCCCTCTCTCATAATACTAGAACCCAGGATCATCCCATGAAGCTGATTGGTGGGAGATTCAGGACAGATAAAAGGGAGTACTTCTTCACACAGTGCATAGTTAAAATATGGAATTCATTTCCACAAGATGTAGTGTGTTCCACCAGATTACTATGGCATTAGGTAGAGAAAGCAGAGCAGGCAGTTTCCAACAACTTGAACTAATCAGGGAACACGAGGGATGGGTGAGAAATTTGTTTTGTCAATTTTTATTTTTATTTTTATGGATTTACCCAATCCATATCTCCTAGAACTAGGATGGGCCCTTGGTCTGATCCAGCATGGCTATTCTTATGTTCTTATGTAAAGACGTACATTTAAATATGACTTTTGTGCAGCTTTTTTTTTTTTTTTTTAAATGCAGATTAATGCAGAAGTAGGACAGAAAGGACTTATGAATGAACATATGCAAAACTGACATACCCCAGAAACCAACTGATCTGTACTTACCTACTTATAACAGCTCCCACCAAGGATCAAGGCCTGTGTGTTTCTGTACACACATTACTAAAAAGTTTGAAAACCCTTCAGTACAGAAGCTAGTTTACTCTACTGCAACTTTCTAAAAAGGAATTCCCCAAGGTCTCCTCAAAGACAAACAAGGGCAGTGATTTTAGTAAGGACTAGTGAAGACTCCCAGTTTCGTAAATAGTCCGCTTGTTGGTTGAAACTTGTCCGTTTGTTATGCTCACCCTTGCAGTGAGCCTGGATCAATGTCTATGAATTTGCTATTACATTTGGAATTGTTTGTGAGCTTTGGAGCATGAGCAGTAAAGCAGTACGCAGATCCCTCGCCCCTAAATTTTCAGTCATCCTACTACCTAGACCCCACCCAAAAACCTTACCTCAAACAGTCTCATTAGCTGCTTCCCTCATTGTCATTGTCATCACCGCCATGGCTCTGGCTCTGGCTCTGGCTCTGAGGAGGACGAGGACGAGGAGGACGAGGACGAGGGCTCTGCAAGTTCATCTTCATACTGGTGATTGTACATGGTGAGTAAACAGCACATGGCATCATCATGCAAGCAGGTCTCATGGAAGCAACTATCAGAAAGGGGCCACATAACATGGTGATGCATGATGGCATGCTGCAGTATGCGATTCCAAAATACAGCTCCCAAGATGCACCTTGATATTGCACATGCACAAAACTCTGCAGTATGTGATTCCAAAATACGGCTCCCAAGATGCACCTTGATATTGCACATGCACAAAACTTGTATACACAGAATGATGTATACAAGTGCTGCCCCAGGAGTGCTGCCCCAGGAGGCTGTTCCAAGTGGTCCGGAGTCTGGTCAGTCCAGTTGCTCCGGACCCACTGGAACAGTCTAAAGCCTCCTGTGAGGCTTTAGCGAAGCACTTCGCAGATAAAATCGATCATTAGGAGTGGGATATTGTGCGTCGTGGACATGGAGTGAGCGGGAGGAGGCCAATGGCAGACCGGTTCTGTGGGATCGGTTCCGGCTTCTTCCTTCTGATGAAGTGAACAAGGTGCTTTCATCTGTGAGGCCGACCACCTGCTTGCTTGATCCTTGCCCGTCCTGGCTCATCATGAGCTGTAGGGAGAGACTGGGTGAGGGGATCAAGGCGGTGGTGAATGCCTCCCTCGAGGAGGGAGTGATGCCATCAGCCCTCAAGGAGGCAGTAATAAGACCACTTCTAAAGAAGCCCTCCTTGGATCCCCAGGATTTAAACAACTTTCGCCCAGTCTCCAATTTACCATTTCTGGGCAAGGTGATCAAGCGGGTGGTGGGTGCTCAGTTGAAGGCACACTTGGATGAAGCCGATTATTTAGATCCGTGCCAGTCGGGCTTCAGGTCTGGACATGGGACGGAGACGGCCTTGGTCGCCTTGGTGGATGATATGAGGAGGGCTTTGGATAGGGGCGAATGCTCCTTTCTAGTCCTCCTCGATCTCTCAGCAGCTTTTGATACTGTTGACCACGGTATCCTCCTGGACCGCCTGGAGGGGTTGGGCGTGGGAGGCACTGTGTTGCAGTGGTTCTGGTCCTTCCTCTCTGGAAGGTACCAGAGGGTAGTTCTTGAGGAAGAGGCTTCGGACCCTTGGTCGCTCACTTGTGGAGTGCCGCAGGGTTCCATCCTCTCCGTTGACCTGGTGCTGAATGGGGTACATCTACCCCTGAAGGACCAGGTCTGCAGCTTGGGGGTCATTCTAGACATGGAGGCTCAGGTGGCAGCTGTGAGCTGGGCAGCGCTGTATCAACTCCATCTGATACAGCAGCTGTGCCCCTACCTTCCTAATCACCTGCTCCCATCAGTGGTTCATGCCTTAGTCTCCTCTCGCCTAGACTACTGTAATGCGCTCTACGTGGGGTTACCCTTGAAGATGGTTCGGAAGTTGCAGCTGGTACAGAACGCGGCGGCTCGCCTGGTTAAAGGCAGCCGCCGGCGGGATCACATCATGCCAGTGCTGAAGGAGTTGCATTGGCTACCAGTTGCTTGCCGAGCCAAATTCAAGGTGTTGGTTTTGACCTTTAAAACCCTATACAGCTCCGGTCCAGTCTATCTCAAGGAGCGTCTCCAGCAACACCAAGTGGGCTGCTCAACAAGATCTGCCACGGATGGCCTTCTCCTTGTCCCTTCAGCCAGAGCAGCTAGACTGGTGGGGACGAGGAAGAGGGCCTTTTCTGTGGCGGCCCCCGTACTGTGGAACTCTCTCCCGAGTGACCTCCGCCATGCCCCCTCTCTCCTGAGCTTCCGTCGCTCATTAAAAACCTGGTTGTTCAGGTGGGAATATGGGGTGGGTTAAGATTTTAAAAATTTTATATTGTTTTAAATGTATTTTATTGCTTTTATTCTGTGTACATCGCCCAGGGTGGCCGGTTGCCGGCCAGATGGGCGATAAATAAATATAAATAATAAATAAATATAATAATAAATGAGATTTCATATTACAGGAGAATCCATCATTTAAGCCTGCTCTATGTATACTCCAGTTGTGAACCTGTGTTCCACCTATATGAAAAATACCCTTTGCTAGTTGCTACCCATGTAGAAATTATCCAAATGCATTCTTCTAAACCAATGCATTTCAATGATATTTCACTTATCAGTATATACAGCAAGAAAGCCTCTATCGTTTTAAGAAGTCACTTAAGGTAACTTGGAAGTTAAGCTGTCCAAATGTGTGTGTGTGTGTGTGTGTGTGTGTACACACACACATACACTTTCCAAGGCTGAGAATTTTGACTAATGCTGCTCTTGAATCTTAAGTAGCTGAGACTTTTAAAGTGTTGTAAAGACAAAGGATGAAGTAAAATCACTCAGTGGGGCTTTTCCCTTCTGGATTACGCAAGAATGCAGGACTCTACTGTAATAAATTCGCTTTGACAGCTACTTAAAAATTTACCAAGCCTGACAACACAGACTGAAAGTAAAATAAAGAATATAGATAACTCAGCTGTTTATTTCTTCCCCCCTCCCCCGCCACCTTGGAAAACACTTATCTTTTTAAAAAGGAACCATATTTAACTGTATTATCCCTGGGAATTGAAAATCACTGGGTGTGTGTGTTGTTGTTGTTGTTCCCTTCTGTTCTCCTATGCAAATAGGGCCACCTCAACAGCATAAGCAACTCAGCAACCAGCATGAGATAGTGGCAGTGCCAGCTTCAAAGTCTGGAGGCCCCTTGGGCATGACACCCTCATTGGGCCCCCTTCCCTCAGGGAGTCCACCTTCTCACCACCATTGTCACCAGCTGCTATTGCTCCTCATCTTCTTTCGCATCATTGCTACCACTTGCTCACATGACAGGCAGAAAACCAGTGAGCCAGTAAGCAGTGGCATCCGATGCTCCTCCTTCCCACCACCACTGTTGTCTGGGCCAGAACAAGAGGCTGGTGAACAAACAGGTTGCCATGGTGAAGAGGAGGAGCAACTCCAGGGTGCTCCTGTAAGTGGGCCCCTGCTCAGGTTTGGGCCCTCAACAGATGCCCTACCATGCCTACCCTTGACACCAGCCCAATGTAGTGGTTAAAGCAGTGTTCTCCAACCTTGGGTCCCCAGATGTTTTTGGCCTACAACTCCCAGCATGCCCCAGCCAGCTATGCTGGCTGGGGCATGCTGGGAGTTGTAGGCCAAAAACATCTGGGGACCCAAGGTTGGAGAACACTGGGTTAAAGCATTGGACTTGGGGAGACCAGGGTTTGAATTCCTGCTCATCCATGAAGTTCATTGGGTGACCCTGGACCAATCACCTTCTCTCTCTTAGCCTCATCTTCATCACAGAGTTGTTGGGAAAATAAAATGGGGAGAATCCATATGGGCAGACTTCAAAATATTTATAAGGGTGCCATCGAAGCAGCATGTAATCTAAAAGGCACGCCACAGTTTCCTTTCCAAATGCAACAGACAGTAGTGTAACTTGGGGAGGGGTGTGTGATCAGGACACCTATCCCAGGCACAGCTTTGAAAGGGGAGCAAAATGAACATCAGAGATCTTGCAACATTAAGAGCTTTTAAAATTACATTTGGTTACATTTGGTATGTTATCTTCCTCAGAGGTGTGCAGCATGTTCCTTTCCATGTTTACTGCTAAGTTAGTCCTGCTGATCTCTTGTCTGGGCCCTGATAGCGCATGCTAAGGTCAACAAAATAATGGATTATTGTAGAGATCCTCAAATTTTCCTGGCTTAGTTACAATATTTGTTATTCTTAGTGCTCCTCAGCAACAAATTGAAATTTCATTAATCTGTAAGATCTGTTCCTTTGACACGTATCTGAAACTGTATAATGACAAGTTGCTATATTGCAACAAATGATTGATTTCATTTAGTTCAACGAAATTCACTACCAACTAAGTGGGCATAATATTGCAGCCTCAGTGTGAGTAGGCAGAGTGGCACTGTTGTTGCTGTTGCTGATCAGCATGGCTGACTGGGGATGATGACAATTGTAGTCCAACACACATGGAGGGAACCATATGGGGGGAAGGCTGATGTAGCCTAAGGGAGTCAGGGAGCAATCCTATGGCACCTAGACAGCATTTGAGTGTCCATAGGATCCTTCGGATTCCCAGATTTGAGGTCAGAGACAGAGCTCCGACTGCCTCTCCAAGGTTAGGAACACAACCTTGAAGATGGCTAAAAGGGTGTGTTTCAGTGGGTGGGGAAGGGAGAGAAGACTGGAGAGGCCAGTATACAGTGCCTTGCAGAAGTATTCACCCCCCCTCCTTTGACCTTTCCACATTTTGTTGTGTTACAACCTGGAATTGAAATGGATTCAATTGGCATTGTTACCACTTGATGTACACAAGATACTCAACACTGTGAAGGTGCAATATATTTTTATTGTGGCACAAAACTAGTTAAGTAAACAAAAGCAAACTGGCACTTGTTGGTTGCATAAGTATTCACACACACACACGAGTCAATACGTGGTAGAAGCACGTTTGGCAGCAATTACAGCTGCGAGTCTTCTTGTTCCAGCTCTGCCAGGTTGGATGGGGACCGTTGGTGAACAGCAGCTTTCAAGTCTTCCCACAGATTCTCAATCGGATTGAGGCCTGGGCTCTGACTGGGCCATTCTAAGACTTCCAGGTTCTGGTTTTTAAAGCACTCCAATGTTACGGTACTTTGGCTGTGTGTTTAGGGTCATTGTCCTGCTGGAAGGTGAACCTCTACCCCAGTCCCAGGTCCCTTGCAGACTGAAACAGGTTTTCCCCTAAAATTGCCCTGTATTGCTCTATCCATCTTGCCCTCAATCCTGACCAGCTTCCCACTTCCCAGTCCCTGCCAAGGAAAAGCATCCCCACAACATGATGCTGCCGCCACCACCATGCTTCTCAGGGCAATGAGCATTGTTGGCTTTGTTTTGTGGCAAGGCCAAAAAGTTCAATTTTGGTCTCATCAGACCAGAGAGCCTTTCCCACGTTTGCTCTTCTTCCCACATGCCTTTTAGCAAACTCCAAACGGGCTTTGATAGGGGTTTGTTTCTGCAATGGCTTTCTTTTCGCTACTCTTCCATAAAGCTCAGCTTTATGGAGCATCTGGGTGATAGTTGTCCCATGGATGGTTTCTCCCATCTCAGCTGATAATCTCTCCAGCTCCTTCAGAGTTACCATTGGTCTCTTGGTTGCTTCTCTGACTATGTGCTCCTTACCTGGTCACTGAGTTTTGGTGGATGGCCTTCTCTAGGCAGAGTCGCGGTTGAGCCATATTCTTTGCATTTTGTAATCATGCATGCATTCAACAGTGCTCCAGAGGATATTCATAGTTTGGGATATTTTTTTTATAACCCAACCCTGATTGGTGCTTCTGCACAACTTTATCCCAGAGTTGTTTTGATAGCTCCTTGGACTTTGGGATACTGTTTGTTTAGATATGCTCTCCGACAAACTCTGGGGTCTTCCAGAAACTGGTGTATTTAATCTGAGATCATGTGGCACTGGAATTGCACACAGGTGGACTCCATTCAACTACTTACAGTATGTGACTTCTGGAGGCAGTGGGTTGCACCAGAGCTTCTTTAGGCATGTCACAGCACAGGGAGTGAATATTTATGCAACCAACAAGTGCCAGTTTGTTTTTGTTTACTTAACTTTTGTGCCACAATAAAAATATTTTGCACTTTTGCAGTGTTGAGTATCTATCGTACATCAAGTGGTAACAATGCCAATTGAATCCATTTCAATTCCAGGTTTTAACACAACAAAATGTGGAAAAATCAAAGGGGAGTGAATACTTCTGCAAGGCACTGTACAAGCTATCCTGACACCTCCCCAGCCTCCTTCGCTCCCCCTCTGAAATACTGTTGCTAGATGGGCAAAAAAGCCCACCTAGCAAAAATGCAGGGAGGGAGGAGAGGGAGGTGAAGATTCAGGGGCTTATGACCGTCACAGTTATGATTGCACCCTAAAGCACATTTAGCTAATGAATATTGCTGGTGGGAGATGAGACATTGAACAGCTGCAGTCAATTGGCTTTTGTGTTGTTGTTGTTGTTGTTGTTGTGTTGTTGTTGTTGTTGTTGTTGTTGAGTATGTGTTGTTGAACTGAACACATATTCTTCCACTGTGAATCTTTTCCTCTATCTCCCTCCCTTGTCTCTGTTGTCTCTCTTCTGTGTCAAATTTTGTAAACTTCTTGAGGCAAAAAATTCGTATTCATTAAGCCAGTGTCATGCTATTGTTGTTACAGATGATGATGATGATGAACAAGAGTTTTCTGAAGAATGAGGGCCTGGATGTTCAGCAGCAATTCCCATAAAAGCTGCTCCACAACCATTCTTAATTCCCCATTGCCAGCTTGCAGGGGAAAGGGCATAGTAGAACTGGGAGCTTCCCCAGCAATTGAGTTGACCAGCTATGTCTCTGGTCAAAGGTGATGCTGTGGAGTAAGTCTTGCATGCAATTTGAGAGGTGCATCCCAGTGACATTATGGGACATCCTGGACCCAAGATTTGTTATGCCTTGCTAATTGGGGTGTGTGTGTTTGTATATAATTATTTTGTAGGTAGTCCTCCCCTGCTCCCTGCCATGGTTCCCATTATAGAGTTGTGAAAAATAAATAGCAGCTGGTCTAAGAAAAGAGCAGACTGGATTTGGAATGCAAAATAGATTTCTTTGTAAGGAAGAAAAAGTTTCTCTCTTTGCAGACTTAGATAAAGCATGAAAAACAGCACTGCAGAGCTTTGATGATTTCTCACAATGAACCTAAAAAAAAAGTGTATGTGTGGGGGTGGACTTTGAAGAATTCCAAGTGTCACTAAATTTCACTTTGGGCTACAAAGAAGATTAGTTTGCTTTTGTGCGCTGACAGATTTGAATCCATCCCGCCTGCCTTCTCTTAATGCTGCCAAAGACCTAATGGCAGCAAGAGGATGTCACTGATTCGACATAAACAAAGAACACCCTGTGCAAACTGCAGACCTGCCCTGTGTCAAGTGAGAATCAGCTGTTTACTCTACTGGCTTCTGGAGTTGACTGCCACATGGATTTGTTTAAACGGCTCACTACATTAATATTGCTTATCTCCTTCCCAAGCTTCAGCTCCATCAAATCTTGTAAAAAGATAACCCAGTTTATTACAGGCAGAACATTTGCTATCGAGGCAAGTTTAAAATGTCAGGGACAGAAATATATCGATCTTGCAGTTAGACTTTTAATGTGATTTCAATCCTGAGCAGGGAAGCCGTTGCTCAGGATCATTGGCAAGATCACCTGAAGAAAAAGGATCGGAGAACAGTGAGAGTGTGCCATTTCCTGGGCTGTGCCAAACACTCCTTCAATGATTGCTAATCTCACCTGAAAAGGAGTCACTTTTTAAAACACACACACAACAACAACAACAACAACAACAACAACAACAACTTTCATTTGGTGTTTGGGGATGGTGGTTGCATGTACTTAGTCAAAAGGAAACATTTCAGATAAATTATGTATGGGAAGAGAGCATCTCTAGTAATATTTGTGAAATACCTTAGGAGGCCGCTGTAGAACAAAAATGAGCACACAGGATGCCAGGGGTTGGGTTTTCCTTGCTGGAGTTTTCATAGAAATGTCAAGCATTTCATCTTGACAGAGATAATTCTTCTATTTGTTGACAAGAAGTCAAAAAATGGAAGTCAAAAAATGCTAAGGAAGACCAAGGATAATAATGCTCAGACAGATTAAATCCCCATTACAACCCAACAACTGCAAATTGCTTAAGATCTTGCTCTGAATAAAGCTCTACTCAGGCCTTCTGAAAGCATGCTGTTTAAACACACAAGGAGAGGGAGCGCTCCGGCCCTGCTCCCCTCCATCCTTGCTCCTGTCACTCTGTCTGCGTGGAGGGCCTCCTCTACCCATGGGGGCTCTCCACGTGATCTGGAAAACTGGATAATCAGTGTTCCAGATCACATGTAGAGCCACCACTGACAGAGGAGGCTCTCAGCTCCAGACAGTCATCATCCACGCATTCAGAGTGACAAGAGCAATGAGGGAGGGGGAGGGTCTAGCACGCTCCCCCTCCTCACGTGTTTAAACAATACACTTTCAGAATGCCTGACTAGGGCTTAACTAAAAGCTCACTGAGGCTCATCTGGCTTGATCCAAGTGTATGGGCCAGAGGACCTCTATGCATCCTGTTGGAAGGAGGTTGGACCAGGAGCTCAGCATCTGGATGCACGCAGCATCCCGATGTATGGGTAAGGCATTGGGTATAAAAGCCCATCCTGCTCAGCACCAGACCTTTTTGCATTTTGCTCAGCATGTGGGCAGCATGCCAAACAGAGCTCCAAGGTAGGCCCCAGGTGCCCTAGGGACTGTTGAGGGAAGGCCTGGCAGCAGTGGCCTTTTCCCAGACAACATCCAGGGTGGTCAGTGCACCCAACTGGCAGCAAGGGGCCTGGCAAAGCAGCGGTTGTAGTCATGCAGTTTGGTGGACATTGATGGTGGGCTCAGGATGCCTTGGGTGGCACTTGGGAAGTGCACACCCCCTACTAGGAAGTGTGTGGCAGCCTGTGCATTAGTCCCTGCTTGTTGTTAGGCCTTAAGCTGCCAGAAGACTCTTTGTTGTTTTCCCCTTCTTTTCCAGTTTCTTCAGGCCTGGGTATTACTTGGATGGGAGACCCCTCCTCTAGTTTCCTGCATTGAGCATGCAGTTGGACTCGATGGCCTTGTAGGCCCCTTCCAACTCTAGAATCTATGGAATCTATGAAATATCTATGCAGTAGCAGCAGCTATTTTTCCTTGTTGCAATATTCAGGTCCATCCATGTATTCATCATTTGTGTTCAGGCCAGGGATGTTGAAGAGTCCTTGGTTTCGAGTCACGAGTCGAGTCACGAGTCTTTGGACCCGAGTCTCGAGTCCGAGTCCAAGTCCTTGGTCCAAAATGGTGACTCACGAGTCACGAGTCACTCCCAAAGCTGACTCCACGAGTCCCTATTAAAATCAATGGGGTTTTGTCCCAACAAAATAAGGCTATTTCAGATGTGTGGCTTAAATAAATTCTAGGCACAAGTGTGCCTTTTTATTTCAAAACTCTGCAACTGATTTTGGCAAGAACAGACCAGGCAGGCAAACCCAAAATAACCAGGCAGGCAGAGGAGGCAGGGAACCCCAAAGGAAGGAAGGCAGAGGCCTTTGTCTTGGACAATTCAAACTGTGGAACTGGTTAAGAAGAGACCAGGCAGGCAGAGGAGGCTGGGAACCCCAAACAGGCAGGCAGAGGCAGCCAAACCCAAAATGTCTGAAAGGTTGCATTTTAGAAAAATGATTTTAAAAAATAAACTTGCTGTACTTCCTAAAACTTATCCATGTTGCATTTGAGGAACATGATTTTTTCTAAATGTTTGGCCCCCATTCTGGAACGGTGAGATCTCATCACAATTCCACCCTCACTGAACACCCGCTCCACTGGTGATGAACTTGCTGGAACCAGAAACACACTCAGAGCAGCCACACAGAGTAATCTCAGATCCTTCTTCTGCCTCTCCCAAGTACGCAACACATCAATCAAAATAAATCTTGACACACTGTTGGGGCTGCACTCCTGGTAGCCGTCCATAGTGGCCGAGCAGCGGCACACCTCACTTCCATGCACTCTTCACTGGCAATCACGCTCCTCTCCACTCCTTCTGGCACAGCCCAGGGATGTTGAAGAGTCCTTGGTCTCGAGTCCCGAGTCGAGTCTCGAGTCCCATTAAAAATATTGGGACTCGAGTCCGAGTCGAGTCAGAGGGGGGACTCAGTCCGACTCACGAGTCGAGTCCTCGAGTCCGAGTCCCCATCCCTGGTTCAGGCCTCAAGTGATGGTGAAGCACTATGTGCAGGGGGAGAGAGCAGAACTGGGAAGGTTCACTCATATCTAGAGCTGACATAACTGACTGTTTGGGCTTGTGATGGCACTGAATATGGGGTGGAGACTAAGAATATGAATTTCAATATTCTCAACTCCCCAGGCCCATTCCAAAAGTAGTCCAGGATCCATGTATCCCTGCTGCATCTGCAACCATCTGTTTCCCATCCAAAATTATGATGCTGATGAAGAGTCCTCACTGCATTTTCTCTTCCAGGAGGTAGTCACAGCCAGTTGGTGTTCTGTTCCAGACAGGACCCTGGACAACTCACACATGAGCAGGCTTGAATGTTGCTTCAGAAACAGACTATGCCAGACTGAGGCTTAAATGGGGCTGCAGATCAGTCTCATTGGCTAGTTCTGCCTCTGCTGCAAGAAGACACTCGTGGTTAAAGGGACCTTGCCTGCTTTAGTGACCTTTGGCTCTAACAGCATTGGAGGAATGTGGCTTCACCATGGTTTCTGGGTTGGAGTCCTTGGACTCTGAGGATGATGGCAGTGTGGCCTCTGCAGGCCAGGATGGTGGTGGTGGCCAAATGGGCTCCTCAGGCACTGAGGCCTCTAGTGGAGTGGGGGGGGCATTTGGGGTTGGTGCTGAGGCTAATTCCTTCCCCACTCCATTCCTTCCCCACTCCATTACTTCTCCAGAGTCCATGGCATTTGTGAGCATTTCATGGGGAGAACTGCACCTAAAATCCTCCTTGGTTCATCATCTCCATTATACAAAATACAAACTTCACCCTTTCTGAAGTAACTGAAATCAATTTCATTCACACATTGGCAAGTTAGCTGCACTGCAATGCCTTTTCAGTGCCCTTTTGCAGGGGCAATAGAGAAATATTATTTTGAATTAGGTTAAAGATTGTTGTCACCCAACTGGAAGAGTCTTTTGCCTCAATGAAGACTTAGCCTGGCTGGTTTGGCATGGCCTAAAGTATAAAATTGGAACTGGTCCTGGCTCAGGTTTCCCTCTTAAAAGAGTCGCCCAGGAGGACACAAACTTCCAGTTTGTACCCTGTCCTGACATCATGAAGAAAACTATGGATCTCTGGTAAGTATTGGTGGGAAGAGGTCTCACCATGACAATGTCTTCCAGCTGGCCTCTATATTTTTGTCAGGACTCTAATCCATTCCAGTTCTCTCTTCCCACTAACATCTTGGCTTCTGTCTACTCCGCTATATCCTTCATTTGTCTCTCCACTTTCCTCCATCCTTCTCCTTTTGACCCACACCTTCTCAGGCAGCTGTTTAAATGGTCCAGCTCTGTGCTAGAACACTGTCCATGCCACTCCTTCCCATCCCCATTCCAACTTTTGAGTTGGCTGTTGGTTCTCTGCAGTGCACCATCTGTGGGGAAATCAGCCACCAGAGTCCACTGCCAGTCCAGGAGTGACTTTTTGTTGGGGTGTGATGCACCTTCCTCATCACCAGACCAGGTTCACAGCATCATTTCTCAAACATGAGGAGTCTGACTTGGGACATCACACTGTGTGGCCATTGTTATACCCTCTGTGCTGCTATAGTAGTGCCTGGAACTGTGGGAAATGTTCATTTCATTTCATTAATTCATTTTAGAGATGTGTGAGGAGCCCCCTGGATTCTAGTTTTCCAGCCCTGCACTGGCACTGGCTCACTATGGTGCAAGTCGAGCCAGCTTGTGGACTTCCATCTCTAAGATGGGCCGCTATTTGTGCATTTTAAAAAAACAAAAACTGCTAAGAAAATTTGCATAAATTTATGCAATTTGCACAAATTGACACCTGAAAAGCACGTGGATCTAGTGTGTTTTGTGTAAAATTGGCCAATTTGTGCAAATCGGTACCCAAAAAGCATGTGGTCTTCATGTGATTTGCACAAATTGGCCAATTTTATGCAAAGCACACTAGATCCACGTGCTTTTTGGGTGCAGATTTGCACAATACATGGAAAATACAGTGATCGGCACAATTTATGTAAATTTGTGCAAATTGCATAAATTTCTTCAAATTCCGCAAATACTGTAATTTGTTCAATTTCCTTAGTGTTTTTAAAATGTGCAAACTATGGCCTGTCTTAGAGATGGAAGCCTGTGGAACACCCCCCCCAACTCAGCCCGCTTCTGATAATTGGATCGGAAGCAGACAGGCAGTCCACTGAGCTCAAAAAAGCTAGACTTCCCAGTGTCAGCACATCCCTATATTCTATGCCACCCAATAGTTGAAGCTCTCTGGCTGGTTTACAAAGATTAAAACCTAAAAATACAACACGAAACATAATATCAAACCATTTGCATACAAAAATATAAAACAATTTTGCACCATCAACAATAAAAATCCCAGGACCCATTAAAAAGCATATTATATGCTGTCAGATGCCTGGGAGTAGAGAAAAATCTTAACCTGGCACTGGAAAGGTGTCAGTGTTGCTCCCCTGCATCCTTCCTTCTCCACCAGAATGCCAAGGTCTATAGGAACTACAATTTTCCATGGATATTTGGGCCAAGAAGGGCTCTAGACCCCATCATATGCCTGAGGGGGACATCACTCGGCATGATTGGGCTGATTCGAAATTGGCCAGATTTTAAAGGGAAGGATGTATGAGAATATTGTTTTTGCTCACAAAACATGCAAGCATGCCCTGTTTGAAGCCCCAAATGCAGTCGCAAGGGTGAGCACATGTCTGCAAAAAATGTTCGCAAAGTGCTGGACATGTGCTCAATTTAGGGATGTGCAATGCTGAGAACTCTGTTCCATTTGAGCCCAACAGCATTCCACAGATTACTGTTTCTGTTCCGGTAAGTGGTGGCAGAGTATAGCGGATTTTATTTTTCTGTTTTCAGGAATGTTTTGCGCACTTTTGTTTGAGTCCCACCATTTCTGCAAACGGTAATTTGTGTTATTTGGATGATGATGATGATGATGATGATGATGATGATGATGATGATGATGATGATTTGTGTGTGTAGTATATCCAGAAATTTAGGCAAAATAGGTTTGTTTGTTTTTAATTCCCCCAGTCTTTCACAAGTGCACAAGAGTGCAGATTCAGCAGTTTGAATTGTGTAGTCCTGCCTTGCCAATTTCTGTGTATGTTTCAGCTGGGAGCGCAGAAGTGGAGTAGGTAACATACAAGGAAACTGACAAAGAGAGACTGAATATAGGCTAATTTGCACACAGTTGTGAAGGACTGGGGGGGGGGGGATAGTAAGACAAGGGAAGAACCTACAGCAGTGATGGCGAACCTATGGCACGGGTGCCACAGCTGGCACGCAGGGACCTCTCTGTGGGCACTCGAGCCATTGGTCACCAGATCGCGAAAAGACTGTCCCCTTCTGCAAAACACTAATGATCTTGTTCTTTCTCACAGTGTGGAACAGAATGGTTTTATTCTAGAATTCCTGTTACAGAATTCTTTTCTACATTGTTATCACATTTAAAAGATTTTGAAGAATGATGCACAGAGCATGGCTTGGATGTAAAGCCCTAACAGTTGACCCGAGTGCTGCATGTGTTGCTCTCAAACTAACCGAGTATGAGCCAAGGTTTGACAAATTATCAGCATGCATGCAATAGCAAAAATCACATTAATTGTGCAAAAGCATGCCCAATGCAAACTTTTACCTAATGCAGTGTTTGCAGTCCAAGACATAAAGTGTTTAAAATGTGTTAAGCACGTTTAGTTTTCTTGTTTATCTTGCTCATCCTAGTACAGGTTGACTTTTACTTTTACTAATCCGACACCTGTAGAAGCAGGGAAAGGACCCGGGGTAAAGCTTGCCCCATACAATTTCAGTCTGGCATATAATCATATTACAAGTTGAGAATCCCTTATCCAAAAATACATGTGCCTAATTATTTAAAAAGTTTGTATAAATTATCAGGCTATGTGTACAATGTAGTACTATAATAATTTTTTGAGTTGATTTTTTTTTCAACAAAAAACTGTATCATTGAAAACTCTGTTATTGTGTTTTTCTTTTAAGACAAAAGATGTTAATTAATTCGGACAACTGTATGAGTTGTTTTTCTAAAACTAAAACCTCGGTATTCAGGTTTAATTGCAGTGTTGGCACGTTGAAATAAATAAGTTGGTTTTGTGTTGCAGTTTGGGCACTCGGGCTCAAAAAGGTTCGCCATCACTGACCTACAGTAATACCTTGGATTGCAAGTAACTTGGTTTGAGAGCGTTTTGCAAGACAAGCAAATTTTTAAATATTTATTTTTAAAAAATTGACTTGATATACAAGTGACGTCTTGCATACAAGTACTGTAGTACAGCTTAAATTAAAAATCTCTGTACAAATTTTTTTGGGGGGAATTTTGTTTTGATATACAAGTGTTTTGGATTACAAGCACGTTTCCGGAATGAATTATGCTCTCAATCGAAGGCATGACTGTATTTGTCCAATTCAGAAGCACCAAAAATGGGGGGAAATGTGAATGAAGTAAGTGCACCAAAGGAAGGGGACAATATCTCCCACTTGGCAATAATCCTCTCACTATATACATTAAGTGTTGAACTGACACTTGTCAGTGTCTGCATCCCTTTCAACACTTCCCCGAGTCTCAAGCAAGTCCAGAAAGGGGAATTATTGGCTCACCCCTTTTTTGTGGCTCCTTCTCATTGTAGTTACTCCTGTTGTGCAAATTCCCCCTCCATTTACTGCCCAGCCTTTAAATTTGTGCAAATTTCTGCTCCATTTACTTCCTAGCCTCTAAATTTGCACAAATTTAAAGGCTGGGCAGTAAATGGAGGGGGAATTTGCACAACAGGAGTAACTATGCCCCCCCAATTATGGAACAATCTCCCCACCACTGAGGTGCCAGGTTAAGACTGTCCTCCACTCCCAAGCATGTAATTGGCATATGATGGGGCATTTATGTCAGCTGTCTTTAACAGGTCTAGTATCTTATTGAAATTGTCTTAGCTGTTTAATTATTATTATTTTTATAATTGTACATTAAAAAAAATTATACAATGTTTCATTATCTTGCATCTGTGGTTTGTAATTTTTGTGAACCACCCAGAGAGCTTTGGCTATTGGGTGGTATAGAAATGAAAATAATAATCGTAGCAGTAGTAGTAGTAGTAATGTAATTTTGCTATTGTGCTGTTTGGGTGAGGCATGCAATTCTTTTAATAAATCTAATGTGATAATAATAGTTTTGTATACTTACACTTGAGTCAAGTTATGACAGCTTTATACTAAGGACTGCTGTCACAGAAAATAGATACTTCAGTTGTATTGTAATGTGCACTCTTTCAACATAATGTCACAAACCATTTCAACAACATGCTTGCTTCAGAGGACCAGATTGCTCACAGATCTGGTACTGTGAGCAGATAGAACGGAATAAACATTCAGAGTCAGAGCATAAAGCTATGGATGGCATAGAATGCATCCCAGTGCTTAGCATTTTTATACAATGCATTTTGAGTGTTCCAAGTATTTCATATGCATTCTCTTGTATGGTGTAATCCTTGCAACAATTCTTTAAGCAGATGAGTATTTTTCCCCCATTTTGCAAAAGGAGCTGTGGCTGAGAGAAATAAGCATGCCTCAGCCACCTACTGAAAATCTAGTGGTGAGATCTGAACCAGGGATTTCTTGATTCACAACTCAGTCACTTTGCCATCATGTTACATGTGCATTATGCAGCTGAGTAGCTTTTCATTTAATAATATTTTTTTAAAAAAAACAGACAAGTCTGATGCCATCTATTTTCTGCATTTCTTCTTTATACAGTAGCCATCGTCCACAAAGATCCTCATTGGCTAGAAAACCACTATCTCAAGTTAAATGAGCCCCTCTGGGGAAAAAAATGGCTGGTATATCTGCCCACTCAAGGGAGGTTGGCATACTGTAGATCTTAATATTTATGTGTAGCAGTCCACTTCTCACTGAAGTCTATGTAGAACTCCCATTCATTTAAAGAGAGCTGGCTCGTAGTCTGTGTTGATAAATTGCATTTCTTAAGCAACCCTAAGGATGCAAACCCAAAGGACTATGCTGTGGGAAATGGATGACATGTCACAGTCACCCACTTCAATGGACATGAAGCCACAAAGCCTTACATCAGAAGTTGCTCCATTTCATGAATATAAATGTTATGGAGTTGGCATCTCTCAAAAAGGAGTGAATCCTCTACATGTTTAATTTCAATTAATTGAATGCAAGCTATCTTTTTAAAAAGTGGTTTGTGTGTGTTAGTTGGGGATCACTCGTGACTGAGTAAGATTGTCTTCCAGGATAAAATTACAAAATAAAATTATAAAAAGAGGAAATTGTAAAAAAAAACACCTGTGTAGACTCTAGCGATGGGTCCGTAAGTGACTGTGGAGGCCAATTCTAGATCCACACAGCTTCCCACAGTGAGGATACAGGTTACCAGATGGAAGATGGTCCTGTAAAGGATTTGTTTGACGTGCTTTTCGCTTAGCACGTTTCTCCCTTTCACCTTGCACTCAGGCTTCTTCCAGTACACTGACATTTGTTCGCCTATCTTCCCAAGTAATTCGTGAGTGTTCATCCTGCAAGGGTTATATGAAATTTCTCAAGTGCTTCAAGCAAATTTGCTTTTGCTTGCCTTGCAAATGCAAAGACAAAACTGGTATCATCTCAAATGAGTCTCTTTCCCTCTCTTTCCAGCTACTGCAAGGAAAAGACAAGAATCCAAAAGCCGTAATGGGATTGCTGCCTTCTTTCAAAGGGACAGATTGCTTATGCCATCATCTTCTCTGCTACTCAGCTTTATTGAGGATACACAACTCAATACTAGTGTGTGCTCCAGTACAGATACTTGAGCACAAAATATTTCAGTTGGATATGCAGCACTTGTGTTCAAAACAGTACTTTTCTCAGCAATATAAACAGAAGCAGAGCAGAGGTCTGATGCTTCTGGATTGATGCTTAAAAGCATCTTGCCCAGGGGGGAAAAAGAAGCAATTTTAATGCATGTGTGTAATTTACAACTGACAATATGTGGGACCACAATTAGCGTGACCACATACAAAAGAAGGCAGGGTTCCTGTACCTTGCAGTGGAAGATGGGGAGAAATTGGGAGGAGGGGAATAAAATAGAATTTAGTGAATAAACTGGCCACAGCTCACTTACTTTATGTATGTATTTATTTTATTCTCTTTATATTCCACCCTTCATAAAAAAAAAATAATCCCAGGTGTTACCCATGTGAAGGAGTAAAGTGTATAAATGGGGACACGGGGCTGTGCCTGCAGCCCTATTCCCAATCATGTTTCTGCCTCCTCTCCCCTTTCCCTAACACACACACATTTGTGTGGACATCTGAGGCAGGGAAGCATTCACAGGTAGACCTTTACATGGGTAGGTTTCCTTAGATCAGTGTTCTCCAACCTTGGGTCCCCAGATGTTTTTGGTCTACAACTCCCAGCATGCCCCAGCCAGCTACGCTGGCTACTTACATAATATACTTTAAATCTACTTACAGATAGGGATGTACAGATTTTGTTAAATCCATTCTGTCTATGTTTCGTGGATTGTCAGGCGCCTTTTGTTCTGTCGTCCACTCATTGACAGAATCAGATTTTTTTTTCCCCCATTTCCTGAACTTGTATCCATGTGTACCTGCACAAATGTGCACTTGCGAAAATGCACCCCCATGCATATTTTCAGTATATATATATATATATATATATTCTACAACTAAGTTTGTGTAAAATTCCAGAAAGTAAAAAAAAACAAAAAAAAACAGCAGTCCGAAAGTCCATGGAATCTGTGTGACTCAGGAAAAGCCGTTCCGCTGCAGAATCCATGGGTCAGATTCATAGAAATCCAAACTCATTTGAATCTGTTGTAGATTTCTTTGATACCCCTACTCGCAAAATATAACTATTAAAAGCTATTGCTATCAGCTGAAAAAGAATTACAAAACTGTAATAATTTCAGCTATCTTCACTGGCAGGTATAGCCACAGTAATAATGAACCTACTCTTATTCACGAATATCCCTCTATCAGTTAATGCTTTAATATTTAATAATTGGCAAGATTAATAATAATGTTTGTCTGGTAAAATAAACCACCCACGGTCACAAATAAGGTGATATTCCAAAAATACAAGAGGAGTAATAGGGGGTACCTAAAATCTTACAATATTACTTTGTTGTAGAGACACAGCAGGCAGCCTCCATTGTTTCCCATTCTCTAGTCTTCGGAGCAAGTTAGGGGAGTGAGTCAGCCGCCGCCAAGCCAGCAATGTTCCTGTAACAACTGGCAGGTAGAGTCCTGACCAGCAGGGGACTTGTCAAGCACTGTCAGCAGTTATAGGACTAGCTGAGGAGAGTTGCTGTCCAGATGGCACTAGACCCGGAGGAGGTTGTCGCACCAGCAGCTTCCAGGCAGGCAGTAACTGCAGGGTTGTGGAGTCAGCCTGGCTGCCCATCCTGGTATACTAGTGGTAATGGTTCATCCTCCTGAGTAGGATTCCAATATGGAATGCCTCATGCTGCCAGGCAAGTGTCGTGCACCATTGGGTCTATGCCATTTCTCTTCTTGCCACAGTGGCAACTGTGCAAAGTTCAACTGGGGAACATTAGTTCCCCCAATTCCGCAGATTTATGGGGGTGTTACTGTGCTGGAGCTTGGTCTCAGGTGTTCGGTCCAGATGCCCCATCTCCCCCTGGTCCTGGTTCATGCTGGTGCCCATGACAGAGGCCTCCTCTGTTGAGGATGTCTTGTCCAGTTCCAGTTCTGGGAGCTGTCTAGTCCTGACACTCGATTAGTGGGTGTTTTGCAGCTTATTGGAGCCTTTAGTTATTTAATTGATTCCTCACAGCACACTATCAGCAATCTCAGGCCACACAGGAGTGCCCTGCCATGATGTCTGGGGATTACACATATAGCTGAGATACGTTATCTATATTGATCACATGCCAAACAGCTGCTGACCATCATCAGCTAGCCCAACCCGATGCTATGGAGGGAAAGTCTGGACAGATTTCTTAATAGAACAGGAAATGAAGTATCAAATTACTGAAGGCATATTGACACACATGGTTTGTTTAGCAAGGCCCGCTGCTTCCCCCTCCCTTCTCTTTGTATTACAACCTATCAGCAATCAACCAATAATGAACAGAACTAGGGAAAAGGCACAGACTCTCCAGTATATAATTTTAAGAGGTCAGCATGTTTACAGCTCCTAGTTACATGCACAAAATTAAATGTTTATCGAGGTACAAAAGGCAACAGCATTATTCTAATTAAACCCCTAAGTGGTGAGTGTAAGTGTTTATCACTCTCTGGAAGTGTTAGACTTGGGCAGAAGGAGTGGGTGGGAGTAATAAGGCAAAGACAAAACATAGCAACAACAGCGAAAATGGGGATTTTATTTTTAGCACCAAATGAAGAAGTTCAGAGAACTACAATCAGAATACAAAAGTGTGAATGTAAAATCAGTATTCAGTGGGTTTACAGAAGCCAATGGTGCATTTCTCAAAAGTGTTTTAACATGTTGGACTTCAACTCCTATCAAGTTCAGCATCAATTCCTTTGAAAACCCTAAACTAGTGTCATCTAAAGGGTAGCAGAAGAAGCTGAGCCACAAAGGCCGGCATTTTTTACAAACATTTTCAGCTATATAGAAAGCACCTCTCTTTTAGCAATTTGTTTCGAATAGTGACAGAAGCGGGCAATTTAAGTGCTCACCCATGCTGAGTGAGGGCAATCTGATTGGCGTAGATTGTCCATGTGATCTGTCCTCAATGGATCCTCACATAGCCAAATCTGATTGGCTATGTAGCACCCACATGTCATCATGTTTACAGTGTAGTCCTTGTTTGGCTGAGATCATTCTAGGCAAGAGAAAGAGGGCTTAAAGCAGGGTGGTTGGACCAATACCAAAGCGGCAGCAGAGAGGCAGAAGGAAGGAGGGAAGCAAACAGCAGCTAACAGGCTTTTTAAAAAAGTGAACATGAAGCGGTTTTGCCCCTCCAAAACCTCCTTTTCAGTATTTTGGGGCCAAAAATGAAAAGGCATGAACATTCATTGCAGCCCCAGAAGGAACAACCACTGATTATATACCCTGGTTTTGTGTATGGCATGATTACATGGGGAAAGTTTAGAATGAGTTATTAGACACAGCATTTATCCTCAGAACAACCCATACAAGATAGGTAAGCCTGAAAGACTGAGTGGCCCAAGGCCATCCACCAGTGAGTTTCCTGGCTAAGCAGTGATTTAAACACAGACCTCACTGGTCCCATATCTTACAACACCCTAGCAGTAACACCACCCTAGGTGGGGGAGTTCCCAGTCTGTGTGAAAAGGTTGTCAACTAATTTGCCCATAATGAAGTTCAAAGTGAAACTGAAGACTCCTCTTCATGCAAGATTTCCAAGGAATTTTGAGGGAACAGCCAAACAGTTTCAAATAATGTGTATACTCACCTGAAAGCAAAAGGAAGAAAATTGAATCTGTTTGACTACAAGTGGTAGAAGATGTGCATGTGAAACTGTTAATGAAGATACTATAGTTATAATTTATTTTCCTTTTATCTTGTTTTTTTTTTATTGTTGAAGTTCCTATTTTGAGTCCTTATTGTTCACAAACATTGTTTTTAATGATCATATTGTTTGTATATAAACAGACTATAAAGAATGATTACAAAAACTAAATAAATCAGACTGGAAAAATCCAGAAAGCAAATAAACCCAACAGTGGATGCCACTAGCCCCCTGCACGTGTTCTTCATATAAGGAGGCTACAGGCAAAGAAAGGGCAGTGAGGCTGCACCACCGCTCCCAGCCCCCATGTTGCACTCCTTCCCCTTGCCTCTCCCCCAACACCCTTGACATTAGGTATTCATATCTGAGCTGGGGATGCTTAAACACATAGACTTCCCTGGTTCAGGTGTCCATACCTAGTGCATGGATGTTGGGAATGAGACCGGGGAAATCCGTATGACCTTAGGGGTGGAGCCAGCAGCATGGCCCCACTGCCCTTTCTCTGAATGTAGCCCCTTCATGTGAGTTAGTAACATGTGAAGGGAAACTATGGGTGCATATCGACTATTCTTTCAACATGACCACACTGCAGGGATGTATGAGAAATTTGTTTCAGTTCATTTTTGGCCAGAATTTTCCCAGTTTGCACCTCCTAGAACTGAACACGGGCCCAAATGTAGGGATGTCCACGAATCTCGATCGGGGTGGAAGCGGGGGCAAACTCACCCCTGCTCAACCCCCCCCCTCGAGCCCCACGGCATTTACCTTTTCCCCAGCTCAGCACAACTCCCCGGAGAGGAGCCAGGGAGAGGTACTTCCAGGTACCCGGCGGTGCGGTTTTAATGTAAATACCATAGCAAACCACCTTAAAATTAGGCATGCAGCCGAACCTGGAGGGGGCCCCGCCGCGCCCCCGCCTCGACTCTCCGCAGGGGCGCCCCCCGCCTCGATCTTCTGAGTGGCGCAGAGCAGTTCTCCGCACCGCTCGACCCACCCTCTCTGGTCCCGTAGCCACCGGAGATGACACAACGGGACCCTGCGCAGGTGCAGAACACGGCACAGGGGTCCAGCACGCCTGCACAGGGTCCTGTCGCGTCATTTCCGGTGCTGAAGTGACACAATGGGACCGGAGTGGGCCATGCGGGCAGCTCGCCGCAGAGAGGCGAGCCGCCCCGAAGACAAGGTAAGGCCTCGCACGGGCATGAGCAGGGCCTATTTCGGCCCCGTTCTGCCCGCTCGAGGCTCGATTTTCCAAGCCTACAAAATGGCCATGTGGCCGTTTTAAGGTGGTTTTCTATTATATTTACCTGAAAAAAACAGCACCGGGGTCCCACGTCAGTTCCCGGCACAGTGCCGGGACCCGTTGCGTCAGTTCCGGGTCCCTGACGCGTCTGAAGGGAGTCTCGATGTCACCGCGAGAAGACTCGAGCGGCAGGGGTGCCCTGCGAAGCACAAGGCAAGCACCCCAATGTTATGCATACATCACTACCGAAATGCAACCTGCGGTCAAAGCCTGTACTGTACATTTCCAAGCTTGTGATGCAATTCACTAGTGGTGGTAATACATTGGGGGGGAGTGTACTTTGAAAAATGCACTCAAACTCACTTAAATCAATGGGAGAAAAATGGGTACATTTCAAAAATGTGTACAATTGATGTGTTTATTTGGGGAAATGTGCTTGAAAATACATACAAATTTAGGTGCAAAAAGCAAAGCACACAATCTGATACAGTCACGAGTTGGAACATGCTTCGACCTGGAATTTGGAGAACTTGAATGAACTTGAGTTTTGCTGATTTGCACATCCCTAGCAGCACATCGCATTAGAGAACTGATGGGATTGATATGAACAGAGGGTCAGGAAGGGAGGCAGTAGTGATCACTCAGAGGTGGTCAGGAATCTGGGTCATGGAATGTTGGGAGTTTGGAGCAATATATTTCCCCCTTTTAGTTTTTAAAGCTAGGCAGTTCTGTGTCTCATAATACATGAACTCTGAGGTACTATGAGGAATGTTGCCAAGATTTCTTCCTGTTTCTGAATTAAAGGGAATAGGGCAGCCTTCCACAACATGGTGCTCTCCACATGATTTGAACTACAACTCCCAGCATTCCTGACCTTTGGACATACTGGCTAGAGTTGATTGGCATTGAAGTCCAAATCATCAGGAGAGCACCAGGTTGGGGAATGTTGGACTAGGATAAGGCAACAAGGACTTAAGATATATCAAAGAATGATGGAGCAGGAGTGGCTTCTGTTGGGCAAAAGATGCTGACAGTGCAATCCTGTGCGTGTTTTCTCCAAATTAAGCCTCACTGTCATCAATGGGACTTACTCCCAGGTAAGTATGTGCAGATGATTGCAGCCTTAGTAGTACACAACTTGACAGCCACCATCACAAATTGCGCGAGAAGACATCCCATAAAGTCAAAGAGGGATATGGGCATCAGGGCCCTGTTGATCTTCCTTGTTACTCTGAGGATGCAAGCCAATACCAGAATGTGATGTATTCTTGCAAATTAAAGCCACATAGAAGGCCTTGAAAATCCAGCTGCCGGCATCCTTGTGGATTCTAAACGAAAAAGGAAGGCTCCTGGGTAGCTGTCAGTAACAAGCATTGTTTTACTCCTGTACCCAATGTTCCTTTATGGCCAGTGAGCAGCAGAAAACCTGTGAAGGGTGCTTGCCTGGGCAAATGGTTGGAAATTGAATTTTGGTCCCAATCAAAAGCCCACAGATCTGAGAAAGCAATTCTGCTCATTTCAGTTAGGAGCAGTTTCTCTGTCAGGCACCTGCTCTTCCAGAGAGAGAGCTTTCATGGAAGGTAGAGTGACATTGTCAATGATGAAAAATGGCACACACACACACAAAAAAGCAGCTCAGCATTGCCAGTGTTTTGTCTACGGTGATGCTGAACAAGCCGCTGAAAGGAATGTGTCAGGCAACGTATTCAAATACTTGCTTTTACATTAAATGCCAATTGCGTGGAATGTTTTAAGGATACCGCTTGACTAAATGATTATTTTGCTTTAGACAGCCTCACATTTGCCTGTCAATTACATGCAAACGTTAACAGGCTGCAAAATACCAATTCACAGAATAGTTTCCCTCTGTTTAAAAATAAGCTTGATTGAATAATAAGGTGAATGCCTACTCCTGCCAAGGAAAATGTGCTCTGTATTATGAGGCTGGGCTGTAGTGGTTTGCTGATGCAGAGGAACTCATCCTCCTCAGACTTGTTCAAGCACTGAAGGGAGTCTTAGCTGGCTGCATATTGGTGGACGATCCAATATGGAGACAGGGCAGGACCAGCTCTGCTGCACCTCAGCTTTGGGCAGCACCATGAGGGGAGGAGATCAGTGGTGCAGTGGCAAATTAATGCTGGCGCTCATCATGACCATCCCCACAGACACGCTGCCGAAGAAAGTCCAAAACATCCAGGCAGCTGTGTTGACCCACATCAACAAACCAATTCTAGCAGCTTCCAAGTCCGGTTTTTTTTAAAAATCTACTGAGTCTTAGTTGCCCATTCAAGACCAGGACACCCCAAAATACTTTGCATTACAACAGGGATAGCTCACAACTCTATTGTTGCTGGGAAGTCATTATCCCCCAGCCACTGGGAGGATTGCAGCTCTCAAGGGAACAGGGGATTCAGACCGGGGTGGGAGATGACTTCAGCATCTCTGAGGATAAAAAAAAAAAAAAAGCCAGTGCTGCATTCCTGTGAGCGCTGGGTGCACCGTCCACGTCACTGGAGGGGATAGCTGGGGCCAGGAATTGGCATCTGAATGGTGCAGCAAGACACTTCTCAAGTGCTATCCCTAGCTAAGTTGGCAGGGGAGGTACCGTTTGGATTTAGATTCAGGCAGCAAAAAAAATATTTTGAGCCAGCATAGGCGTCAGGTCTGAAATGGACAAATACCAAAGGCGGGGAGGGGGGTGTCAGTTCTGATTATGGGGCAGAACAATTTCCCACATCTACCTCAACTAGTAAATCAGACCAAGAAGGAGTATTGCAAACCTGATTGTGTACTGTGCTGTTTGTTTCTTGCTGTATGTTTGGTTTTTTGGTGGGGGTGGTGGGTAATAATGGCTAGTTTTGGTTCATTGTGGGTGGAAAAGTGCTAAACATTTTGTCATGCAAAAGCTCACAACGAATTTCACCACTCATTCTCAATCTATCATATGGTCACATCACTGTGGAATGCAGACTGCATACAACCTAACTTTGGCCTTGCCCAAGTCAGTTTGTATTGTGTACACTGACATTTCCTTATAATCACAGTGGCCAAAGGAAATTATTGTGAAATCCAGGTTTGCTTCAAAAGTCAAAGGAACTACATTTGCAAGGGAAGGGGGCTTCTACTGTAGCTTTCTGCGTTATTTATAAGGTGTGAATCCATTTGATTAGACTAGTACAACGGGCTCTTTGCTTAGGCTTGTCTTGCAAGACCTTGCTCGTTTATCAAGTCAAATTTTTTTTAAAAATTTTTGCTTGTCTTGCAAAACGCTCTCAGACCAAGTTACTTGCAATCCAAGGTATTACTGTATTAGGCAACAATACCTACAAAAATGCAAGTATTGGGAGAAATGTGCACAAAAATGCTTATGGATTTTAATGCAAACTTTAAAAAAAATTCTCAAAGTTTGGGATGAACTGAACGTAAGACTGGTGAAATTCTCAAAGTTCAAGACAAATTGAGCAAGACTAGAAAAATGAGAAACTGAGACAAACTGAATTTGACAGTGGTGTCCATCTCTATAAAAATCTATCTATATCTACACACACACACACACACACAAACACCACCAAGTTAATATCAGTCAGGACCTTGCTCTGCTGGCCACATTTTTTATTGTCATCATTTTTGGGTTGAATAATAAGGGTATTCAGCATGCACACTATAGAATCCAGGTTGAATATAAAATATTTATTCTCTCAGCCTAACAATTTCTCACTGCTTAAAGGCACCCAATTGATTTTTCTTTTAATTAGACCACATTTTGATTCTGCAGAGGGTCATTACATTTGTCAGAAGCAGAAGGCTCCTGGATGGATGGAAAGTGTGAGGCCCACTCCATTTGTCAGCCAAAGAAAAGCAGAGAAAGCCAAGTAAAGCCTGCAATTGTTACACGTTTGGAAATTGAGATGAGCTCTGTTCACCAGAAAAGTGGTGGATCCACACAAAGGAAATATGACCTTCGATTTGTGCAGCTACCTCAGGGGTGGTGAATATGATCAGTGTGTAAATTTTGCACACTTTTAGGGATGTCGGAGAAATCAGCTATGGATTCAAATGAGTTCAGATTTCTATGAAACTGACCTGCGGATTGTGCAGTGGACCAGCTTTTTCTAAATCACATGGATTCTACAGATATGCAGACCACTTTTGTTTCATTTTTACTTGGGGGGGGGATTTGCACAAATCTCCACTTCTGTTAATGCACATTTGCACTAATGCACACTTATGCAAGTGGAACAAAATTCTCATACATCCCTGCCCCCTCCCCCAATTCCATTAATGAACAGATGATGGAACAAAAGATGTCTGCCAATCTGCAAAACACAAATAGAATGGATTTAACAAAATCCACACAGCCCTACTTGAAATGCATAGCTATATTCCAAACTGAGCCTAACCTCACACCCCACCCCACCCCAGTACCCCCCTAGCTTGGAATCCATTCCAATACAAGCAGAACTGTGGGGAGGGGATGGAGGGATGGGCTTTTCCTCCCCCAGCTCCCACCCACTTACCTTGGATTATCTGTGGTGACAACAGCGATGAACAGCCCTGAACAGCCCGATCTTGTCTGATCTCGGAAGCTAAGCAGGGTCGGGCCTGGTTAGTACTTGGATGGGTGACCGCCTTGGAATACCAGGCCCTGTAGGGAGGGACCATAGCTCAGTGTGACAGAGCACCTGCTTTGCATGCAGAAGGTCCCAGGTTCGATCCCCGGCTTCTCCAGGTAGGGCTTGGAAAGAATCCTGCCTGAAACCCTGGAGAGCCGCTGCCAGTCACTGCCAACAATACTGGGCTAGATGGACCAATGGTCTGACTCAGTATAAGGCAGCTTCCTATGTTCCTATGAAGGAAGGGAGAGAAGCCCCTCTTTCTCTCCCCTCCCCCTTCTCTGGCATTTGGGAAGAAAAACTGGAGAAGGGGTGAATAGCTATGGGGGAGAATTTCACCTGGTTTGCATTTTAAGTATACCAACTTAACCTGTACTTCTCAGACCATTATGTGGAGCAGAACACAGTTATCCCTTGGACTGCACACTTCTGCAAATGTTGCGATGTAGTCATCAGCTCAACAGTTGCATTAAAAATCTATATACTAGGGAAAATTGCTTACAAAAATCTGTATATTAGGAAAAGATCCATACAAAAATGTGTATATTGCAGAAAGTTGAATACAAAATACATATATTAGGGGAAATTGCGTATGAAAATAAATGCAAATTTTCGTGCTATTTTTTTAAAAAATGCAGACTGATGCAGAAATTGGATGGAATGGACTAATAATCGAAAAGTGGCATGCACCAGATATAGACTGATTTCTCCATCCCCAGGGGGCCCACAAGAGAGAGACCTCCTTCCCAGTTGCCTCTGCAGTACAGGCAAGGGGTGCTGGGGGCTTTGGGGGTGGGGGAGGGGTCTGTCAATTACAGGTACATTTAGAATTCTCAAAAGATTTGTTTTTCCTGAGCATTGTCCAATATCACTTGTAACTGCTATTCCCAGTCCAAATCGTTGTATCCTCATTGCAGCCCTGTGAAGTAGGTCGGTTTGAGAGATTATCAGAGAGAGTAGTGACATCACCCAGCAAACTTTATGGTAAAAGAAAACAGTGGTTCATTTTTCTTGCTGGTTTTCTTTTAGAATGAGAATAGAAGCTACTTACTACTAGCAGGCATGTTCTGTACCTTGCCAGCACACTCTACGGGCCAACCATCTCCTTTTGCACTGTCACCACCCATACTTCTGCTTATGGCTTTGTAATGCAAAGACCTAATTGCCAAATGCAGAGTCTCATGCATTTTACATTGCGAGTGATTTGGACAAATCCCAATGGGATGGCAATATATTCATGAATTCACTCAAGGGCACATACCTGACAGCTAACGTACATATTATTTTGAACTATTCAACCAGTTATTTTATTTTTTTTAACAAAGCTGAGTCGTAGGCTTCATACTAATGTAAGATTAGAATTAGAAAAACAAAATGCAGGGATTGCAAAATTTCTGCATGGAGAGAAAGCTTAGCATTAAAGAATTAATGTTAGGATTTATTCATGGTGGTGGTTGTTTTTCCTACAGGAAAAAGGCTAATCTTGCTAGGAGAAACATGGCAAAGTGCATAGAATGTATATGGGAATATTGGTATGTGCGCACACACAGATAGATTAGATTGACAGATAGACAGACAGATAAATGATAGTCTGTGTGTTAGCTTGAGTTGACATGCCGAGCATCCTTCTTCCTTTTCTCCTAAAGTTGGTTTTGTTTTGTTTTCCTGTTGCAAGTGGCAACAGCAGCAACTGTGTTGGCAGCCTGGCCACCATTTTGCATCCTCCACAATGCCCCATTCCAGGGCATTGTGGGGGGAAAGTGGCAGCTGCCACACAAAAAAATGGTATTTTGAGAAAATTCTGCCAGGTGGCCACATTTTTCTAGTGAAAAGAGGGTGAGAAAAAGGAAAAAAAATCTCAGAAATTTTCTCAGAAGAATGTTGTCTGCGAAATGTTGGCTCAGCTCTACTTGAAAAAGACATACATACACGCACATGAAAATTTTAGGGATAGGCGACCTGCCTGGCACTCGACTCGCGGTGCGTGAGCCAAGCTGAGCAGAGCACGTGCACCAGCTGAGGTGCTTGCTGGACTTCTGGGTCCCCAGCACTATGTTGTTTACGTAGAAAATGGCCTAATTTGCGCAAATTAGGCTGTTTTCTACATAAACAACGTAGTGCTGGAACCCAGAAGTCGCTTTCCCTGGTTCGGCTCATGAGAACGCAAGTCGCGATGGGGAAAAGGTAGGGCAAGCAGAACTCGGGGGTCAAGCCCAGCAAGTTCGTCGGACTTCTACCCTCCGATCGAGCTCTGCGCACATCCCTTACTGAGGTGGACCCAGGGCAGGGATGGGATCCAATGAAAAAGCTATTTGTTCACCAGTCAGAAAGCAGGAAATAATATCCATGGAGAATGGAGAGCTCAAGAAAGTGACTCAAGCCAGAGACTACCGGTCAAGTCACAGTCATGCATTATGTGGTCAAGAACTTAATATCTAGGAAATACATATGTAGTCATTTTATGGGGTGGGGATATTTTGACTAAGAGATGGATTGGCCCAAGCAAGCCACTGAATCTACTGTAGAGAATTCAAAAGCACAACCAATGGAAAAGGCAGCCAGTGTATCAACAGCTAAATTCATAAGCACCAGCCCACCCCCACCACACAAAAAATCCCCTCCCACCCAAATAGAGGATACAAGAGACAGAAGGACATCAAAGATACAAGGAGAACAGAGAGATGGAGTCAGAAATGACCTTCCTACAGTTATTAAAGCTCCAGTAATACTCATATTCAATTATTACAAGGTGTTAGATGTGCAGCTGCCTCTGAAACATCTTTGAATGGTTCAAAATACTGCAGCAACTTGTAGGGGTGGGCGTTCCACCCAGCACTCGACCCGTGGCACATGAGCCACACACTGCTGCCGTGCGAGCTGAGCCGAGTACGAGCGCCAGCTGAGGTGATCGCTGTTCTTCCGGGTCCACAGTGTTACATTGTTTACATAGAAAATGGCGTAAGATACGTTAAAAACGGCTGCGATTTGCGCAAGTTACGCAAATCGCAGCCATTTTTAACGTATCTTATGCCATTTTCTACGTAAACAACATAGCGCCGGAACCCAGAAGTCGCCTCCCCAGCTTGGCTTGCGGGAACGCAAGTCGAGCCGGGGAAGCAGGTAAGGCGAGCAGAGCTCGGGGGGGGGGAGGTCGAGCCCGGTGAGTTCGCCGAACTTCCACTCCCCAGTTGAGCTCCACGCACATCCCTAGGCCAAGGCTGCTGATGGTAGGGGAGGGTTGTTGAAATGAGCACATGACACAGATATTAATAAGAGATCTTGATTAGTGTCCAATTCATTTCTAGGTGCTCTAGGTGCTCTGAAGAGTGAGATCGGGCCGCCGCCACCATGGAGGTCCGAGCCACGGAGAACTTCGGGCGGAGGTAGGGCCCGAAGTACATCCCTAGCCCCCGCTCACCCCCCGAGCTCCGCGGCACGTACCTTTTCCCCAGCTCGGCACATCTCCCTGGAGAGGACCTGGGGAGAGGTACTTCTGGGTCCCCGGCACTGCAGTTTTAGCGTAAATACCATCGAAAACCACCTTAAAACGGCCATGCAGCCTTTTAAAGGTGGTTTTCTATGGGATTTATGCTAAAACCACAGTGCCGGGGACCCAGAAGTGACGCAACAGCCGTTTTAAGGTGGTTTTCTATGATATTTACCTGAAAAAAGCAGCGCCAGGGCCCCATCGTGTCAGTTCCTGGCACAGCACCGGGACCCATCGCATCACTTCCAGGTCCCTGGCGTGTCCGAAAAGAGCCTCGATGTCACTGCGAGAAGACTCGAGCAGTGGGGGTGCTTGCCGAGCACAAGGCGAGCACCCCTTAAGGTACGCATACATCGCTATAAATACAACTCATCCTCCAGATCTCCCCTTAGCCTAGAATAAACCCTGCTGCACTGCTGCAGGCCTGTGTTAGGAGCCCTGCCCAGATGCTTTATAAACACCTCCGGTAGGGATGTACCAAGCTTCCGAAGCACGACTCTCATCAACCCATTAAGCGCACCTCCCCCTGTTTGGCTTGGAGGCTCCAGCCTAGCTAAGCCGCACCCTTGCTCGCAAACTTGCCAAGCAGAGATTCTTGCCCCCCACATTGGGAGCCAAGAACTCTTGCATCTGTAATGGCTTTCTGATGAGCCATTAGGGAAGCTCTGCTGCAGTTCAACTGCTTAATGTTATGCTAATTTAACTTGTCAAGATGGGGGAGATCTGCCCTCCATATTTTTACCAACACCCCAAAAACCTCCTCATGCTATTTCTGCTGCTGTATCCTGGATTTTTCAGTTATATCACAACATTTTTATATGTTGCATTTCCCCCCAGCCATCTCTCTCTCTCTCTCTCTCTCTCTCTCTCTCTCTCTCTGTGTGTGTGTGTGTGTGTGTGTGAGAGAGAGAGAGAGAGAGAGAGTTGGCAGAGTGCTTGATGGATAGGAGCTGTGTTTTGCTTGGGGGCTACTCTGGTGTAAGTCTCTGTTCTCTTTATGGGTGTTACTCCTGTACAAGGGTGGATCATTCCCTGGTACCTGGCTGTGGGGCTTCTCCATTCTCTCTTCAGAGCAGGCTTCTTTCTTTGGCAAGTTCAGGAGGAGGAGGGAGGTGGTGTTGGGGGCAAGTTTGCCAGAGAGAGATGTATCTGTGTAAATGAGTGTCTCTGGGGGGAGGGCTTGCAGAAGTTAGGGGCTTGTTGTCTCTTGCTGGATGCCTCCTCTGATGTAAGTCCGTGTTCTCTCTATGGGTGTTACTTCCGTGTAGGGATGTGCAAGGCTGGAAAACTCATTCCCTTTGAGCTCCATGGACTTTCACTGCCTTTCCTACTGACCCATCCAAGAACTCTTCTGCATCTGTGAAGCTTTCTCTTTCTGGCCATGTACATGTACACATGAATAGGCTTATACTGTGAATCTCCTCCAACTCCTCCATACCTGTACTGGCTGACTTCACTCCCCCCACACCCACACACTTCCTCCCCCCTTCTGGGCTTTGCAATATTTGCTTAATTTGGTATAATCAGTTGTTGCTATGCTTATCTTAGAGACAAAGAAATACCAGATAGACAACAGATTTGTTATCTGTTTTGTATTTCTGGTCGGGCTGTCCATCATAAACACCTGGTTATTAGTTAACTGATCAGTCAGAAGAATAAACATGCATATAACCAAAACCTCAATTTAGATTTCTTTGCATGTCCTTCACACATTGGTCTGTTTTCTATGACCCACTATTGCACTGTGGGCCACAGTAATTGACATGCATTCTGACTGAAGGGGTGTGGGTGTAGACTCCAAGCCAAAAACAAACAAACAAAAACACCTCTGAAACTTCTTTAAAGTGAAGCTGATTCTTACTGGTTTAAGGTTGTTGTTAGCACTGACAGTGCTGGGAACTCGGTTGCCAGCACTGCCAACTAACCAGGAAATAGAACTGGCCTGCTCTTGTGCCTTTAACAGCAGCTTGACATACAGAAATCAGCAGGTGAAATTGTTCGTAGTGTAGGAATAATTATCACACAGACACACATATATACCACTGATAAAGAAGAAGGGAGGTATCAGCATCCAAGATTTGTAGAAGTAGAAAAACTCTTGGGGGGGGGACACTAAGGGAACAACCCCCACCCCAAACAGCCACATGAGGACTGGGCATGCTTGATGGTCACAGAACTCTAAGGGCACAGTCCTATGAATTTTTAGACAGAAAAAAAATCCTACAACTCCCAGCATTCCCCAGTCAGACATAGAAAAAAACTAAGAGGGGAAATGGAGTGGAGTCACTTGGAAGAAGGCATGGACAAGTGACAGGCCTGTGGCTCACGCTGGCTCAGCTTGTCTGAGCGTGGGAAGCTAAGCAGGGTCAGGCCTGGTTATTACTTGGATGGGAGACCCCTCCTCTAGTTTCCTGCATTGAGCAGGAGGTTGGACTCGATGGCCTTGTAGGCTCCTTCCAACTCTATGATCTATGAAATCTATGAAACCCTTAACTGGAGCACTCCATCTTCCAACATACTCCAAACAACTGCCTCACTTGTTTATATATCTGCACAAAGCTGCTGTTACAGGCACAGATGCAATAATCAAGATAAAAGTTGGCAACCCTATCTGGATAATGCAAAAGAAAGTGGGGGTGGGAGAACAAGGCTGAGTCATTCCTAGTGGTGGTGGTGGTGGAAGCATGGGACATTTGCTGGCCTCGACCCCCCCGTCTTCCTTGCAAGACGAGCTGGGGAAAGGAACTTCCAGGTCCCCGGCGCTACACTTCCGGGTCCCCGACGCTATGTTTTTTACGTAAAAAACTGGATAAACTACCTTAAAATGGCCACGATTTGCGTAACCGGCATTTTGTTTTTTATGTTAAAAACAGCATAAAATACGTTAGATTCTAACGTATTTTATGCTGTTTTTAACATTAAAAACATAGCGCTGCTTACTCAAATCATGGCCGTTTTAAGGAAGTTTACCCTATTTTTTACATTAAAAATGTAGCGTCAGGGAGGACCCGGAAGTCCGGTGAGCACCTTGGCGAGTGCCTCAGCTGCCACTCACAGGGTGCTTGGGGCGGATCACGCGGCAGGGGTGCTCGCCCGAGTGCCAGGCTCAGCGCACATCCCTAGCAGGTCATGCTCTTCTCTAGAAGAAGCCAGGAGCCAAGGCTGATATTGGTTACTAGTCCCCAGTTCCTTATTTCACAAGTTCAAAACAATTGCATTGGCAGCCTGAATAGGAGGACTCCCTTGGAGTAACAGGAAATAGGGAGCAAAGAGACTCAGGGGTGGCTAATAAACTTCAAGCTGGTAGGGCTGGACAGGTTGTCAGGTTCCTGAGGGGTGCCAATCTTGGGAAGGATTCTCACCTTCCCTACCCTGGGGGGAGAACAAGGATGTTAATATTCAGCAACAGCAGCAAAAGTCTGAGGAAGGGCTTGACTCAGTAGCAGAGCATGTGCTGGGCATGCAAAAGATCCTGGGTTCAAAGGAAAGCTGCTGCCACTCAGTGTAGAATGGAAGACAAGACTGGGCCAAATAGATCCTATCATCTGAGCTGGTGTACAACAACTTTCCATGTAGCACATGGTTGGTTTCTGAGTTCAAGGGGATTCCTAGCTGTCACATATTTACTGAACTCTGCTCACTGTAGTTGATTTGTTACTGGAAATAAGTGAGGTGTATGAGCAAGAAAGAATTGTAGTCTCGCTTTGAAAATCAGCCTTCTCCAACCAGGTGCCCTCCAGATACATTGTACTACAATGCCCATCATCCCATGCTAGCATGCCCCCAACTTTCCCTAACCTGGTGCCCCCTAGATGTGTTGGACTACAACTTCCATCACTCCAGCCAGCAGCAAGCCTGTTTGTATGTTGGCTGGGGATGATGGAGGTTATAGTACAACATGTCTGGTGGCTGCCAGGTTGGGGAAGGCCAACTTAGATTTTAACCTAAAGAGCTCTGCTTGCAAATAGCTTAACTCAGGGGAACTCTCTGTGCAGCTGTGCCCCCTGCTCTAAGAGACTGGTGAGTTGAAGAAATAAAGTCCAAGATGAAGGCTGCAATCCTATATACTCACCTAGAGAAAAGCTGCATTGAACACAGTGGGACTGTGACTTACTTCTGAGTAAACATGTATAGGCTTGCACTGCTAGTGACTATTAGCCCAAAATCATATGAAATCATGAGGATCTGTGCTAGATCAAAATTTTCAAATAGGCTGTGACAGTTTGACTTTTATATACCTTCAGGGCAGAAAAAAGGCACCCTCTGCCTATGGAGCTAAATTGTGACAGCAACCTGGCCAGCCAGCTAAAGAATGCCCTTTTGTTATGAGGCCATTAAAACACAAGAGTATCTAATCAGTGGCACAAGGTTGACAAGTCTTGAATTAAGAGAAGAAAGGCGGGTGAAGAGGTACCTGTTGTTTGCCAGGTTCTCAGATTGACTGAAAAAGGAGCCCCAGCCAGGGCTCAGCTCCTTCTCCTTTAAACAAAATGCAAGCGGAAACCACCTGCTGGCCAGGGCCGGCGCTACCGCTAGGCCAACTAGGCGGTTGCCTAGGGCGCGTAGCGGAAGAGGGCGCAGAACGCTGCGCTCCTCTTCGCTGCCGGCGCGCTCCTGCCTTGCCCGCCCGCCCGCCCTCCTCTCCGAGAAAGCCAGGTAAGTGCGCCCGGAGTAGTGGTGGGGCCGAGCCTGGGCGCCTCCCCCCTACTTTGCCTCGCCTCCGCGCCGCCTCCCACCTCGCCTCGCTTCGCCTCTGCGCTGCCTCCCCCCCGCCTCGCCTCACGCTGCCTCCCCCCACCCCCGCGCCGCCTCCCCCCACCTCGCCTCGCTTCGCCTCTGCGCCACCTCCCCCCCCACCTCGCCTCGCTTCGCCTCTGCGCCGCCTCCCCGCCTCGCGCCGCCTCCCCCCACCCCCGCGCCGCCTCCCCCCACCCCCGCGCCGCCTCCCCCACCTCGCCTCGCCTCTGCACCGCCTCCCCCCCCGCGCCACCTCCCCCCCTCGCTTCGCTTCAACTCTCCTCCGCGCCGCCTCCCCCCCCGACACTTACCTTCTCCGTGCTGTTTCCGGAGCCCCGCCCGCGCTCTGTTTTGGCGGGAAGTACCAGGGCAACAGGGCTTAAACAGCCCTGTTGCTCTGGTTTCCCCCGGCGAAAAACAGAGCGCGGGGGTCCCTTTTCGGAGGAGGCGTCGGACTGGGAAGGTAGGTGGGGGGGCGGCAGCGGCAGCGTGCGGGGGGGGGGTCCGGTGGAGGTTGCAGAGCAGGGCTGCTTTCCGGAGCCCCCCCCACGGCACGAGGGGGGGCGCTAAATATAATGTAGCCTAGGGCGCCAAACTGCCCTGCACCGGTCCTGCTGCTGGCTCGGCTCGCACCAGGAGGAGTCTGAGCCATCAGAGGGATGATGAGACAGAATCCGGGTGACCAAGCCGAGGAAGTTCGTTGAGCTTTCACCCCCCTAATGGGTTCCTCACACATCCCTATTAATATCAAAGGTTGTTGTTGTTGTTTTAAAAATGGTGTATACATCAGTGTAGTTCATATTTTTGTATGACCAAATTTGTGTATAGTTCCAGAAAGTTTTTTTTTTTTTTAATGGTTTTCAACTCTGCGGAATCTGTGTGACTCGGAAAAGCCGATCCTCTGTGGATTCCATGGATCAGATTCATAGTGATCCAATGTCATTTCAATCTGTTGAGGATTTCTCCAACATCCCTATGTAGGGATGTAACCGCTCGCCTCGAGCAGGTGTAGTGGGCCAAAATCGGCCCTGCTCACACCCGCCAGAGGCTCGCTTTGATATAAGAGTGTTTTGGATTACAAGCACATTTCTGGAACGAATTGTGCTCTCAATCCAAGGTATTACTGTATCCACACTTTTTGCAAGCAATTGTCCCACTACGCTGCATTTTAAAACATTATTTCCCTAATATATTCATTTTTTTACACATTTTTTGATTGGAGAACTCCACTGGAAAATCCAGAGAAGTGCAAATTTCAAAGGATAACTGAGTTTCAGTTTGCATAGAGGTTCAAAAGTGTGGAATTAGGCAAGTTCACATTAAAGCATGAACTGAACGAATCCCCCCCATCCCAAACCCAAAAAATGTCTATTGAGACTTATGCCTCAAAATTCCTTGAACGTTCACCTGAAGACAAACTTTCGCATTTTCTTTCTTTCTTTCTTTCTTTTTACTTTAGGCAAGTCTTCCTGAACCTGGTGCCCTCCAGATGTGTTGGACTGCAAGTCCCATCATCCCAAGCCATAGTTGATGAGATTTGTACTCCAACACATCTGGAGGGCTCCAGGTTGGGGAAAGCTGCCTTAGGAGTCAAGGATCAAGTCAGTGTTTGGAATATTCCTGAGAAATTCTATGCATTATCCCCCCCCCCGCTCCACCCTGAATTTCCTTGACATTGAGCCAGTGTGGCGTAGTGGTGAGAGTGTTGGACTGGGACTCGGGAGATCCAGGTTCTAGTCCCTGCTCGTCCATGAAACTCACTGGGTGACTTTGGGCCAGTCACTGACTCTCAGCCTAACCTACCTTACAGGGTTGTTGTGAGGGTAAAATGGAGAGGAGAAGGAGGATTATGTAAGCAGGAAAAAAGGAAGGGTATAAATATAATAAATAAATAAATAAATAAATTCTCAGATCTGAGAAGGAATAGGCAAAATGCCTGTGGCAAGTGACAACTGTCTGTATAAATATTACACCAAAACCCTCTTAACTCATTCTCCACATACAGACAGAAAAGGGAGTGTTGAACCATACTGCTTTTCTCCAGACTTCATCACACACCGTGTTGGTCATACCTTCTGACCTTGGTGTGTGCAGCCCAAGGTTATGCAAAGGGGGCCTCTAAATGGGTGCCCCTATGCAGATCATCAAACTGTATGTGCAGAGGTCAGGGGGGGCAGTAGGGGCAGTGACGCAGTCTCACTCCCCCTCTTCTCCATATATACACTGGCAGATGGAGAATGAATAGAGGGCTCAGCCAACAACTCATTTGTGGATGGCCCCCATAGCCCCCACACCATCCATGGGGAGGAACACATAAAAGCCCCTTTCCTTCATCCTAAATTAAGGCCATGTACAGCCAGGGTATGGACAGAGATTATTTATTTAGTCCCTTGTTACACCACAGTATCTTCTCCTGAACCACAGGTAAGCATAGTTATGGATCGGAGTCTCACCTCCTTGGAGTTGAGAAAGACTACTCTCAGCTAGTCAAACGATAGAATTCACTACCACAAGATGTAGTGATGGCCATCAATTTGGATGGCTTTAAAGGGGGATTGGACAAATCCATGGAGGAGAAGGCTATCAGTGGCTACTAGTCCTGATGGCTGTATGCTACCTTCAGTATCAGAGGCAGCATGCCTACGGTATTTACACCAGTTGCTGGGGAACATGGGTGGGAGGGTGCTGTCACACTTATGTCCTACTTGTGGGTTTCCCACAGGCAGCATGTTGATCACTGTGTGAACAGAATGCTGGAAGAGATGGATTCTTGGTCTCATCCAGCATGGCTGTTCTTATGTTCTTAGGTTCCAGGGTCATCCACTGGTATCTCAAGGTTTAAAAACCCCCCACATGTTTCAAGGGTGGCAAAGAAAGACTGAGACCCTGCCTCGAGATTAGGTGTCAGTCAGAATTTGGGATGCATGGGTTTGTCAATTTCATTCTTGCTGAGATTGTCAGATTTTTACAATCAAGCTAGTTCCATCCCCTTTCCACATAAGTTTGCAGCTAAAACGAAACAAAAGTATGTGAATTCTTTTTTTGGTGCACATTTTTCCTAATGTATGCATTCTTGTGTGTGCACTCTGTAAATGTACATATTTTCCCAAGGACTTTACATTGCTGCAGTTTTGTGTGCACCTTTTCCTCAAATGTACACATTTTGTGTGCATGTTTCCCTAATATGCACATTTTTGTGCACATTTGTCCTGAGATGAGCTGCATCACAAAGCTCGGAAATATATGTATTTTGGGACACATCTCTGCCTTGGCTTGCTTAAAGGCTCGGGAGGAACGAATTGGGCAATCCATAAAAAAACTCAAGAGAGGGGATTTCTCACCCATCCCTAGCCAGAATAGACAGCACTGCTCTGGTTAGATCAATCAGCTAACACAGTGTAAAGCAGCTTTGCAAGTTTGCATGGTCATGTACCTTTTAATGCTCTTTCCAGTCTTTCACATCCATTTCTGTGCAATTTCCTTCCCCCTGACCATGTACGTGTGTGTGCGGTGGGGGGGGGGGGAGCACTCTCCAAAAAAATGATAGCAACTGTAATAGTAACTTGGCACATCCATCCTGCCTTTTCGTGTCAACAGTGCCTTATAAAGTGGCTGAATGAAGTATAAACTTCATACTCTAATTTATAGAGGAGTTGATCAGGTATGGAGTCCTGAGAAGCCTTGAGGAAGGTTAGCTATGAAAGGGTATTTGATTGATCAGTCAGTTCCCATGTCTGACTCAGAGGTGCTGTAATAATTGGTATAGAAGTTTATAGGGTCCAGAAGCACACAAGAGTTCTTCTTCCACTGATTTACAATAACAGCCAGGCCTCTAAATCTAAACCCTCATCTAGGGCTTACCCAACAGCATCAACTCCATTCTCACAAATTATAATGGTAATACCCCATCTTCTAAAACAGGGGTGGGCAACTTGTGGCCCTCCAGCTGTTTTGACCTAAAACTCCCATCAACCCTGGCCAGCATAGCCAATGGTGAGGGATGATGGGAGTTGTAGGCCAAAACCTGGAGGGTTACCAGTTGGCCACCCCCTTTTTAAGTGCATAGTCTTACTGCGTTTCTAAAATCTTAGTGCATTTCTAAAACATTACAGTCAAATGCGTATTGGACCAGTGTCTGGTTTGAATACATGTCAGCTTGGAGAGGATTTCTCACTAGGCTGCATTTGCACAAAATCCCAGGCAGGAACATTGGCTAGTTCTCATTTTCTGAGTTTGGCTACAGGACAGCAAGTTCTTCTAAAGAGCAGACTGCTCTAAAGAGGAACTTGCTGTTTCTTCCAATGTTCTCCTAGACATATGAACAGACATTCTGAGAAACATTGCCATGGCAGGTGCACGCAACATGGTCTTCTCCATGCTGGGAATAGCTGTACCTATTGAATTTGGGCAGTGGAGATGGGTGAGAATTTCATTCAGTTTATTTTTGGATAAGCAAAAGCAAACCCCACAAATTTCTTCAAAGAAGCAACAGAAAAGGCTTGAGATGTAAAAATGTGAACTTGGGATAAAGTGAAACTGACAGATTTATCTATCGCTAGTTCCTGTAAAGGACTTCAATACATTCCCCCCCAGCAGTCTTCTTGGATTCTAGCTGCATGTTTCTGTTGTGATCATTAATATTCCATTCAGCACTGGTCCTGGGAGCTTTCTAAAGCTCACCATTTCTTAAAAGCTCTATCAAAGCCAGCATGTTCCACATGCATGCTGTAGATCCCTTTAAAATTCCCAGTCCAGAATGCAATGCGTCAAGCAAGCAGAGGGACTTAAGTTCAGTGTGTCATGATGATGCTGAGAAGGAGCAAGGCATTTAATCTAATGGAAGGAACAAGGTATTTAAACATATAACACTACATGTGCTTCATAGAACATAGCCATCAAATTTCAGCTTTTATTTATTTATTTAGTATTTCAGTTTATTAGCTGCCATATGAAACAGATTATCTAGGCTGCATACAAGTTGTAAAACCAAATTAAACTTAATACAGTTAAAATCCTGTATACAAAACTTCTTTTAAAATCCTAAGACACAGTACAAAAGCACAATTACCAGAAAAATAGCTAATACACAAATCACAAGAATAAAAGAATCAGCAAATAACATGAGCCAAAACCATAATCAACACCACAGCGACTAAAATTATATACTAAAATCTTTTCAAATTTAGGCACTCCAACATCTTAGACATTTGACAGATGGCAAAATACATCTATTAGAATTATAACAATTAGATCTTAAGAGGCCTTGGAGAATTAAAAAAAAAAGTCTTAGCCTGGCACCAAAGGGACAACAATGTGGGAACTAGGTGAGTCTCTCCAGGAAGATTATTCTATAACCAGGAAGTCACCACCAGGAGGTTGATGGCGCAGAGCCCCGCGTATGCTGGATGGGAGATTTATAATCCTGTCTGTGCATATAGGCCCATTATTCCACACACAGATCTTCCAGATCTCACCCCCCTCTGCGCAGCATGCAGCGTGTCGGTTTGAAGCTGCCAGCCAGCTTGCCTGTAATCCGACTCCAGCTTCTAGCTTCCCCGGTTTGCAGACTAATCCAAGTGGCAAGGAAACACTCTGTAACACCACAGGTCTATTTCTACCTGTTTATTTACTTAGCAAGTAATATTCTACAGAGTATACATTTCCTAGTTACAGTCCATGTGCAGAGTACAATGCATAGCAAGCATTATTTCCAGTGGAGTAGGTTGAGCTTCACTCCACTTTAGCAAAGACGTTACATTGTTGCAAAGTCCAGCAAGCAATAGCCAGAAGAGAGAAGGAATAGAGAAAGCAGTCCTGCTCTTCTCTAAAATGGCTTCAGACAGAAAGAACAAGTTAGCACGTCATCAGAACATACAAACCATGTGACTAGCTCATAATGTTCCCAGGGCCTAGCTTTCCCATGAGAAAGAACACGGGAAAGTAGAAAGACATAACACACTTGTTTACAGCCATTCTGTTCCTTTCCATGTGTAAACACTGTGCTACAGCTGGTCAATGTGATACATATCACAACAGAAGTCCCTCTCCCTTGTAGCCATCCTCCAAACTTTCATTGAATGTCATGCACAAACCTATTTCACTCAAAAGTTATGCTCATATACATCTCCTATGTAGTAATATAGAGCTCATTATCTGAGTGCCAATCCTTATATCCAAAACAGCACCATCCACACATAAAAGGGAGGTTTCAGCAGGCTTAGGGGGCCTGCTCAGAGGCCACAGAATGCTGTTGTATTTGTATTTCCACTTATAGATTCATAGATTCATAGATCATAGAGTTGGAAGGGGCCTACAAGGCCATCGAGTCCAACCCCCTGCTCAATGCAGGAAACTAGAGGAGGGGTCTCCCATCCAAGTAATAACCAGGCCTGACCTTGCTTAGCTTTCCACACTCAGACAAGCTGAGCCAGCGTGTATTTCTAGATTTGCATCTATACCTATATATTAGTACAGTATATGAAAATTTTATCGAAATATGGCTCCTCTTTTGTCCTTTCTTTGGGGGGGGGCATTTCCTCTTTTTTGGCAAAGCATAAATGCCCACCCTAGTGTGCACATACACAATACGCACAGCGAGAGAGCATTTGCCCTGCATGCGGAAGGTCCCAGCCCAGGTTTATGCCCTGGCATAAATGAATCTCTGAAACATTTAGAAGGACATGATCATCAGAGGATGGTGTATTAAGCAAGATGGACCAATGCTACTTCAGACGTACCCAAGAGCCTGCATGCACCCAAGCTGGTTTTAAGCTTGAAACACAGACTCCCATTCCATCCCATTCCATTTTTATACATATACCACAAACTGCTTTTCAAACTCGTCAT
Organism: Shinisaurus crocodilurus; assembly: GCA_021292165.1. Taxonomy (NCBI): domain Eukaryota; kingdom Metazoa; phylum Chordata; class Lepidosauria; order Squamata; family Shinisauridae; genus Shinisaurus; species Shinisaurus crocodilurus. The sequence continues at coordinate 41,925,740 of CM037881.1, read as the reverse complement.
GTGGCATAGGGGAATGCCGGGTTAAACAAAAAAAGTATAATTTATTTATTTAATATTCATTTATTTATTTACCGCCCATCAGCCAAAAGGCTCCCTGGGTGGTTTACAAAACAAAGCAACACAAAAATATCAACAAAAATAGTATAAAAACACAAACATATTAAAATATCACATGATAAAAACAAGCAGCCAAGATAAATTCAATCCAGAGGTACAGTGGCGATAATAAAAGGAATAAAATCATCCATTAAAATATTGGGCAAAAAGAAAGGTCTTCACCTGGTGCCTAAAAGAATAGAGGGTAGGCGCCAGGCGTACCTCCTTGGGAAGCTGAAGATGGGGTGCCACAACTGAGAAGGCCCTTAAAGACCTATTATGTGCATGGAAATAGTTGTATGGTTCTGTGTATCCTTGCTGCTAATCATTCCCCCACACACACACACATTTAAAAGAGGAGAAACTGAACATCCAGGCTTTATCCTGCTTGGCCTTGGCTCAGTTCTACTACTTGTACTATACCTGCTGGATAAGGCTGTCTACTTCCTCCCTCCCTCCCTTTTTACAGGCCTACATTGTACTGGAGTCTTTTGGTGCCAGTATGAGTCTATGAATTTGTCAGTCTAGAGCAGCATCTATGACCCCTAAGTTCCATTGGAAATGATGGTTTCCAACAGATCTGGCAGAATACTTGAAGACGCCAGTTAAACCCATTTTTAAAAATATAATTTTGATCAGAATGAAAGGCAAATGAAAGAATACAGGTACAATAATGAGAAAATGATTAAGACAATCACACAACCCTCATATTTTTGAGTGGATAATAGTTTCTTGTAGAGCCTAACTAGAATAAAATGAGCAGCTCTTATGGCTTCTGTTGCTGCTACCACAACCAGTATCCAAAACACATTCTTCTGATACTTTTGCCAAAATCTGGTGACAACCTGGAGATGTACAGAATTAACCTGAGAGATTATGCTAGACTTATCAAAGCCCTTTGGACTTCTTTTGAAGTTCCTTAGAAGTTTTTTTTTTTTCCTTTTTCTGGAAGAGGAACCCCCTGGGTCCTCTTTGAATTTTGCTGTAGGTGGAACTTAAAATGGCAACTCTAGCTTGACTGATTGAGACTGTGGATTCAGTCAAGTTTTAGGGAGAAACTCAACACCCTGTCTGCGGAAGGAATGTCACCTTTAAGAATGCACACTCTCATAGTAAAGAAAGGAAGTAGGTGATTTGTCATTTAAATTTGTATCCAAGTACCCGAGGTGATGTACAGAGCATAAAAACACACTGGAGTGCATCAAATGATACCCCATCCTGATCTTGACCATAAGCATAGTGTTTCTGGCCTCCCCACCCACCTGGCATCCAACATCCCTAAATGTCCATGTGGTGCCACAACACTGGAAAAATCCAGTGCACATAGGTCAATAACTGCATGGTCAATTGCCTTGATAAATCTGGTAATTGACTGCACTACTTCATTCCTTATTAAAATGTTATGGCCAAACATGGATGTCTGGGGACCTCAGAAGTAGGACCACCAGGACAGGTGGGTGGATAGAGCACTCTTGCACCCCTCCAATCATATGGGCCAGATCAGAGCAGGGTGTTGCCCTATCTAGTCCATTGCTGAAAACTATGGGTACTGTTCTTGATAATGTGCATACAACTTAAAGACATTCACATTGGATACTCAACAACAGTGCTTATGGGGGGGGGAACCCCTGTTTTTGTGCCACACTAATGGATTCTCTCTCCTGCATAAGGACTTCAACTTCCCCAGTCATAGCCAATTTGAATAAATGTATTTAAAACCCAGGAAACTTTCATTTGAATGTCTCTGTTTGATATGATGGCCTCATGCATTTGTCTCTTGAGACCAATTTAAGCTTTACCTACATCTTTCTTTTCAAAACAGGTTACATCTGAAGGGCTTGCCAGGCTTATGAGCCAGTTACTTTAGTAGTTAATATTCTCCTGATCTCGTCCCCTTCAGATGCTCTTTGAAAAATGTTTTATATTTACCTCTCATTTCACTTCCAAGTGTATGTCTGCTTCTAACTCTAACATCATTGATATGAACTGAAGAAACAACTTGCTCAAAACAAGAGTGGAATCTCTCTCTCTCTCTCTCTCCCTCCCTCCCATTCATAGAATTATGTTCTTTTCTGCTTGCAAAAGGAGCATATCTTTTAGTTCTGGTAAAATAATTCCATTGAATCCACGCTAATATTGACCTTAGGGAACTAGTCCTGCTGTGTTTTGCTTTACTGAAGGAATGGGCAACTTGTGGTCCTCCAGATATTTTGGTTTACAACTCCCATCATCCCTCACCATTGGCTATGCTGTCTAGGGCTAAAACATCTGCAAGGTCAGAAGTTGCCAGCCACTGCTTTACTGTAATTAATGCGGGAAGCATCCGTATGGATCTGGCCCTCTCTGTTGGATCATACATAGACCAACAGTGTTATATACAGACAAAGAGAAGAAGTGGTCCCTAAGATTGGAGCGAGGAGGAGGAGGAGGGGGAGGAGGAGGAGGAGGAGGAGGAGGAGGAATGGAGGAGTGGGGAGACTACATCTGAACTGGGAGAAAAATGTGCAGGAGATTTCTGGTCCTTGTCCCAGACTCCAGGTCTATTGTTGCCCCCTTTTCATTTAACACTGCACTGGTGTATCTTGGCCTCGATTTTATTTTTACTAGCACAATTAGTGAAGTGTTTCATGCCAATTTTGTGTTTGTGTGTGTTTCAACATATTCAGTCATCCTAACTTACCTCACTTTCAGAATTCTACCAAGTTGCTATTTGAACATTTGTTGAAAGATCTCCATGTGAACAAGCCAGCTTTACCATATCAGAAATGAGACATATGTTGCCATGCCATCTGACTCCCATTAAAGAAGCTAAATGTGTGTTTTCCTACTATGTGGGATGCAGTTGTTCTGTGCTAGCATGGCCCACATTATCTTACATATGTATCACTTCGGAGTTGTCTTTCCATTTCTGCTAGAGACAAAATACACATTATTTTGTGTATCTACCCTCTATTCTTTTAGGCGCCAGGTGAAGACCTTTCTTTTTGCCCAATATTTTAATGGATGATTTTATTCCTTTTATTATCGCCACTGTACCTCTGGGTTGAATTTATTTTGGCTGCTTCGATTATACCACTTCAGGCTGATTTTTTAAAAAACTATCCTGTTAGGAACAAGTTAATGCTAGAAACCTCTTTCTGGCTTGCTGGTTTTCTGTCTACCTGTGTGTGTGCGTGCGTGCGTGCGTGCGTGCGTGCATGCGTGATACCTATACTACTTAGAATCATTACTCAGGAAGGGGCCTTGTAGGCCATTTTAGTTCAACCCTCTACTCAATGCAAGAAATCAAGACCTAGAACATCTCCAACAGATGGCTGTCCAGACGCCTCTGCTCGAAGACCTCCAGCAAGGTCTTCCTTCCTGAGTAATGATTCTAAGTAGTATAGGTATCACACACACATGCACGCATGCATGCCTAGTAATTGGTTCCATTGCCAAACTGCTCCTGATGCTCAACTGAACCTGTAGCTTAAGGCCATCAGACTCTGTCCTGCCCTCTTGAGCAGCAGAGCTCAAGTCTGCCCTCTTCTGTGTAGCAGACTTTCAGGTATCTGAAGAGTGCTATCATGTCCACCCCCAGTCTTCTCTTCTCCATGCTGAACATACCGAGGTCCTTCCAACTTTCCTTATAGAACTGGATTGCCATATCCCTGATCATCTTTGTTGTTACTTAGCTCAACCTGAAGTGTTATACCAACATGACATGGAATTTTTTTTTTTTTTTTTTTTACTTTATAGGGTTTTAAGGTAAGTAAGAAGAGCCATTAAAGAAAATACCCAGAAATTATTCTAAGATCATCACTCGCTGTTTGTCTCAATCTGGAAAAAAGGTAAAGAGAATCCTTCTTCCAATCAATAGAGTATAAGTCACCCTTCCCATACCTATTGCCAAAAAGGATACCACAAGCCCAAAGATGATCTCTAAGTATAAGATGGGAGGGAAGCTTAGGTATTACGAGGTGTATTTCCAGGTGACACTTTTATCATGCAATTGCGGCTTGCCCTGCTTCATTCATGGAATCTTAAAGGTGTGTGTGTGTGTGTCCTGATGATGCCATCTTCTACCTGTAATCCTCCTGTCTTTTCCCATCATTTCTTCTATCACCTCTACTGCTCTTCCCACCCTGCTGGTAGCAACCAGTAGGGCACTGAATACTCAGAAGCCTCTGAGATCAGAAGGTACCCATCCAACCAGGGCACAACCTAAAGGATTACACCCTACATCTCTTTAAGCATGTTAAATAAAAAGAAATCAGGGCACTCTTCAAACTGTGCAATATTAAACCCAAATAGCATTTTCATTCCAAAATGACTCTTTGACAAAAGTAATGGGAAAGTACAAACATTTGACTGCCTTACTGCATTGTTTGTTCTCACACCTAGGCTTTTACTGCAGTGAAGAGAAGAGATATGATGCCAGGCTGGAAAGAGGTAGCTGGCATAACTGATGGACTCTTCAGCACGTGGTGGCAGAGGTGGGTGTGTTTGGCAGAGGGCTAAAAGGTGGCCATCTCCTATTCAGTGACATGAGGCTGCAAGAAGAATCGTGAAAAGAGTTGTTGCAATCTAGCGGCTTTGCAGAGCGGCCCTCTAGCTGTTTTGCAGAGCAGGAGGAGCACGAAATTGGCTGTCTAGCTGCTTTGCAGAATGGGAGGAACATGGAGGCTCTCTGCATAGGGTGCCCATAATCCTCTAAATTCAGAGGGTTACAGACAGCCCCATTGGATTATGCTCTAATTTATTAAACACCTCATAAAATACATTTCCCTTAGCATTTTACAGTAATGATAAAATACATATAAAATCAACAATAAAATTAACAATATAAAACTAATAGACATGCCAGCACAGCATAAAATATCACATTGCAAGATTTGGATAATGAACAATATTGCAGGGACTATGATAATAAGGCACAAACATATTAATATGTGTGTGTGTTTTAAAAAAATAGTGATACAAATTATTGCTAATTGAAGTGCAATGGGGGGCAGTTGGGGGGTTGTGGCTATAGAGGGAAAGGTTAAGCCTCCCCTCCCTGCATGCAGCACTCAAGATGAAAATCACCAGCTCCAGGAGTGTTTACGATTAATTTAAAAACAAAACAAATCTCTGATGTGGCCACATGCCATGCTATTAAGATAACTTAGAGTTAGGCCCTGAACCATGAACCTTTTGGAGATTTGTAGCATCTCTAAATAGAACCTTTAACATTATGTTTTTGACCAACAATACATTCACATATTCATGTAAACATGGGTCAGAGAAGGGAAAATAATTATTTGAAAAAGGAAATGAGAGAATTCCATAGAGTGAAAATTACTATTATGGAAATCAGAAGAAAAGTCAAGAGGGGAGAGAGTGCTCTTTGAAAAATTAAGCAAAAGCACAAAATGATGCCACAATATCAAGCAGTGCTATGAAACACAGCAGGACATAAGCGGATCATACTATTAAGAACAGGAAAATGGAATGAAAAGATTAAATATCACATCAGAATGTGTGGCATAACCTTAAAGCCAAAAGAATTCAAAGCGCTATCAGCAAACCACATAGAAGAATAATTCAGTGTCAGACTGATCAAATCTTTGACTAGATCATATATATATATATATATATATATATATATATGAGACATTCCGTGCAAGTCACCTTTTATTGAAGTCTATGGCAGAACTCCCATTGATTTTAATGGAGCTGGACTGCATTCAGGAAATTGAATACATAATGGATAAATGCAACCAATATGTTAGAGCATGTTTAATGGTAAATAGAAGCACAAGGCACAAAGTTCAGCATTGTAAGGATTTATGTGAGTGATCACCATTTGTAGGGGCTGGATTCAGGATGAAATATATCTATGATGACTGGGCAAAGCACAGGAATATTGAGAACCCTGAGAATTTTAGACACATTTGTTGTTATATTTTCATTCTCAGGGGTAAACCAATAGTGACAAGACAGTCACATCACATTTATTGTTCACATTCCTGCTCTATTCACATACAAAGCACATGGGTGGTATTTCTCTGATTTAAGGGGTGCATATGTCAGGAGAGGTGATCCTTCTCCTCTCCTTACCTCCCCATCTTCCATCATTTCAGACTATTTTCTCCCAGTAGATCCTGATCTTGGAAGTAAACCAGGCTGGGAAGGAAAGTCCTGGAAGTAACCGAGGATGACATGATAAGCTGGGGAGATGGTGTTCAGCTCAGCTCACCTGTGCATCCTTTTGGTCCGAAAATCATACACCCACCATACCTGCTTTACACATGAATGAACAAGGCAGACACATGTGTGTCATGTGTATGCTGCTGGCAAGCTTGGCTCTCTTTCTGCTAAGGATTATCAGTAACATTTCCAGCTGACCTTTCCCTCTAGCACAGTGTTCTCCAACCTTGGGTCCCCAGATATTTTTGGCCTACAACTCCCAGCATACCCCAGCCAGGGTATGGATTTACTAATGGATTTCCTGCATTAGTAGAAGGTTGGATTAGATTACCTCTGAAGTTCTTTCCAAGTCTATGATTCACACATGGGTCCCCCTTCTTCCCTCACAACAACCCTCTGAGGTAGGTTAGACTGTTGACTGTCATGGTTGCCTAGGGATTGTTGTGGTACAGCAGTCATTGAACCAACTCCAAATACTTAGCTGGTGGCATAGCAGCCTGTAAGATTTGGCTGCTAGTCTAATATCAATGCAAGGCCAAAATCAGCTATCTCATCAGCTAGTAGATATGTTAAATCTACTAGCAACACCAGAAGTGTTGCTAGTAGATTTAGATACTTGCAGAAGTGCCTAATTGCTGGGTGATAAAAACCCCTTGAGGTTACAACTCACTGTTCTGATGGAGGAGAACAGTGACAGCAGCTAAAGATATTCAGTTGAGCCTGAAGCAATGGTTTCTGAAGCTGTTAGAGAACCAGGCTGGAAAAGGGCAGCTGTGCCTGTAAATCCCACCTCTTTATCCACACAGGCTACCATCAGTAAACCCTTCCAAAGATAGCCCAGTCTGTGGTTCTTTTCTATAATTTCACATCAAGCCTGCATGGATCAATGAAACGGAGGAGGAGAACCCAGTTCATTGTCCCATTGTCTATAGGCTGAACCATAGATGATATTTTGGAGTGAGTCAGGAGCTGGGAACCAAGAGTCCAGGCTGAAGAGCAATCAAGATCACAGGGCAAACCAGAATGCAGAACCAGAGAAGAAGCCAGTATGAACAGCAATCAGGATCAGAAGACAAACCAGAAGGTAGGACCAGAGAACAAGCCAGGATCCTGGCCTGGAGAGCAATCAGGATCAGAAGGCAAATCAGAAGAGAGGACAAGCCAGGAGTCAGGATCTGAACATCAGGACCAGAAACAGACATACTAGAGCTCAGGTGAACCTTGTTGCTCAAGCAAAGTTCCGCTGAGATAAAATGCCTTCTTGCCCAAGAGAAGTCAATGACCAGCCTGGCAGAGTCAGTCCAGAAGATTCTTCATGGAGAAGCTGTAGTGACACAGCTCACCCTATGGGGCAGTGGGTAGCAGTTCCTAACACAAATGGGTCCCTTGAGGTTTACAGCCTGGTGTTTGTTCATTACTGTTTGAAAATCAGGTTCAAAGCAATACCATGCTCCCCTTTGACCAGTTCTATGAAAGGGACAAGAATTACATTCATCATGGGTAATCCCTCCTCAGAGGGAGGGGTGGGTGATCCGCCCAGCACTTGACTCGTGGCATGCAACCCAAGCGCTCCCGCTGCGCAAGCGCCAGCTGAGGCGCTCGCCGGATTTCCGGGTCCCCGGCGCTACATTGTTTATGTAGAAAATAGCATAAGATACATTAAAAACGGCCGCAATTTGCGCAAATTACACAAATCGCAGCCGTTTTTAATGTATCTTATGCCATTTTCTACATAAACAACGTAGTAGAGCTGGAAACTGGAAGTCGCTTCCCCGGCTCTGCTCATGAGAACGCGAGTCGAGCCGGGGGAAAGGTAGGGTGAGCAGAATTCGGGGGGTCGAGCCCAGCAAGTTTGCCGGACTTCCACCCCCCAATTGAGCTCCATGTACATGCACATCCCTACAGAAGACATGCTGTAACAGTACACTCCTCAGAAAGTTCTACCAACACAAGTCCCACTGAAGAAAAAAGCGTATTTCAAATTTTGGTTAGAGCGTTGCAGACTATCATTTACATTCCTCTCTGAGCAGGGCCAGCCCAAGACATTTTGCTGTCTGAGGTGAAGGACAAGATGGCACCCCAACCCTCTTTTCATATAGAAAAAGCCATCTGGACTGGCAGTTGTTTTGCACGAAGCTCGATGGGGGGGTGGAAGCTTGGTGAACTTGCCAGGCTCGACCCCCCCCCCCCTGAGCTCAGCTCGACTTACCTTTCCCTGGCTCGGCTCATGTCCTCGCAAGCCCAGCCGGGGAAAGGAACTTCCGGGACCCCGGCGCTACATTTTTACGTTAAAAACAGTGTAAAATACTTTAGAACAAATGCGATTTGCATAGTTTGCATACACCACACAAATCATGGTTGTTCTAACATATTTTACACTGTTTTTAACGTAAAAAGCGTAATGCCGGTTATGCCAATCATGACCGTTTTAATGTAGTTTATGCTGTTTTTTACGTTAAAAATGTAGTGCCGGGGACCCAGAAGTGACTCAGTTGGCACTTGCCAGAGGCTCGGTTCAGCTCATGTGGCGGGGTCCGGGCTCGGCGCCCATCCCTAGCAGTTGAATCTAACTTTAACACTGATGATGAGACAGCATCATTCAGTGTACCTGAGGGCAGCAAGCTAGCTCAGAGGCTGCCAGGCAGACCACATAGTACGCACAGCTCTTTCAATACCTTGTTACCACTCCCCCAGCATCTTCTGCCTGAGGCAGTTGCCTTACTCTGACTAAGGAGAAACATTGTGTGTGTGTATGTGTGGGTGTTAAGTGTATTAGGATCACATTTTCAAAATGAACTTCATTCATGGCCCAAGGTCAGCAACTGCAAAATCCTTCCATTTGCAGATCTGAACACTATGTCCTCTTTTCAAAATGCTCTCCGATTTAGTACACCGTTGCAGTATCGCTCTTCTTTTTAACCATGTGCAGAATTCACTGTGAATGAACAAGGCATTAAAAGGTACAGAGGAAGAAATGAAAAGCACATAGGCATCTATAATTCAGAAGTCAGGATTACAAATGGAAAATAATTGCTGGGGAACTTCCATACTCCCCTTCCTGTACTCGCCACACAATTAACTTTAGAAAACTCCCTTGCTGCTTTTAAAGAATTTTGTGCATGAAAGTTCTTCTGGAAAAATAAAACGTCCACAACAAAAAGCAAATCAACCTCGTTCCAGCCCAAGGCACTAAATGCACTGGGGGCGGGGGGAATGTGTTCTTTCGGGCCTCTGTTAAAGCAATTTGAAGAAGTCCCAGTAGAGTAAATGGCAAACAAGTGGTAGCAAAAGGAAAAGGTCAGGTAATGATATATTGTTCATTCTTGATGCATTAAAGGTTAATATATGAAAATGCCAATAAAGGTGGCCACATTTTGCTTTAACAAGATGCATACACATAGAGGTGGTTTTATTCAAGAAAGAGGTCACCAAACAGGCCTCTAGTAGTTCATTAGCAATTGCAGAAGCACACTGTAGACAAGTTACAGACAATGGTCCTTCCTGAATGAGTTATTAAAAAGCGTTTCTAATTGTGGATATTTCTAATGCTTGATGGGCAATCGACATCATTCCACATGAACAGTGGAAGCAACCTCATGCTGTACCTAGCCATATCATGTCTATTTAAAGCATAGTGGGCATGTGCATGTATGTGTAGTATTGTACAAGTAGTGCAGTAAAGCTGGTGGCAGCATCGGCTGTAGAGCATGGCTAATGAGAGCTGGGGAGCAACAGGACAGGAGGTACTAGGAATATCAGAATATGCACAGGGTTTAGGAAAAGGTTCAGGACTAGAACAGGACAATGGGCAGAAAGCATTTCTCTCAGCAGAACCCATACTTTGCACCCATGCACAAAATAATCAATGGGCCACTGTGATAAATGAATTATTTATTTCATTTACATATTTCATTTCTATACCGCCCAATAGCTGAAGCTCTCTGGGTGCTTTACAACAATTCAATAAATGAAGTTGAACCAGAAATGGCTTTAGACCAGGGACAGGCAGCTTCATGCCCTCCGCAGTTTTTGAACTACAACTCCCATTAGCCCAGCCAGAGTGGCCAATGGTGAGGGATTATGGGAGGGTACAACATCTTGAGCTTGTTGGTATTCTCTGAATTTCCACCTTGAATCTCTGTTATGGATTCATACCTGTATCAGATTATGAGCTTTTTTCTCCCCCCCCCCCGCATGAAACTTTGTGTGTATTTTCATGCACATTTCCCCGCAGACATGCATCAATTGTGCACCTTTTTGAAATGTGTGTATTTTTCTCCTATTGATTTAAGCAGGTCTGTGCACATTTTTGAAATGTATACATTTTTGGATGCATACATTTTTGTTGTTGTTGTTGTTGTTCCACAAAATACGTCAGAAGCTCAGAAAATGTGTGGACATTTTCAAAGCTCGCCTTGGCAGCAACAGGGCTTTGTGCATACTTTGCTCATGAAGCTCCATTTGGAATGGCATGTGCCTCGACTTTGCACTAGCAAGAAGAAGAAAAAGACAAACCAGCCAGCGCTCAGCTAAACTGAAAGTATTCAAGCTAGGGATGTTTGAGAAGTCTGCTGGATAGGAATTGCAAGTGGACTCACCTGATCTGCAACTGCTGGGGGACTAAATGTCTGGATCAGATCATGGTCTGCTTTGGCATCTGCACTGACACTAAATTCCACAAGGTAGTCCAAGAACTGATTTAAAGCATCTCTCTCTCTCTCTCTCTCTCTCTCTCTCTCTTTCTTTCTTTCAACAGGTACTAGCTTCCCAGAATGTCTAGAAAGTGTGGCTTGTTGTACAAGTGTTGGAAATGGGGCCAGATGTGCCCCCGAGGAGCAACAACACATGATGACATGCTGCCCCTATCAGGGAGATTGTACCTCCCCCCCCATCACACACACAAACATGTTCGCTCCCATGATTTTCTGCACAATATCACTGAGAGGGACAGCACAGCATAATGTGTTGTCACTCCTAGGGTGCACTTCTAGCCAAACTCTCGACAGGCACATCAGGAGCGAGCCACACTTCCTAGATGTTCCAGGCACCTAGTAGCTGTTTGTTTGTTTTTAAAGGAAGGAAGGAGTTTAAAGTCAGCCTTTGGAATACCCTGTAATGTAAAATAGTTTTTAAAATCACTTAATCCATGTGGATTTTTCTGGGTGGGGAAATCTCCACAGAAACAGACAGAATGGGAGAATGAGTGATCATGTGTGAAAGGGACACAGATTAGATCAAGACTGATCCATCCATTCCTAATTTGAATGCCTCCTCACCCAAAATCCCACACACACACACACCCCTTCACATGGGGACAAAGGTCTGCTTATGGTAGGGGACATTTCTCTTAAAGGATTGGACAAATTTATTATATTGGATAAGCCTATTAGCCAAGTCATCTAAAGGTTCACATCCATGTCCAAAGGCAATATACCACTGAATATCAGATGCTGGGAACAAACATGTGGGATGACCAAGATGGACCCTGGATCTGATCCAGCAAAGCTGTTATGTTCTTAAGAGATTAACTTCTGTTCTGCCAGTGGTCTTTACTCTTTACCAGCCCAAACTCTTGCAACCTAGTCATTGTTGACAGAGTGGCTTCATGAGTCAAAGTTAGCTGTTCCTGTAAATACACTTAATAGGTCAAAATGCAGTGTAGCACTCCTGTACAACAAAGGAAAATAAAATGAAATGCTTTGTAAGCAAACTTGATATATTGTGTCACATGTGCTTGCTATATTATATTATATTATATCTATCTATCTATCTATCTATCTGCAATTGAAGCATTCCATTTGTACTTTTATGAATAGGATTCTTCTCATACAGCTTAGGGAACTTACTCTGTAATGCAACCTGTTCTTTTCAACCATAACAAAGAAATAGAAACCCCAAGAAACTAGTGCCATGCATGTCCACGTGCATATTATCACAACAGGGGGTTGCTATGGTATAACTTGAAGAAAATGTGTTGAAATAGAGTTTCATTACTGTATCAACAGTAAAATTATGGAGCACCTCTAAGCCTATCATCAGAGCATTTGTCACTAAAAGCATGTCAAACAGGATAATGTTTAAGGCGAAGGAAGCTTGGGAAGGTTGTGAATCGACAATAAATATATATTATTACTGTATCAGCTAGTGAAGATTATTTCTTCCCTTAAACACCCATCCCAGCTATAGTTGCAGCATTTTAAATTTCCATATGTGCCATTCTAGATAATTTTTGAGATAGTTTGCTAGAAGATTTTAATCCTAAGACTGTACTGAATAAATATTTATGTTTTTTATATAAAAAATAACAATAATCAGTGAGGTAGGGGTTATTTTTTTTATCAAATCATAGTCAAGTTAACAAAAAATACAATTTTCCTAAATTTTTTAGCATCTTTATTATTTTCATGGCCATTTCTGGCTCCATTTTGGCAATGTCTTCCAAAGTTATGATCATGTCAGCCTACACACCCATTTGCATGCCATGTAGCAAAGGAGATGCTGCCAGCACTGAAACTCATTCGATTTTTTTTTTTTAAATCAGTACTGCTAATCCAATAGCATGTCTATATGGCTGATGGTACAAGTGATAACATTACTGAATGTGAACACAGTGCTGGGCAATTCAAAATGGGGACATCATTTTGAGGGGCTTGCCAAATGAGCTGAAAAGAAAATGGGGGAAAATAAACATTAATAATTTTGGCTCAGCCCTACTTGTAACTAGTGATGCTGGCAAAACTTGAAATTAAGTGGCTTGTAATTGGAATCTGCGTGTAATGTTCTTATGTGAATGGAGCTTCAGTGGCCATTCAACAAACTTGTTATTCCAACTGAGATTGATTACAAGCACCTGCATGGTCTGCATGACTTTTTTTTTTTTCTCAGCCCTTTCAGCCAGAAAGGAGCTTTTCTAAAGTTCTTACTACTTTAGAAAATCTCCTTCTGTGCTTGTAGCAGTGCAGTTGTCTTCCGTGATAACATCTCAGGCTAACAGGCACTTCCTGGAAAAGTCAGAGAATGCCGGTGACTTCTGTGTCAGTGGGGCTCCTCATCCATCGCAGCTCATATTCTGAGCTTTATAGGAGCTATCCATGGTGCTGTACTCCACCCCCAAAATAGGTTCACCACCATGGAGCACCTTGGATAGCTCCTATAAAGTTCAGAATAAAAAACTGCAATGGATAAGGAGCCCCACTGACACAGGAGTCACCAGCCTCCCCTGGGAACAGTCATGTAACCATACCAGGCTGTGTCACATGGGGTGGTCACATGGGCATTCCAGGAATTGCTGCCAAGCTGAGACACTATCTCTGGGGACAGCCATACTTGCCACGAGTGCACGCACATGGCATTTCAAGGTAGAGCAGGTCGGGAGGGGAGCGATGCAGCCTGGAGTCGCTGGCCTTTGGGTGGGCAAGGAGGAGGTCCGTGCCTAGGTAGCAGTTTGTATATACAAAATGGAGATTAGGAATAATGGAGAGCTTTAATCTGAGATTGGACAGAGGAATCCGGAAGCTTGTGAGCAAATGATAAATTCTGTTGGGGTACGTTTGCCCATGGCTACTCCTAACCTATGCATCACCACCCCCATCCATTCTTGTGAATCTCACACCAAGGGTGCATCTACAATGAGGTTTTAAAGTGGGATAGATGTACATCTTGTCTCTATTTGACAAATACAAATACAGTAATATAGAGTAGAGCAGTGTTCTCCAACCTTGGGTCCCCAGATGTTTTTGGCCTACAACTCCCAGCATGCCCCAGCCAGCATAGCTGGCTGGGGCATGCTGGGAGTTGTAGGCCAAAAACATCTGGGGATCCAAGGTTGGAGAACACTGCAGTAGAGAATACTGTGACTAGGTGTGCTGTGTGCTGTCCAGGTGATGTTGATAAGAAACTTCACGGGCACTGCAACTCTTCCATCTGGTGCCACGAGGAGAAGCACTGGGTGAAGTGGCTGCAGCAGCAGCCACCATCTGCATTACCCCCATTGCCTTTGGGGCCCACCTCAAATGTACATCATGTCAGGACCCAGGGGCATTCTGGGCCAATGAAGGTGGAGGCTGCTACAGCTTCTTCACCCACTGCTTCCCTTCTCAGTGCGGAGTGTCGCTGCCTGCCCCCACTGCTGCCCTCCATCGCCCCCAGCTGGGCCGGCATCAACTTCAAGCATAGGCATGGCTGGGCACCAGCCAAGGACCCGCACCCCGGCAGGGGCCCATGGAGAAGCGCTCCTTAGACTTGCTCCTCCTCTTCAGCACTACAAAGTGTTTGTTCACCTGCTTCTCGATCTGACCCAGGCAACAGTGGTGGTGAGGAGGAGGAGGAGCAGCAGATGTCCCGGTCTTCCCACTCCCTGGCTCTCTGCCTGTCGCGCGAGCAAGTGGTAGCAATAATGAGAAGAAGGATGAGGAGCAACAGCAGCTGGTGACAATGGCAGTGAGAAGGTGGACACACTGAGGGGGGGGGGGTTATGGGTGTCTTGCCTCAAGGCCCTCAAAAACCTGGAGCTGGCACTAGGCCCTGCCACCCATCCCTCCACCCCCTGGTAAGCTTACTTTGGCGGTTCACCAGGGTGGTGTTGGAGGGGCCAGGAGGACACCTTGTCCAGGGCCCCTTCAAGCCTAGCACCAGCCCTAGGTCCAAGCCCCAGTTGTAGCAAAGGGTCAGGTTGAGACAGGAATTGTGCCTGCCTCAAAGGGAGATTGCTCTAAATCGAGCAGACATACCCCCTACTTTGAATGACTGGTCTCCATTTTTGCAGCGTTTTATTGTTAATGCACACAAAGAAGGCGATGTAGATCTGGAAGCCAGACATGAATGAACTGAAGAAATGGAAAGCTGCAGCAAACTGTGCATCTATGGTGTTCTGTACACAATTCAGAAATAAAAGAAGGGAGCCACTGAGGATTAAAATACAAGAAGTAAATTCTCCCTGGATTTTACTTGTTCTTGCTTCCAAAGTGGAAGCAAAGCATATGCATTGCTTCCACTTTGGAAACAAGAACAAGTAAAATCTAGGGAGACATTTTGGAAGCATCCCCAAGTCAGGCAGTTCTGATGGTAAAAAATGCAACTCCTCACTCCTTCATACGAATGGTCTGTATTACGCTTTATTCATTTAATTTATTTACGTTACTCTTTTTGCAGTGCTGCTTAGGGCATTGCTGTCCTGCTCTATAGGCCCAGGAGCTTCAGAGCTTAGCTTACAAGTTTAAAAATGCATTTAAAACAACAGCACAAATACCGTAGTTTAAAACTGCAGCAACAGAATAAAAAGTTAAAGGAACTTAAGCAGAAAAATTAAAAAACAAAAAACAAACCCAACCCCCCCCCCCTCCAAATGTCTATGTGCAATGATCTGAAGGGAATGGGGTGGGGAGATATTTCACCCAATTCCAAAGAACAGATGTCAGTCAATGATGTGTGCACATGCAATGTGGGCTGAGCTTCCCAACAGGGGTGCCATTACCAAGAAGGCCCTTTCTCCAGTCATGACCTGCCTCACTCAGAAGAAGGGGTGTGCTTCAAGAAGAGCCTCTGTACCTGATGGGCAATAAACACTTCTGCAATATGCACAAGTACATTTTGTTTATGCTCAGTCCTCCATAAGGAACGAATTAGCAGAATGAATGCAGATTTTCTTTTATGCCGGTTCCAGTTCTTGTACTGGGACATGCACTGGATTGCCACTCAGTTGGTCTCATCCCTGAGAGAAAACATTCTAAAATATCTAAGACAAATGAGCGCATGTTGTTTTCCTTTCTTACTCCACTGGACAGAGGAGATTTTGAGTAGTTCCTGATCTATACCAAATAGAAATTAAACTGGAATATGACCCTGCCGGCACAGTGGGCTGTCTGTGTCACCCCCATCTGGAACAGCCCATGAAAGAAGTAAGTCCCATTGCTTTCAGGAAGAAGGTGCAAAAGCAGAAAAGAAACTCAATTTCATATGGAAGTCCTAAAAAATTCACCCCATCAGTTTAATTTAGGGTGCTGAAAGATAACATCCAAGATTCCACATTTGTATAACCACATTCACATAGATGTGGTTATATGAGAATATTCACAGTGATCCAAAGTATCCAGGCTTCTCATCACAGCTTTGTCATATCAGTAAGTTTCACCTAGCATCATTTACAACACATTTTGCAATCCATGTTCAGATTGTCCCACTCACTCATACACACACACTCACATTCAAAATGTGTGTTTACAGCCCGTGACCTACTCCAGTTTCTTATCCAAGTGTCTGGCATTTTCTCTGCTACCCAAAACAATGCTTCTCTGGCTCTATAAGGAGGTGGAAATACGAATTTCCCTCTTGAAAGATGACTTTAACAGCACTTGGCTGACACCTATTGGAAGCCAGTCCCGATGCAACAGCAATTTGCATGGAGGCGAATCAGAAAGCAGGTGATGATGATTATATTTATCTCCATGAGAATGGGGCTTTTTCGACCCGGTGTTAGCAAACGTGCTGCATAATATCATTATTCTGTGACCCTACATTAGCAATCCCCTAATATGTTAACATTTTGCGTGATGTGTTTTTCTGCCCTCTACCATGTTTTATCCACAGTAAGGAGGACACACAGCTAGAAAAGCACACTATGCAAAACAGAATATGTGAAGCTGACTGTCTTGTGTTGAATTGGGCCCATCTGGCTCTCTGCTCTGGCTGGCAGTGGTTCTCTGGAAGAATGGCCACCTCCGGATTAACAACAAAAGAGGAAACAAATCTGCAAGAAAGAGGAGGAGAAAGGGTACAAATCCGCACAAAATTTGTATATGCTGATTTATACATATAGGTGCAAATTTAGAAACAGTTACTATAATTTAAATACAAATACACGGCATCCTGTCACAGCAGGGGAGACTGTGACTAGGTGACGTGTCCCTGCTCAGTCTGTTGACTGCTGATGGGCAACCTCGAGGTCCAGGTCTCCCTTCTCTTTAGAGACTTGGACTGGACATCTCTTCAAATGGAGGACACGTTCAAATAGTGGACACCTTCAAATGGAGGACTGTTTGTTGACAGCTCTTCAAAGAGAGGACTTTCCTGTGTAAAGTAAGTAGGACACATGGCTACGCTGCTTTCTTGGAGGGGGGCTTTGCCAGCTGTGCTGCCTGGGATCCTTGTGGGTGAGGATGCCGGCACCAAACCTGGGTCTTCCTGCATACAAATGTGGGTGCTCTGTCACCGCGGGACGGCCCAATTATTGATACCCCTTTTCCAGTAATGGAGACAGAGAAGTGAAACTGAGGAATGTTGCCTTCTTGCTTATCTCCTTTCCTTGAGCTAGCTAAGGACAGTGGGTGAGAGAGGACTGGAGAAGGTGGCCTGCCCTGGCTAACCTCTGTCCCAGTTGCTTAGAATGCATGTTTAAGATTTCTATTTCTCTCCCTACTGTATTTTTCCATTCACAGCTAGAAATTTGTGTTAGTACGGCGCATGCGTGGGATTGTGTCAGAAGATACTATATAAATTGATAAGATTTCAGCATCCATGTTGAGATGCAGCTTTGCAGTGTTATACTCCTGTATCTCCTATTCTATAGAATAAACAATGTTGGACCACTGCCAGAGTTTCTCTCCTTCCTAATGTGCATGATTTGAACTGGGTACATTAAGGTCTAGCATATTTTTGCAACAAGCTGAATTATTTCAGAGGACATTTTTCTGAGAAAATTTCTCAGATTTTTCAAATTTTGCAGCAGCAGTGAGGGGTGGCAGGGGGTGTGGTATGGAAACCAAAAATAATGCAGAAAAGTTGCCGCCCAAGTTAGACTGGCAGTTCTGGATGTCCTGAGGGTTTGGCTGCTCCTTCATCATCATCATTATGATGAAGATGATGACGATTGGTGCTTTGCTGCATTAAAAACAACACTAAAGGACAAGAAGGCATCTTTTATCTCTTTTTACATTGTGTTATGAGGGGGGGGTCACAGTTGTCATGGGGAAGCAGTTGCAAAACTTGTTTAAATAAAATCAAGAAAGAAAAAGGTGAAAAGAAAGGAAAAGTAGAAGCCTCTAAACCACTATTCCCTGCTAAAAAAATCCCCCTGCTCCTGCAAGACTTTAGTCAGAATTTTTCAAAACCACCTGAGAAACTAAAGAAAGTCATCATCCCCCACTTTTGCAGCTTGAGAATGTGGCTGAGAAAGTGGGGAGGCATTTTTTGATCAGCCCTAGTTTTTTATACTGACTTTTACCCTTTTTGTAAACTGCCCAGGGAGGTGTTTAGTTAGCTAAAGAGTGGCTACATAAATGTAATAAGTAAATAAAATGTTAAATTTAGATGTGGAACGTTCCTCCACGCTATCCAGGTTTCCAGTAGCAAACATTTGCCTGGAGTTCAAATGTATGCAAGTTCCCCACCCCACCCCATCCCTCTGTCACAATGTAGCTTTGGGGTTGTAGAAATCTGAAAGCAGCACCAGCCAACATGAATGCAGCGATCAAGGAGAGGTTACTTCTGACACACCAAAACCCTCTCACCCCCTGTGGGTGAGATATATTGTGAAATCGTAATCAAGGCAGGCTGCGTCCTGTCCGTAAGGACTTGTAGTAGGTGTACCCCTTTGCACCAAGGACAGGAGAACTGCTGAAGGTCACAGGCATTTAGTGACTGTGGGAGAGTTTGCGATAGCTCTGTGGTTAGGAAGAAAATTAATTAGCCTTGCTGGGATTTCTGAGGAGATCCTGATGGGTTATGGGACCAATTTTTGCATCCTGCTTACTAAAAGGATTATATCACCAACCGGGGGTTGCTGCATTACAACTCTCCTGCTTCCCTTCCGCTATATTCACACCAACTGCTTTGCTGAGAAGCAAAATATGTGGTACAGAATGTGAAAAGGAAATAGGTATAAATCCAGTAGACTCAGGCTGCTATCCTACCTAAACCCACTTACCTGAAGGTAAGCCCTATTGAACTCAATGGGATTTAATCCTGAATAAACAGCTATAGCATTTTACTATTACTACACACACAAACTTGCATATTTTCCTCAGGCAAATGAGACCTCTATTAAAAAGGGCCCAGACCTGCCAACACTACATCATTGGGGTGGTAG
This sequence comes from Shinisaurus crocodilurus, assembly GCA_021292165.1. Taxonomy (NCBI): domain Eukaryota; kingdom Metazoa; phylum Chordata; class Lepidosauria; order Squamata; family Shinisauridae; genus Shinisaurus; species Shinisaurus crocodilurus. The sequence goes on along the minus strand of CM037881.1, from coordinate 41,906,392 downwards.
TCTATAAGCAAGTGAGCATGCCAAATTTAGCAAGGACTGATTGCCTACACACACCAAAAGAGAATTCCTTGAAAGAATGCCATCCATATAAATATAAGCAAAGCAACCTTCATAAATTTAATAGATTTACATGGAACCTCTCACAAAGCAAATATGTATGGTAGGATGATTACACCACCCTTCCCCAATCCGGTGCCCTCCAGATGTGTTGGACTACAACTACCATCATTGGCCATGCTAGCTGCGGATAATGGGAATGATGGTCCAGCATATTTGGAGGGCACCAGGTTGGAGAAGGCTGGATTAGGGAGGGAGGGAGGATTTGAACCTTGCAGGGTTGTAACTAGTCAACATAGCAGGGTAGTGTTTAAATAAAAACAAAAAAACCCCACACACACGCTTTTGGGGAAGAGCAAGAAGCAATGCCAGGGCAGTGGGTATCTAAGTTAGAGATGCGTAAGGAATTCAATGTCTTTGCAAATTCCCTTACAAGCTGACTTGATCTGCACCTGCTGGACTAATGTGCAGACTGGCACTTAGTTATCCACTTCCTGAATGTTCCTACACAGTTCTTGTCTTGGCTCAAAAAACAACAACAAACAAAATCCCATAGTAAAATACATTTAGAAATGTATTTCTAAAGAGAGAAAATACATTTAGGGCAGAAGTCTACACATATTTTTTGACAGGAAAACATCCTACAATTCCCAGCATTCCCCAGGCAGCCATAAGATTGTGCCTTTAGAGCTGTGTGCAAATGGCCTCTTGAAATAATTATCACCACCCTATTTGTGGGCAGAGAAACAATTTCACAGAATTTCTCCAGGAGAAGACGAAATAATCCAACAGTTTCCCACAGGTAGGGCTCACCATTGGCAGGGGCTGTAGCTCTGCTTTTTATTTTTTCCCTAGGTGTCTTGAGTGCTGCCGCACTGCAGCAGCAACTATATTGGCAGCCTGGCCCCCAATTTTGTATCCTCCGCAATGACCCCTACCTAGCACCGTTTCAGGGCATGAAGGGTGGAGATGATTGTGCAAGGAGAGACAGGACACTCATGCACACTCCTTGGCCACTTCATGAGTAAGGTCAGCATATAAGCCTCAAACCCAGCCCATGAGAATTTCTCCAAATTTCTCTTCTCCTTTGAATTTCTTTTTAAATCAATTTCTTCTCTATAAAATTACCTAAATGAGAATGGTAAAAAAAAAAAAAAAAATAGGAAGAAATTTTCAGAGCACCACCACATATAGAGGGCAATTCATGTCTACTTAGAAGTAAATACCATTAAGTTCAATAGTGCTTACTCCTAGGTAAGTCTGCAATCCTATGTACACTTTCCTGGGAGAAAGCACCACAATTGGGACTTCCTACTGAATATACTCATATAGGACTGCACTGTAACTGGCTATAGGACTGCAACCTTAAAAGAACACATTAAAGGATATTGCATGGAGTTTAAAAGATTGATACAGCAATGGGACAGAATGGATGAGCACATGCAAAAGAAACATGAACCTGACTCATAGGCTGATTCACACACCCCTAAAACATCTTGATTCTCTCAAACAAGGTTTGTGACTTGGGTAACCCTGCTTATCACCTACCGGTATGTTAATGAGCACAGAAGGATCCAAAATAGACTACCATTGAGCTCACCAAGATCCTCCAGGCATCAGCTTGCTGCTCGACTCTCCTCGATTTACACTCAAGTTTGTGCTCACTGTTTGTTTTGTGTGAATGGAAAAACTGCACAAAATGAACAGCTATCAAACTTGAAAGTTGCACCAAAAATCCCCAAATTTGCACAAATTTCCAGATTATGCAAATTTCCCCCATAGTGGGTGATTTAAAATGTGTGCATTTTGAGAAAGTGGTTCATTTTGAGAACGTCTTTTATTTTTGAGAAAGTTGTGCATTTGTCAAGTACACATTTTGTGAATGTGAACACAAGTTCAGGATCAGGAATTTGCAAACATTTTCTGAGAAAATGCATTCCTGTTTGCTTTTGTCTTTGGGATTGCAAACATGGGATTTTCAAAGGATTTGCAAACCGAAATGAAATTCTCATACATCCCTAGGCCCGCCGCCGCCAACTAGGGATGGGCAGCACAGAATAGTTCCCTTCCCTAATTGTTCTGGGACTCCAATGTCCAGCTGGTTATGCCCTAGATTAATTCTGGTAGGAAATCCAGATTTTGGAATATAGGTGGCAGAATTCTTCTTGTGCACCATTTATTTTGAATCAGAACATTAAAAAAGCTTGGTTGTTGTTGTTTTCATTTAAAAATATTTCTCTTAATCGCACAATTCTGATTATCTCTCCTTTGGTTAACAGGGAGCTATAGAGAGTCCTCTGTGGTGGGTGGTTTTTTACCGCTCATCAGATGTTTTGGGACTGCAGTCACTTTTGATCTCCCTGTTAGTTTCATTTGTTCAATTGCATAATTTTGCAAATTAAAGAAGCAAAAAATAAAACAAGACTTTCTGTTAACATTTTATCACTTCAGTTTTCCCAATAAAAATTCTGAAAAAGTTCCTTAGAATCCCACCTCAAACCAGATTCTGGCCCAGCAAGTTCTGATCCCCTAAAATATGTCAGTAATACAGAACTGCAAGATCAGGGGCAGAATCCAGTTGAGGTGGACCCTGTAACCCTAACTCTGTTGGCAACTAAAGATGGGTGTGAATTTTGTCCTGTTCATTTTTGGATAAGAACTTACCAAAATTTGCAAATTTCTTCATAAATGGGATGGAAAGAATTTAAGATTTAAACATTTCAAATGTGGAAGAAAGCAAAACTGACAGATTTGTCCTTCCCTAATGCCAGCTGCCTTCCTGTGTGTGTATCTACCTACCTACTGGCCTGATTTCCCTCTGCCCCAGTTCTCTTGCCTTGCCCTAGTCCAGGTCTCTCCAACCTTGGGTCCCCAGATGTTGCTGGACTACAGCTCCCAGAATCCCTTGCTATTAGCCATGCTGGCTGAGTATGCTGGGAGCTGTAGGCCAGCAACATCTGGGGACCCAAGGTTGCAGAACCCTGCCCTAATCTCTGAAGCTCCAACCCGCTTTGCCACTATTTTTTATTACAAATCCGGCTGTCAGTATTGGGAATCACTGTGTTTCCCTTAGCTCGAATAATTTAGCGTCAGGGAGTATTCCGTCCATATGCTCTTGTGTCGTCATGTAGGAGGGAAGGGAAAGATAAGTGAGTAAGACTGGAACCTGAGCTTTCAATTTGTTCTAGAACTTTCTTGAGACAGTAAGTAAAACCATCTAACAAACAAAAGCAGATGAGAACAGAGAAGCCTATATGACTGAGCCACATATCACATAATGCAGAGTCTCTCTGAATTCTGTTAGACTGAATATATCCAGGGTGTGATAACTCCTTTCAGAGTTCTTTTGATTCATTCCCATGCTTTTCAGTCCATCTCCTTTGATATATTTGCAGGGCCTATCACAGAAGCCTCATGCTGTGTCCAACAGAAGAGTCTCCACCAGCAGGCTTTCCCCAGCTCCTTTGTGCCCTTCAGTTTGAGCCAGAATTAGCTCTATAGGTCTTTGTTCTGCAAAAACACGCCCCTCAGCATGATCTTCCTTTCATATTCAAAATTCCAAGGAAAGCAGGAAGTGTAGTTTGCTGGAAACAGGATGCCCTGAGGGAGCCATATTCAAATATCTGCACATGCGGATGCTTCCCTACATTCACACAAGAAATAGACACACAGCTTGTGTGGGTTTCTATGCAACTTAAGTTACTCTCCTGGTAGATAAATTCTGTGACAATGGCAACACTAACTCCCTAGGCTTTTTGGAAGGCAAATTACAGATCCTTTGCAAATTGCAAAGCCAAGAGGAAGCCAGGTTCACATGAGTGAAGTCCCCGCTGTGACTTTCCTTTAAATGTTCTGTCTTTGCCGGGTTTGCCCATGGTTAGACATGGACCATACAGACTGCCATCATGTGATCTTAATTAGGCTAGGTGAATCATCTTGGTAGTGCTCTGAGTGTGGAAAATGGCAAAGGTGTACAGGGAGGGATTCACAGGGAACACCTCTCTGGTTTGAAACATTCTTTCAGAAGCCTAACGAAGTATGAACTGGATTATCTTCTAGAAGATATGCAAATCCTTTTTACTGGAATGAACATTATGTAGATGAGATCAATAGGAGCTTCTTTTAATGGCTGTGTAGTGGTTATTGTATTGTTTTACATAAAGCATCTTTACCATATATATATATATATATATTTATATATATTAATACCTTGGATTGCAAGTAACTTGGTTTGAGAGCGTTTTGCAAGACAAGCAAATTTTTAAATATTTATTTAATTTTTTTTGACTTGATATACAAGCGACGTCTTGCAATACAAGTACTGTAGTACGGCTTAAATTAAAAATCTCTGTACAAATTTTTTTGGGGGGATTTTGTTTTGATATAAGAGTGTTTTGGATTACAAACACGTTTCTGGAACGAATTATGCTCTCAATCCAAGGCATGACTATATATATATATATATATATATAAAATTATTGAGGGTTTTGAGGTTGCAGTGGGACTGCCCTTAGGTTCATACATACCACTTGACTCAAGGCCGCTACTTGCTTCTGGAATGGGGTGGGGTGGAGGAGAGAAAGGACTCTTCCCATTGGCAGTCCCGAATCCCGACAAGGGCCAGCTCTCCCTCCAGCCACAGTGTTGCTGCCATAAATTAAGCATGGGGTGTGGGCCCTTGGCAAGTGACTGAACACATGCCTACGCCTTGATGCCAGCCCTGGCCCTTAAATATAAAGCCTGTAACTACACCCAGGAAACAACCTTACCCCCACCGTAGAAGTAGACATGAAGCTTAGAGAGGAATGTGGTTTCCTATGTTTTATGGCTTTGACCATTTGCAGTGCCACCTTTATCCATGCACTTGTAAGACAGGAAAACATTCAACATATTGCCCCAGCACAGAAAAACTAATCATCATGATTAGTTTTGCCTGCTGAATTTTGACCTGTTATTCAGCTGCATTAAATGGTCCTCTTGCTCTGTACATGTAAAATACATTGGTGCACCACAAATATTCTAGCTGATGTTGATACTTTAAACAAACAAACAAAATAAAAACAGACCCAGGGATGGGGACTCGGACTCGAGGACTTGACTCGTGAGTCGGACTGAGTCCCTCCTCTGACTCGACTCGGACTCGAGTCCTAATATTTTTAATGGGACTTGAGACTCGACTCGGGACTCGAGACCAAGGACTCTTCAACATCCCTGGGCTGTGCCAGAAGGAGTGGAGAGGAGCGTGATTGCCGGCAAAGGGCACATGGAAGCGAGGTGTGCCGCTGCTCAGCCACTATAGATGGCTACCAGGAGTGCAGCCCCAACAGTGTGTCAAGATTTATTTTGATTGATGTGTTGCGTACTTGGGAGAGGCAGAGGAAGGACCTGAGATTACTCTGTGTGGCTGCTCTGAGTGTGAAGTAGCCTTATTTTGTTGGGAAAACCCCCCCATTGATTTTAATAGGGACTCGTGGAGTCAGCTTTGGGAGTGACTCGTGACTCGTGTGTCACCATTTTGGACCAAGGACTTGGACTCGGACTCGAGACTCGGGTCCAAAGACTCGTGACTCGATTCGTGACTCGAGACCAAGGACTCTTCAACATCCCTGAACAGACCACACTAGACTGAAGTCAGCCTATGCCTGCTTTAGAGGGCATCAGGGCAAGCTTTTTACTCAAGGTAAGTCTTCCCCTGGCCTCTAGTAGGAATCCAATTGGTTATTGGATGCATCTGTCAATACCCAGATGCCAGAACAGCCTGAATGTACAAGGAATACAATGCATCAGTCTATGTAGTTTATCCAAGATGGATGCTAATCAACTGCATGCCTGATCAAGGAAATTAAAAATAAACTCTGTTGCTTGCCATCATAGGGTTAACTAGAATTAAATCTGACAGCTCTTCTACTTCAGGGGCCTGGCATCCCAGATGGTTGACAATGTAGTAAATAAGCTTACAATTGCATATCTTCTTGTTACTGTCAACTCAGGTTCCCTGAAGATGCAGAGCCAGTGGGTTAATTATATGTGCATTGCTTACCTCGCCATCTCCGGGTCTCTAGACAGGACAGGAGGAACAAAGAGGAAGGATTCTCCATTCCTCTGACTTATATCTCCACACCATGACAACTAAAATATTTTTCAGTTTTATACTAGTGGAATTCCTGACACTGATTGGAGTTCATGTGAGCTAAAGAAACTGGAGCAACACAGCAGGGATTCAGGTCCCCAGAGAGTACACATTGCAGTGCACGATTTTAGAAGGTCCCCAAAGCTATGAGATTTATCTGGTTTCAGCTCATCAGATTTCAAATCATGAACCAACTTGCTTCATTGAGAAGATATATGGCCGCACATCATCAATTATCAATGACTTGGCTATCAGTATATCAAGTCATGCCTAGAGCAACAACATGCATGCCTGCATGTATGCTAAAGCTCCTACCCTGTCAGACAGCAGCTGTATTTTCTAGGGATGGCAGAGAAATTTGTTCAGTTCAAATGTTAATGCGAAGTTATCTGATTTTGCACTTTGAAACCACTATGCAGACCAAGACTCAGTTATCCTTCAAAACTTGCACTGCTCCATATTTTGCAGGTGTGCAGAAAGGTGCACTAAAATTCTATGAACCTGCCTGGTTATTAAAAGCTGTAGGAGAGCCCCATTTCAGGATGTGTGACACTGGAAAACTCATTCCGTTTGAGCTCAATGGACTTTTGACACATTTCTGACCCGACGGCCAAAGCAGGCCAATTCGGGGAGGGGGGGGTTGGCTTTCCACAAAATTGCTCAAAATATTTGCAAAAAATTGGAGCCAAGAACTGTGTATATTCTCTAGCACAATTTGTGCAAAGTGTGATTTGCACAAATCAGGGCCAACTCGTTAGATTTGAGTCATTGTTGTTGTATTTGTTTAACATGAGAAGTATGGAAATGTCCCCCCCCCACACTGCATACGCACACACTCCATCGTGGCCACCTTGAATTTTCTGATAGTTAATTTCAGATTTGTGCAAAATTTGAGCCTCCACTATGAAATTTGTGCAAATTTGTGGCACGGAGGCCAAAATTTGGTGCACATTTCCCCTGCTTTTCTTTTTTAAAAAACACAAATGGCAGCCCATTTTAAAAATGGAAGCCCATGTGCTGGCGTCAGACTGAGTCAGCACCAGCGCAGGGTTCACAGAATGGATTCTGCTGGGCTGAGTTGAGAAAATCCATTGGATTTTCAGCCCACTATCGGATTCCTCACACATCCTTAGGTCCATTTTTCAGGCACGTGTGAAAGGCTCTCCTGTGTTGCCCCCTAACTATGGCATGCGCTCCCTCAAGAACTACAGTATTTGGCCCCCACTCTCTTGGCCTTTAGAAAATGTGTAAGGTTGCATCTTTTCAATTTAGTCTTTGAAAGTGTGTAGTTTTTAATATTTTAATTTTTTTTTTTTAGTTTTTGAGAGCCAGTGTGGCGTAGTGGTTAGAGTGTTGGACTGGGACTCAGGAGATCCGGGTTCAAATCCCCGCTCGGCCATGAAACTCACTGGGTGACTTTGGGCCAGTCACTGACTCTCAGCCTAACCTACCTCACAGGGTTGTTGTGAGGGTAAAATGGAGAGGAGGAGGAGGATTATGTAAGCCGCCTTGGGTTCCTTGCAGGAAAAAAAGGTGGGGTATAAATATAATAAATAAATAATAAATTGATTTTCTTGTTTTTATTGTTGCAAGATTTTATTGTTTTAAATTGTAAATTGCCTAAATAAATAAAGATTTTTTTAATGCAACCTTTAAAATAAAACATCTCAAAAGTTCATGATAAACAGAATTGGAAAAATGAGAAATGGAGAGAAATGGAAATGGACAGATTCATCCATCCCTAGCAGTTTTGTGTATATACAAAGCAAATAGAAATAGAGAGGAAATCTGGTGGAACTTCTTATGTTAAGACAGGTGCTGCTAACAAAATGTCCTTGTGGCAGGTGTGGTTGTTCTTCTTCCAAATGTAGATTTGCATATGCATCAAGATGATAGCACTGCCACCACAGGGGTCACAGATTTCCATGGTTCGGCCTCTCTGTGGAAGTCCTGCTGCCAAGCAGGAGCCAGGAACAGGACAGACTGTGTGGCCAGCAGTGATCTTGCGTGTGTTTATGATTAAGACCACATGGAGCCAGGAAGAGGAGCCTGACTATAAGAGAGAGAAAGGAGGAAGCCCACAGAGGCAGTTTTGTATCTGTTTCTATTTAGTCTGACCTTGTGTTTGAGAGCGAAGAGACGCATTTGGCAAAACTTTCCCAGGCACTGCTCTCCCCCATCTGATGAGTCCATAGCTTCAGAGTCTGAACACCTGTCAGGTTTTCTGACTGCAACCTGAGAAACTCAGTCAGTTTCCTCCGGGGAGAAACCCTGAAGAGCTACAGAAAGACTACATTAGAATGGACTGGGCTGGCTCTGAACTGATGCTGCCTCTGGAAGATTGTATACTTCCCAAAGAGTAAACTGCCAAATTCTGTTTTGGGGGACATGGGGCTTTGTTAGCTTCTTCTCTTTCCACGCTTTTGAATTATTTCTGCAATCTCTGAGATGGATTTTCAAAGAGCATTGCAACATTCCCTCCCACTTCCCCAAAGTGATTGCTACTGGCTTTGCTCAAGTACGGGAACATGAAGACACACATAGTGCCATGCAACCTCCGATAAAACAGAATCATCACTGTTGCCTCAGGGGCGGAAAGGCAGGAATTTTGCAAAGACCTTATTAGCAATACAGCTTACAGGGGGGGGGGGGGAGACTAGAATAGGCAAAGAAAAAGGATACCACCACCTCATCTCAACTAGCCTGTATCAAAATGGAAACAATATTGACAGCCATGGCGTTATAACTAGAATTGTATAATTCTACATCTGGAATTATAATTTTGGCAGAATCAAGCAATACCCTGCAACTGGCTGGGTACTTGTTGGCACTGAACACAACAGTCATGGAAATCCCATTTGTGTCTAGCTTGAAAGAAGGCATTTCTAATAGCAGCTGTTTTCTTTCCCTGCAGTCTGGTAGAGTTACAGTGTGCCATTTTGACACCCCACAATGAAAACAAAACAAGCACCACGATTGAACTGTGGGACAAATATGAATAATAGTGAAAGGGCAACACTTCAGCGCTCAGCATAAAATCGGGCTAGGGTGAGTTTCATCTGTACAACCTCCAGCCTGATGGGACAGAGGGGAGCCCACTCCTCTCTTCTCATGCTCTCCCCAACAGCGCATTAGGGTAACCCAGCATAGAATCTCACCCACCCCAACAAATCTCTCTAGTCCTTACCTCCACAGTTGAAAAAAACAACAGCACAGTAGCTGCACAAAGAATTTTTAAGTGTGTGTTTTTTCTGGACCAGGTAGCTACAAAGACATGATCCTTATTAATTCTGTAGCTACTATTTTTTCAAGTCAGTGAATAATACATTTGCGTGGACATTTATAAATAAAAATACTTAAACAGTTTTAAATTTTGTATTGTTAAATGATTTTATTGTTACTTTATTGTATTATAGCCTTGTTTAGGCATTGTTGTAAATGGCCCAGAAAGCTGCTTTGGCTACTGGGTGGTATCGAAATAAATAAATAAATAAATAACTTTCAGTTTTATCCTACTCTCCAAGGGGCTCAGAGTGGCACACAATTGATCCCCGCCACCCCTTATCCTTACAACAACCCGATAATGTAGGTTGGGCTGAGAAACAGACTGGTCCACCAACACCCAGGGGTCTCTCCAGGTTTCTCCAGTCATAATTCACATGTGTTAACTTGTGAATGAGCAGAATATACTGGGGGGTGGGCAGGGCGTTAAGACAAGAAGTCCAGAAATACTGTTATCATTTTATATTCACAATAATGAAAGTCAAAAACAGCATCAGCATCATAAAAGCGACAACAAACATTTCCGACTGATACAGGCAAACCTGGGATTGTTATTTCAGATGTACTGTGACACCACTTTTTATATCTGTATAAACTGCAACCAGTCACTGTGTACCTCTTTCATTTGAACATGTTTCATTTCATTTAATTTGTGCTGCATGTTTTCCACCTGCACGTGAACCTAAGAACATAAGAAGAACCATGCAGGATCAGACCAAGGGCCCATCACACAGTGGCCAACCAGCTGCCCACGGGATCCCACAAGCAGGACATGAGCGCAACAGCACCCTCCTGCCCATGTTCTCCAGCAACTGCATAGGCATACTCCTCTGATACTGGAGGTAGCATTTAGCCATTAGGACTAGTAGCCACTTATAGCCTTATCCTCCATGAGTTGGTCCAATGCCCTTTTAAAGCCCTCCAAATTGGTGGCATCACTACATCTTGTGGAAGTGAATTCCATAGTTTAGCTATGCGCTGTCATGGTCTGGTAGGGATGGATGGAACCGTCAGTTTTGCTTTCTCCTGCACTTGAACTTTTTAAATCTCAAGTTCTTTCCATCCCCAATGGTAAATAATTCTTATAAAAAATGAAACAAAATGAAATGACCATCCAACTGTACTGGGCAAGTTCAATAGGTAGAACTGTTCCCAGCATTCAGAGGATCATGCTGTAACTGCCTGCGATACAGCTGTTAAAGATGAGGAGCCTGTCAGAAAAACAAGGTTGCAACCCTAAATCAGCACCACAAACATGGTTGAATACACAGGGATGCAAAGGGAGACTTTAAAGAGCCAAGCACTCAAAGCCCTCTGCCTGGATGGATGAATCGCTCAGTTTTGCTTTCTCCCACATTCAGATTTATTGAATCCCAAGTTCTTCCCATCCTGTTTATGAAGAAATCTGCAATTTTTGAAAGTTCTTATCCAAAAATGAATCAAATGAAATTCTCACCCATCCCTAGAAAGGCAGAAAGCACTTTAATGGCTGCAAAGTACGGTTCCTTTAGGGTGGCCACACGCATTGCCAAAAAAAAAAAAAAAGGACGATATGCACGAAAAGAGAGGACAAAGGAGGGAACACATTTCCATAAAATCTGGATTTCCTAATCTATATGTGTGGAGGAAGGGGGAGCTGGCTGGCCCGCCACACCCTCACCCTTTCCTACTCCAAAGGAACCAAGACCCCCAGAGATCTCAAGGTACCAGATTGCCAGCCTCAGCTGTCTGCAATCCTACTTGGATCTCTGTTGAGGGACTCGCCTTTAATTCTGTAACCTGGATTTAGTTACTGAAGCCACAGAGCAACCCACAAACACCATGTGGGGTAAAACCAGGACAAGGTTTATTCTGGTAGCATTTTACAACAAGATTAGGGAAATGAGAGAAGCACACAAAATAAAGAGAGATACATGTTAGTACACAGTAAAGCTGCAAAACAATAAAACCTGATTCCTTAATATCTCTCAGGCACACACCTGTTACCTGAGGGTGTTCTCTTCAAGGGTTAAATCCAGCACAGCCTCGCTGCCAGAGGGAGATTACCACACCTACCCGAAGGTCCGAGATGGGTAAAACTCCCACAAGGCTTGCCTTTACTAGAGCCCTCAATCCAGCTAATTTCACCAGGAGCTGCCTGAGGTCCTTGGCTTACCGCCATTACCACAGCCGGGTAGAACAAAGACCAAAACCCACGCTTTGGGAAATATACCTTTCCCCCCCTCCCCTCCTCCTTGTAACTCTGCTGCCTCTCAGCCAATTAGATTGAACTTCACCTGGCCAGTCAGGATGAGGGAGGCTCATGAGTCATGCCTCATGGCTTGAACTATTTACATATGAAAGCCCTAGGCCAGCTTCTCTAGGCATCTAGGCACGGAGGCTTTCGTTTCCTCCCAGCCCCCTCAACTGGCCCCACTTGGTTTACACATGAGGAGGTGTGTGTGTGTGTGTGTGTGTGTGCATGCAGGAACCCCCAAGGGCCCCTTTCTCCACATGCTAACTATGCACACCCCACCCCAGCCGGTTCACACATGAGGTGCATGTGTGTGTGTGTGTGTGTGTGTGTGTGTGTGTGTGTGTGTGTGAACCCCCCCAAAGGCTCTTTTCTTCACAATATGTATAGGTGCAGCTTTAGAAATAATTTAAAAGAATTGAAATGTCATAGACGGCAAGCCAATTCCCCATCCAAATCACCCCAAATACATTCAGTTAATTTGTACCCCACTCCCAGTCGCCCCAAACCAGTTAGTTCCTCTTCTCTTCCTCTCTCAGGCAGCACCCCCTCTGTCTTCCCACTGTTGTTCCACAGCACTGATGGTCCTCTTTGATATACCTCCCGAACCCGCTCCTGTTAAAGCTGTTGCTTTTGTTGCTGATGTATTGGGTTAAAGCATTGGGCACAGAGCTGCTGAATGATGCTGCTAGTCGTGATCCTCATTTTCTCTGAAGGGGACACAATACAGCATTGTCTGCTGGCAGCATTTGTTGCATTTTCTCTGGCAGGGGGTCCTTAAAGAAATGTCCTCACCTCTTTCCACACCCCACAAGCATGAGCTGCGTTCAACAGTGCTGCTTTGTAAGTAGGGCAGAGGCTCCTGGAGCAACCTTTCCTTTGAATTTGTTAAAAAGAAACATCACCACATGCCACTGCCAGCTGCCTCGGAGTCCCCCTAACTTGGGTGTCCAGTTTCCCATTATTTGACCAGATGAACAGGGAGAGAGGATACAGTCCCAACAGTTTTGGAAATACCACCAGGCTGTCTGGTGTATGAGAGAGGACATTGGTCACCATGTATTTACTTCTTCCCAGCTCTGGTCTAGTGGCTTCAGTGCAAAGCATATTCATGGTCCAGGAGGGTGAATGACTCCCCTGAAGCAAGGAATGCTCTTTGGATGTTCATGTTCCCCACTTGCCAAGTGAGAATATCACCTAAGTCATGGGATCTTTGTGAAGACAACCAACACTAAAGACCGGAAAGGACTCTGCCCGGGGAGGCTGGTGACTCCTGTGTCAGTGGGGCTCCTTATCCATTGCAGCTTTTATTCTGAGCTTCATGTGAGCTATCCATGGTGCTGTACTCCATCTCCAAAATAGGTTCACCGCCATGGAGCACCATGGATAGCCCCTATAAAAATCAGAATAAAATCAATCTTTAGTGGATAAGGAGCCCCACTGGCATAGGAGTCACCAGCTTTCCCTGGACTCTGCAAATCAAACATTCTACATACAGTTTACAAAAAATACAGAATCCTCATCACTGACTCCAGCTAACATTTTAAATTGTCCTGCTGTTTTGAGTGGGAAAGCTGGGCAGTTTTATGCCCCATTGATTTCAATGGGAGAGAGTTAAGCACATGCTTAAGCTTTCCCATTAAAATCAGTGGGATGTAAGTGCTTACCTTTGATTGGACTGAGCCCAACAACAATAATAAACCAAGCCACACATGCCTCAACAGAAACAGGCAAAATCGAGACAAGCATATTTCCTGGACTGCGAGCCAATCAGATCTGAGGAAAATTCTTTCCTAACCTAGGCCCAGATATGGCAATGAAGCCATGAGTCTGATGCAAAACAACCCACTTAACCTCTATGTGAGACCAATGTCAAGACCCTCCAAGTCCTCCAGCTACCAGCAACTTATCTTTGGCTTTGGCAATTTCTTGATGAATGGGGAAAGAAGGGATAGGTCTCCACATTGTACTCACAAGCTGATGCCTCTCGAAGGCATAAGCAGAAAGAAATATATTTTCTAGACACTACTCAGCTTAAGGTTTTCTAAAACAACTGTCAGCCTGTGGCTTACACTGAGCGTGGAAAGCTAAGCAGGGTCAGGCCTGGTTATTACTTGGATGGGAGACCCCTCGTCTAGTTTCCTGCATTGAGCAGGGAGTTGGACTCGATAGCCTTGTAGGCTCCTTCCAACTCTATGATCTATAAAATCTATGAAACCCTTAACTGGAGCACTCCATCCTCCAACATACTCCAAACAACTGCCTCACTTGTTTATATATCTGCACAAAGCTGCTGTTACAGGCACAGATGCAATAATCAAGATAAAAGTTGGCAACCCTATCTGGATAATGCAAAAGAAAGTGGGGGGTGGGAGAACAAGGCCGAGTCATTCCTAACTAGGGATGTGCGCAGAGCTTGATCGGGGTGGTGGTGGTGGTGGAAGCATGGGAAATTTGCTGGCCTCGACCCACCCGAGCTCCACATGACTTACCTTTCCCCGGCTCGGCTCACGTCCTTGCAAGACGAGCTGGAAAAAGGAACTTCCAGGACCCTGGTGCTACACTTCCGGGTCCCCGGCGCTATGTTTTTTATGCAAAAAACAGGATAAACTACCTTAAAATGGACACAATTTGCGTAACCGGCATTTTGTTTTTTATGTTAAAAACAGCATAAAATACGTTAGATTCTAATGTATTTTATGCTGTTTTTAACATAAAAAACATAGCTCCATTGTAGGCTCCTTCCAACTCTATGATCTATGAAATCTGTTACCTATCTTAGACTGCTTATGGGCTCTTTGTTCTGTCATTAACTGTAAGATAACCAACCGCACCTTTTTTGAATGTGCCTTCTGTGCACAAAATCCAAGCAGCAATGGCCCTTACAGATGGGTCAGAGCTTTTTTTCTGAGAGCACATGAGGCAGCCACCTTGCTGAAGCTAAGCAGCTATATGCCTGGTCATGCCTAGATGCATGGGTATCCCATGTATGCCACCCTGACTTCAGTGATGGAAGAAAAGTGGGCAATAAAATAGATGTAAAAATAAATATGTTTTCCCCCCATGGCTGACCCACAATTATGGAACTCCCTTCCCCAGAGGTCCATTAAACCCCAGATCTAAGTGTCTTCTGCAACCTGTGTAAGGCTTCCCTATTTGTTTTTTAACTCAAAGTATTGGTGTGTTTGCATTGTCTAGATTATCTTTGTAAATTTTCTCATTTTTTCCTCAAATTTTGACAAGCTAACAACCTGAGAAACTCAGCTTTTTGTAGAAATTGGCTTTAATCAAAACAATTCCCAGGTGATGCTTTCTAAAATTACAGAAGTGTTCATGTAAAGTGCAACAGTCAGGGAGTGGAAGAGATTCTATGAATAGTGTAGGAGTAGTAGTAAGGAGGGGAAGAGGTTCTACAATGAGGTCCCCGACGTTAGGGATGGGCCCAGCACTTGACTCCCATCGCACGAGCTGAGCACTCCCGTCCTGTGAGCTGAGCCGAGTGCTAGCTGAGGTGCTTGGCGGAATTCCGGGTCCCCGGCTCTACATTGTTTATGTAGAAAACGGCCAAATTCGCACAAATTACAGCCAAATTTACACAAATTTGGCTGTAATGTGAGCAAATTTGGCTGTAATTTGCACAAATTTGGCCATTTTCTACATAAACAATGTAGTGCCAGAACCCGGAAGTCACTTTCCCCAGCTCGGCTCGTGAGAACGCGAGTCGAGCTGGGGAAATGGTAGGGTGAGCGGAGCTTGGGGGGTTGAGCCTGGTGAGTTCACCAAACTTCCACCCCCCAGTTGAGCTCCGTGCACATCCCTGGGTATAACAGGGATGGGCAACCTGCAGCCCTCAGTCTAATTTCATGCAGCCTTCAACTCAGTTTCAAAAGCCCTCTGCATGCAATCAGTTCAGACTGCTGGCAAGAGTGATCTCTCTCTTCCCTGGAAACCTGCTGGATGAGAAGGAAGAAGGCTGGAAAGAGAGTGACAGAAAAATAGAAAATACCTTCCCCTGTGCTGGGGACCTGGGGTCGCCTAGGCACAGGGAGGACATTGCGGGTGGGAGGGAAAAGAGGCAAGCAGGCTTGGAGCCGAGGGGTGAGTCTTACAGGGCAATATTGGCCAGTGGAGCCCTTCACTAGGCCTCCAGCTCCCTCCCTCCCTGTAATCAGTGTAGGCTTTGCTGGTTGCTTTTTGGGTCCGAGTAGGACATTTTGGCCTATTGACTGACTGGCTGTTGGCAGTAGGTCTTTTTGCCTACTCTATACTGTAAACTGGGGTGGGTGAGTTATTAATGTTCACA
The DNA here is from genome assembly GCA_021292165.1 of Shinisaurus crocodilurus. Classification (NCBI taxonomy): domain Eukaryota; kingdom Metazoa; phylum Chordata; class Lepidosauria; order Squamata; family Shinisauridae; genus Shinisaurus; species Shinisaurus crocodilurus. The sequence goes on along the minus strand of CM037881.1, from coordinate 41,890,387 downwards.
GGTCAATTTGGTTCAGTCCTGGTTTGTTAGCTGATTTAGTCACATTTGATTTGGCAGGTAGGTGCAGGCATATTTAGTTGGGTTAAGGTTGGTGAACATCCGGAGGCACCTTTATGGTGATAGGCGATGTCTGAGGCGTCCCACTCAGGCCTTTGAGGCCCAGTAGGGAGATACGGATTGCCTTTGAGGCTAACTCACCTCACCCACTTGGAGCTTTGTGGCCCTGGGAGGGGGTGACATGGGATAGTCTCCCAACACCTGTATGGTATAGACCTGAGGGGTGACGATCACACAGATCACGCTCAATGGGGCTAGGATGGCTCACCTAATACACTGACAGTCAAGTGTACAAAATAGCATTCAGCACTGGTTCCCCTTCGCAGTTCCACTTATATAAATGTAGCCCACATTTACACCATTCATATCTGTGTCTCATCTCCTTATCCCACCCCCCTTCACTTGTAAATGGGTAGCAGAGTTTGGCTCTGGCCCGGCCAACTGCAGGCTTTGGCCTTGCTCACTGCTGACATGCAGCCGACAGACTACCCATGAGGGAATGGGTCCCTTGACAGAAAAAAGGATGCCCACCTCTGCTCTAAACTTTTCATTTCATATTAAAGAAAAAAGAGAGAACAGACAAATATTACCTTGGAATGTATCATTGCAGAATGCAACAAATGTTACACATTTTTTTTAACACACTTATTTTCCAGTAAATGAATTTTACTCACACAAATATAATAAATCAGTTTCATCATCATATAGCAATATCCCAAATTCTAAAGAAAACACACCAGTCCGATAAGGGAGGCAGGCTGCAATTCTTCCAATGAGCAGCTGTTAAGTTTTGGGCAGCTGTAATTAATTAAGAACCATTTCTATAGCACAATCCTCTACACTATCATTAAGATAATTCAACAAAGCTCTCAATGAATCAGCTCATATTGTATATCCTGTGATTTGCTCAACGTAAAGTAAAATACTACATCAGTATGATTTGATTTTTTTTCACAATGTCAAAAGATATGAAAAAATAATCTGCTCTTAATTGTCCTCACCTCAAGCATCTGTCATGTTCTAATCTATATATCTTTTTTTATCTTTGTTGGCTGGCCCATTGGAAAAAGAACATCAAATCCTCCTTGTTCCCTTAGTTCCATACATCAAGTGGTCACAAACTCTTACAGAAACTTATATTTATTACTCAAAATATGTCAGGTTGCATCACTGGCAGCCAACACAAAATAATAAAGTATAAACCGCCAAGCCAGGAAAATGCTTCATAGAAGTTCCTTATAACAAAGTCTCTTTCAGGTTGTGAGCCTTGACTTGCAGCCTGGTAAGCCCCGCTGTTCCCTCTGCCTTTCAAGTCTGTTGGGAAAATGAGCTCTGGGGCCAGGAGTTCCTTCTCCTTGACCTCACCCTGGTGTTGTTCCTTGAGACAGGAATTTTTAACATCCCTCTTACACCTCTACCGGGAGGACCCAGATAGTCAATTTCCACAGGATTGTGGCAGGATGTCCCTGTGTCTTTTTCCCAGTAGCTCACCCAATCTGGAGATGAGCAAGCTCTTCTGCTAAGTATCTTTTCACCTGCACCCCTGGTCAGGGCCGGATTAACATAGGGGCTATTGGAGCGGCAGCTCCAGGCCCCTCCCCAAAAATAGGCCCACCAATAGGGACGCGCGGCGCGGGCCGGGGCTCGGGCGCTCCCAGTGGCGGAGAGGCGCAGAGTGTCAGGCGGGGCCGGGTGCACGGACGGAGCGGCGGCGGCCGAGAGCGGGACCGGCAGGCGGAGAGAGGGCAGGGGCGGAGGGATGCCGCCGGCGATGGGGCTGCCCACCTGCTGCTGCTGCTGCTGCTGCTGCTGCTCGCAGCCGGCCGGGAGGGTGCGCTGAGCCAAGCCAAGCCCGCGCCAGCATGTCCCGCAAGAAGAGCCCCAAGAGCAAGGGCGGCACCTCGGTGCCCTCGTCTGCCCTGCCCCTGCCCGCCGCCCAACAACGCGCTGATGCCGGCGGCCGGGGCGCGGCCCGGGCCAAGGGGGCAGCCGGAGCGGCAGCGGTGGCGGCGTCCTCCTCCTGCTGCGCCGCCAATGGGGTGGCGCTGCCCAGCAGACCCTCGCTCAGCAACAGCGGAGGGTTCTACGACGTCGCCTTCAAGGTGAGCGGGCGGTGGGAGAACCGGGCGGGTGGGCGCGCACGAAGCCCCCGGCATACCTGGGGGCGTCGTCCTCCTCCTCCTCGCCGGGTGGGGCTGCCGCGAGGTGCGCGCGCCACGCCCTCCTCCTCCTCCTCTTCCTCCGCTTGGACGCGGGGGGGCGGGGACCTGAGCATGCTCCCCAGAGCCGCCTCGCCCCGGAGCCTTTCTCGCCGCCGCCCTCCAAGTTTATCCATTTACGTCTCCCTCTCTTTTTGCCTCAGTTTCCCTCAATGTTTGTCCAGTTTCCCTGAGGGAAACCGAGGCAAAAAGGAAAGCAAGGCTGGCACAAAATGCCCCCCCCTCACACGCAGACACTTCCGTTCTCTTTCTCCTGTTTCAGCTTCCCCCAAAGCACCTTCCTTCCTGCCTCAGTTTCCCTCAAAGTTTGCATACAGTTTCCCTCAAAGTTCGAGGGAAACAAGCAAAAAAGAAAGGCAGGCAGGCAGGCAGGAACAAAGTGGGTCCCCCCCCCCTTCTATTCCCTTTCTCCTTCCATTTCTGCCTCAGCTTCCTTCAAAGTACTCTCCCTCCTTTCCGGCATCTGCCTCAGTTTCCCTCAGAGTGCCCTCTTTCCTGCCTGCCCACCTGTTTCCCATACAGGCGCTGCTGCCTTTTCACATTTATTTTATTTATTTGTTATATTTATACCCCACCTTTTTTCCTGCAAGGAACCCAAGGCGACTTACATAGTCCTCCTCCTCCTCCTCCTCCTCCTCCTCCTCCTCCTCCTCCATTTTATCCTCACAACAACCCTGTGAGGTAGGTTAGGCTGAGAGTCAGGGACTCTTTTATAATATATTTCAGTTTACCCCACACAAAACACTCACACACACAGAGCAGCCAGACAAAAGCAAAACACGCTTATAATTTGTAGGTAGCCTTTTATAATGTATTTCAATTTTAGACAGCAAAAAAGGTAGTACATTCTTATTTTTTAAACCCACTTTTGCCATCGAAATAAAATTCCATCCTCCATTTAATCATTTATTATTTATTTATTGCATTTATACCCCGCTCTTCAGCCAGAAAAGGCTCTCAGAGCGGCTTACACAGATTAATAATAAGACATTCCCTGCCCTCAGGCTCACAATCTAAAAGACATGACACAAAAGGAAAAGGGATTGGGAGGGAGGAGGAAGAATGCCAAACTCAGGCACCAATATAATGTTTGGCATTCTTCCTCCTCCCCCCCAATCCCTTTTCCTTTTGTGTCACGTCTTTTAGATTGTGAGCCTGAGGGTAGGGAATGTCTTATTATTACCGGTAATCTGTGTGAACCGCTCTGAGAGCCTTTTCTGGCTGAAGAGCGGGGTATAAATGGAATAAATAAATAAATAAATCATTAATTTCTACCCACTTTTGCCATCAAAATAACATTCCATCCTCCATTTAATCACTTGTTAACATTATAATTAATTTATAATAACTTTCCATTTAAGAAAAAAAAATTCACCCCTATCAAGTGAAAAAAAATGACCCAGGTCCTTTTTTTTTTTACTTGATCCATTCGTTGTTTTTTTTAAAAAAACTATAGTCCGGTCCCCCAACAGTCTGAGAGACAATGAACTGGCCCCCTGTTTAAAAAGTTTGAGGACCCCTGTTGTAATCCTTACATCAACCCTGTAAGGCAGGTCAATAGCATTCTCTCCATACAGCATGTGGGGGGGGCAGCTGAGTAAGAGCTCGTTCGTGTACATTGTTGCCTAACAGTCTGCATAATTCCCGAAGGGATGGGCTGTGTTAGTCTATTGCAGCAAGAACAACAAGAGAGTCTTGTGGTACCCTAAAGACCAACACATTCATTCTGACATAAGCTTTCACGGACACTGCCCACTTCCATCAGGTTTTATTGAGTTAACAAGCTTATTGTTTACAAAAAAAAGAAATATTTTCAATATGTTTCTGTTTTGGCACTTTAATGGTAATTAAAATATTTAATTTGTTTTAATATAAAACTGCGTCTTCATTTTATTTATTTCCATAAAAAGGCCCACCAAAATCCTCAGCACCAGGCCCATAATGCTCTTAATCCGGCCCTGCCCCTGGTCTCTGTTTCTTCCTGCAAAGTAAGTATAGGTTTCTCCACCCTTTTCTCTCTGTCCTCTTTCCTGCCCCTAATGGCTCTTATTCCTCTGCCCAAAAGCAGCTACAGGAATCAGGCTAGGGATTGAAACACTTCTTTCAGCTTGACTATGTCCTCTCCCTCTACTTGCCTGCTGTTCTTTTCCTCTACATAGTTTTATTTTCTCTGCCTTCTCCAACTCCTGGACATCTCTTCCTCCTTCTGCCTCTGTGTGTCTCTTTCTTGTTCTCTCCATCCTCTCTCCATCCTCCTCCTGGAGGCTTTGCCTAAATGCTGCTGCATTCAGTAGCATCTCCTGCTGCAGCCCCACCCCCAAGGACTCTGGCCAGCTGAGCAACGTCTCCTTGCTACTTCCAGGATATGCTGCATAGTAGCAACAACTGCTTGCCTGTTGTCAATCCCAAATGATCTCTCTGTGCTTCCCCTTGATGCCTCAGCTGAGACGTGAGTGGCCTTAGTAGTGAAATATCTGCAATAGGGTCTCCTAGGGCAGAGGATGCCTTGGCGATCCCTGATGAGTCGTCACAATCTTATATGGTGTTCAGTAACAATATTTTAAATGCATTTTGCTTTAAATTCATCGCTATTAAGTCTCTTCTGGTGTTATCCCATATCCACTGCCTGCAAACAAAACCATACCCAGATCTTTCTCCCACAGATGTACCTCTAATATGTATATTCTTTATTATTGCATAAATTTTTGCTATCAACCCTTTACCAGCTGGGACTGTATAACATATTTTAAATTGTGATAGCTCCCTAAGTGGGCCTTATAAATGCTTGGATCACATGTCTTATCTGATCTTATCTGAAAATATTGGAACAGCCTTATTTGGCCTGAGACTATCGGTGGTTGTTGTACATGTAGAAATGTACAATGTAGAAAGACATTCCCATCTTTGTCTTTAATAGAATATTCCTTTCTATCTTCCCAAGCATCAATGCCTGCTAAAATCTCTCTCTTATAATATATATATATATATATATATATATAGACATAAACAGTGATAAACCTGGTGTGATCCTATATTTAGGCGATACCTCATAAATTGCTTTAACGCATGGGTTCCCCAATATTGTGACCTTATTGTCTTTCCTAAGATACCATAAAGCATCCTTTAGAGATGGATATTGACCATATCTGTCTCTTTACTGTTTCTTAAGTATCTGTTTTTTAACTTCTTCTTGGAACAACTTCACTACTACATACATGCTAATTCAATGCACCAGTGCACATAGAGGCATCAAATAAAAGGCATAAGCTAAGATATCCAAGTACCAAAAATTAGCCTGGAAATAAATATGGGACCCAAAAGACATCCCTTCGGCTTCTTTCACACACCCCAACTATCTCTCTGTGTCTATGTGTGTGATGGAATTATTTCAGCCACATTGAATCCAATATGAGTGCTAGTAGAATACGTTAATTTCCCTTTACAAATGGTGAACATGCACATTTATATGAAAGACTGCATAGTCTTTCACATAACAGGGCCTCTGTTATTGGACTCATTAGCATTACGAGTGAAATAACAGTATATGAATGTCAATGAGCATTATAATTTGTTAGTGAAAGTGCGGATGCAAATTCACAGCTGCACAGCTTTGGTAAAAGATGGAGTGCAGTCTTAGAAGAAGCAGCTCCCCAACAAGCATTGAGGGAAATTAGTAGGAAGAGGTACTACATAGGAACATCGAAGCTGCCTTAGACAGAGTCAGACCATGGGTCCATCTAGCCCAGTATTGTCAACATTGACTGGCAGCAGCTCTCCCCAGGGTTTCAGGCAGGGATTTCCCCAGCCCTGCCTAGAGATGCTGTGGATTGAACCTGGGACCTCCTGCATCCAAAGTAAGTGCTCTATCACTGAGCCATGGCCCCTTCCCCCTGATGCTCCCCACCCAAATCTTGCCAAAGTGAGAGTGGTACAATATCTAAATTCATATAATTCACATGATGGTTTATATCAGAAACAGGAAACAAATAAACACTGATAATGTACTAGTGCTAAAAACCCAATAAAAACTGAAGTGTTGGTGCTTAAACATTACTCCCATCTTTAAAATGACTAAGATCTAGACTAGTGATGGCGAACCTACTGGCACGGGTGCCACAGCTGGCATGCAGGGACCTCTCTGTGGGCACTCAAGCCATTGGTCACCAGATCGGGAAAAGACTGTCCCCTTCTGCAAAACACTGATGATCTTGTTCTTTCTCACAGTGTGGAACAAATGATTTTATTCTAGAATTCCTGTTACAGAATTCTTTTCTACATTGTTACCACATTTAAAAGATAAGAATGATGCACAGAGCATGGCTTGGATGTAAAGCTCTAACAGTTGACCTGAGTGCTGCATGTGTTGCTCTCAAACTAACGGAGTATGAGCCAAGGTTTGACAAATTATCAGCATGCATGCAATAGCAAAAATCACATTAATTGTGCAAAAGCATGCCCAATGCAAACTTTTACCTAATGCAGTGTTTGCAGTCCAAGACATAAAGTGTTTAAAATGTGTTAAGCACATTTAGTTTTCTTGTTTATCTTGCTCATCCTAGTACAGGTTGACTTTTACTAATCTGACACCTGTAGAAGCAGGGAAAGGACCCGGGGTAAAGCTTGCCCCATACAATTTCAGTCTGGCATATAATCATATTACAAGTTGAGAATCCCTTATCCAAAAATACATGTGCCTAATTATTTAAAAGTTTGTATAAATTCCCTTCAGGCTATGTGTACAATGTAGTACTATAATAATTTTTTGAGTTGATTTTTTTTTCAACAAAAAACTGTTTGTATCATTGAAAGCTCTGTTATTGTGTTTTTCTTTTAAGACAAAAGATGTTAATTAGTTCGGACAACTGTATGAGTTGTTTTTCTAAAACTAAAACCTCGGTATTCAGGTTTAATTGCAGTGTTAGCACTTTGAAATAAATAAGTTGGTTTTGTGTTGCAGTTTGGGCACTCGGGCTCAAAAAGGTTCGCCATCACTGATCTAGACAAAAGTAAATACCTCAGAATCATTGTTGAGCGAGCACCTGTTTAGCTGCTTGAGGAAACACATGTGCAAACATCTGCTACAGGCATGGTCGTCTACACTAAAAGACACTCCCCTGGCCAACCCTATGGGTTCATAGTAGAAGCAGGGATATGACCAGTTCAGGGAAGACATGGGGCATGTTGTCTTGCACCATGTGGACACTGCTGGCTGGGGGCAAAACCTAAGGGCTTTGTAAGCCAGTTCTCCCTTGGACCAAATCGTTTTGTCCTTTCACGCCTGCCCTCCTGCCCCCTCAGTTTACACTGTAGGCACTGCGGGTCACATTTGGGCAGAGCTGGAACTTTTGCCTGTCAAACATATTGGCCTAGTTCGTGGTTTTTTTCACCTACTATACAGTGTACAGTTGGGATGAGTTGCAGTTAGTGTCAGAGGGAAGGGGGGGGGAGTTTTCCTGGTTTTTCATAGGTCTAGGTTGGTTATATAGCAAGTTTTAAATGGTTATTGCATGGTTGTCAGTAGCCTGTTTTCACCTCACATTCTTTACTGTTCAGGAACTATAACAGCAACAGAAGTTATGAATGCCAAGTTTACTATTTGGATGACACGTGTGCCAAATATTATTAAAGAAATACTACATCACATATGGATTCATTTTATTGCTGTACTTACATGCCAGAAAAATCCACATAATCTATCCAAATACCCCTTAGGCGTGCTGTTCAAATGCAATTATTGGAGTTTTAGCTGGTCTGAGAACAAATGAAAAAAACACACACCCATTTTTTCAACACAATACCACTGAGAGAAATATCCACAGATCCTCCTGGTAGAAACTTGAATTTGAATAATTGCTCATTTTGAAATACACTTTTGAAATACACACTTAGCTTAAATTTCATCTTCTATTTCAGTTTAGATCAAAATGCTTCTATATTACAGCATTACCAATTTGCATATTTACAAATATTTCATTTCTATAACATTTCAGTACAATGAACCATGTTATAAGAACACTGAAACTACAGGGTCCTATAAGACCATTCTTCCTACAAGCTCCTAAAGCCACCTTATTGTCCACACTGACTGGAAGCAATGGCACTCCAGGGTTTCAGGCAGGGTTTTTTCCAGCCCTACCTGGAGATGCCGGGGATTGAACCTGGGACCTTCTGCATGCAAAGCAGCTGCTCTACCACTGAGCCACGGCCCCATACCTTATAGAGTCAGACCATTGCTTCATCTAGCGCTGCATTGTCTGCTCTTTTAGCTGGTCTGCAGGAATCAGACAAAAGTTGTTCTAGTCCTGATACCGATTAGGGACGTGCGACGCTGGAAAACTTGTTCCATTTGAGCTTGACGGACTTTTCAACACATTTCTGACCTGACAGCCAAAAGCAGGCCAAGTCGGGGATAGGGGGTTAGGCTTCCTGCAAAATGGTTTGAAATATTTATGCAAATTTGGAGCTGAGAACTGCATATCTCCAGGGCAATTTCCGCAAATCACAATCTGCACCAACTCAATAGATTCATTGCTGTTCTTGTTGTAGCATTTAACATGATAAGTCCTCCTCTCACTACATATGCACACACTCCATCATGGCCACCTTGAATTTTCTGACAGTTACTTTCAGATTTGTGCAAAATTCAGGCCTCCGCTCCACCATTTGTGTAGATTTACGCAGTTCGCACAAAATTATGGATTGGAGGCCCAAATTTTGTGCAAATTCCCCTGGCTTTAAAAAAAAAGAAGAAGAAGAAGCAAATTGTGGCCCGTTTCAAAAATGGAAGTCTGCATGCCAGCTCGACTCATGTCAGATCGAGTCAGTGCCAGCGCAGGGATGACAGAACAGAATCCACGGGTCTGTGTTGAGCAAATCCATCAGATTTTCACCCCCCTATCAGATTCCTCACACATTCCTACCTAAGATCATCTTAAAACAAGATTCAAGGAGTTCCATCTGCAATCTTCTAAATGGAATGCATATGCTCCATTACTAAGATACAGCCCCTTTGCTCACATGTCCAGGATAGGTATGTGCAGGACAGCCCCTCTTGGAGGAACTCAAGGATCTAACCTACCTCACAGGGTTGTTGTGAGGATAAGATGGAGAGGAGGAGGAGGATTATGTAAGCTGCCTTGGGTTCCTTGCAGGAAAAAAGGCGGGGTATAAATATAATAAAAAAATAAACACCCATGGGAAATTTTGCTAGCATTATCAAGATTCTTTTTGTTTCCCTTTGAAGTTTAGTCAACAGAACTTCTAAATTTGGCTTAAAATTTCTTTCGATACCTAATGCTGCCAACCTAAGAAATTTTGCTAATCTTATTAAAGTAGGTTTAAAAAAAAAAAAAAAAAGTGCCAGCAAAATTCCTCAGCTGTTTTGCCAAAGCAGGAACCTTGGCAGGCCCTATCTCTTCTGCAGTGTTTCCCAAAACATGTTCTACATACAATGGGTTATATCCAGTTAGTGCCTCTGCAGATGGAACAGCTTCTGTTTGCAGAACAGGGATGGGGGGTGCGACCCTCTGGAGCATATTTGGGGTCATGGGGTGCAGGGAGAAGAGAAAGTCCTGCTGAGTGATTTACAATCTGAAGAGAAATGACAGTACTGAATTAGTGAAAGTCTGCTTACATGACATTGGATCTCCAATGAGTCCCTTCATCTCATGTTGGCTACCAGTGCATTTATTACCCCTGAGAAATGCTGAGAGGTTACTGATTTTGGGAGAATTCTAGAACTTAATATCAAGGGCAGATTTGCCACTAGCTTTAATGGACTGTACCATTTTTCTTTATAACAGGGCAAGGCAGTCATCATTTTGGTGGATTCTCTGTACTCCGTTTTTCACAGGCAACTAGTAACTCCCCATCGTGAGATCAAACCCATTGTGTGAAGCTAGGCACTTGTAGGATTATGGCCTTAAAGCACCTACAGAATAAGACAGCTAGGAGCTTAGTGAAACATTAGAAAATTGGTTGAAAACAGGAGCTTCATTTTAAGCCTTTGTCAAGGTCAGGAGAAGATAGCACTCATTTCATCTCCCCACCCCCTAGAGAATACCTTACACTGATGCTCACAAGCTATGGTGATTAACTGTGATGTAAAAGAGATTAGATTAAATAGATTGTACAAAATAAAATGGCAGGCACGTATCTCACTAGGAGAGAGACCCAGATTAAGAATTGCTGCCATGGCTATTCATGATTAAAGGAGGAGATTTAATAAATAGGATAATCAAGTAAAATAGAATCTACAGCTAAATTTTAGGGTGTGTGTGAGGCTATGACAGTATACTTTAAAAAAGACTATTAAGAATTATAGGTTGGTAATCCCATTCCTAAACAATATTACCATGGCAAAGTTCCACTAAACATAGTAAACATTCTTAAATCATGCTGTTGGGCTACATGCTTACTATAGAATAGATCTCTATGAACACAGTGTATGTGACTTATTTCTGAACAAACATGTTTAGCAGCAGGACACATTTGACACTGTGGGCAGAACTACATGCAATCTCAGCAAATGCACATTTCTCAAAAACTGCAAAGATAACGAGGGTAGGGGGCAAGACAGGAGAGGGGAATATTTAACCCTTCCCCACTCATTGAATCCTCAAGGCCATTAACTCTGTTTGTTGGGGGGGGAGGAATGTGCGAATCAGCAAAACTCACTCACTGAAGTTCTCTGAATTCCATTTCAAAGCTCACTCTGACTCAAGTCTGTATCAAATTGTGAGATTTGGTTTGTTTCAGATTTGACTGTTTTTCTGTTCGCACAAAAATCCAGGCATATTTCCATGCATGTTTTTTCCAGATTGAAATGGATCTAGATAATCTGTCTCATCCAGAAATGCCTGGAGCTGAGAAGCCACCACATGTTCCAGCACCTTGTCCAAGAATGGAATATTGGAGACTGGCCAGAAATTATCCAATGCAGTGGTGTTCAGGGAGGGTTGTTGTTTTTCGTTGTTGTTGTTTTTAAACAAAGTTCTTACCACAGCCTCCCTTAGGCAAGATGGAATCACACCTTGCCAAAAGAGGCTTTCACCACTGCCCATACCCACTCAGCTAGTCCCCTCCTGGCTGCTTTTATAGGCCAGAAAGGGCAAGGGTCCAGCACACAAGTGGGCTATCGAGTGGTCCACCTCTTCTTCTTGTGGGCCAGATTGTAAAATGCCTCTGATCACCTGAAAAAAACTCCACTGGGTGACTCTGAGCAGATGCACTGCTGGTGAAGAAGTACAATTTCTTCTCCATCCTCACTGCTACAGAGTAGGCTTTCAAAACAAAAGAGCTCTAGCCCATGTTCAGTCAGACTCATTCCAAGTTTTCCGCCATTCTCTCCTGCATATGGTCCCCACCCCTGCTTGAGCTTTATGAGGAAAACATCAGTGTCCCAACCCCAGCTTTTCTGCAAAAACATTAGAAGCACTAATTACTGAATGGGTGTGCTGCTGTGTAATGAGCCTAGGATCTGTTAAAATAAACAGGCCTTGCAAAATTGGGGCACTCTGAAAGTTCCTTTAGATGACCATTCAACAATTCTTAATCTCACCACATCATAATCATCATCATCATCATCATCATCATCATCATCATCATCAGTATTTGTATACCGCTCCACATAGTTGCTTTGCTCATGTGGCCAGTTGTAGAGAGACATCATGTCATCAAACCTTTAAACAGCCAGTTCATTGTCACATGAATGCGATCATCACATGTCCTGCCAGCCCAGCAACATAAAATCTTTTCTTTGGCTTCCTTTGCTTTTGTGTTCTGTTTGAAGGAGAGGGAAGGTCAGCTCTATAGGAAGCTAAGGCAGAGGAATGGGAGCATACGGATTGGAGAAGTGATTTTGGGCTACTGGATTAGACATTGGGAGTTGGAACGCAGCTGTTGAATGATTACCCCCAGTCACTTTTCCAAGTCTAGGGATGGGGGAGGAATTCATACAGTTCACATTTTAATGTGAACTTACCTAATATTGCTCTTTTGAACCAGTATGCAAACCAAAACTCAGTCACCCTTTGAAGTTCACACATCTCTGAATTGTGCAACTGAGTTCTCCAATTAAAAAAATGGAAACATAAATGCATATATTAGGGGAAATAACATTCAACCAGGCCCGGTGCAAGGCAATTTGGTGCCCTAGGCAAGATCAGATATTTAGCGCCCCCCCTTCCCACTTGAGCCCTCCCTCCCTCCAGCCCTATGCCCATTATGAAATAAATTTCCCTCCCTGGGAACTGCCGAGCCCCATAGAAAAACTTTGTGGACTTTGAGACTTTTCCTTTGTGTTCACGAGGAAAGCAAAGAGGCAACATCAGCCCAGCTATGCCAGGAACTCCCAAGAGCCTTCTCCTACTCCATATATATGTAAAAGCCTGTCTCCTCCTGCAGGCAGCACAAGGGATATGAAAAAAGGATGTGAGAGAGGTGTGGTGGCGCTACCTGTGAGGAATAGAGACAAAAGGGCATCTTGCAGCCTGTCCTACCTCGCAGGGTGGAGGTGCAGAGACACCGGTTTGACTCGTACACCTTCTGGGTTGCAGGGGGGGGGATGCATGTAGTAGAAACATAGCAAAGAGAGAGCCCGTGGATCATCTGGTTCAAATTTAGGAGGGGATTTACGAAACTTGCTGCTTCCCCTCCTCTCTCTATCACTTTGTTGCAATATTTCTTTATCAGAATAATGTATATTATCCTGTCTTTCCCTTTACCAGCCTAGTGCTCAAGGCAGACAACAATATTCAAAGTACAGTAAAGAAAACATCAACAGCTCAGGGCACAATCCTAAACACGTTGAGGCAGGAAAAAGCCCCGCAACTCCCAGCATTCACCAGCCAGCATGGCTGGCTGTTGGAACGCTGGGAGTTGTGGGGCTTTTTTCTACCTCAACGTGCATAGGATTGCACATGGCTGGCTGGGGAATGCTGGGAGTTGTAGGATTTCCCCCCCCCCTCCAAACACGCATAGGATTGCATCCTAAAACCATTTAAAACCAAAACACAGAAACAGCATGGTAAATAATTAAAACATTGGAGCCCCAGCTAGCTTAAAATACCTTTCCCTCCCTCCCTGGTTGCTGGAAATAACTGCTTTCAGGGGACCTTGAGCTGAGGAACCTGAGGCTCGCGCGAGGGAGGGAAGGCGAATGAGGTGTTTGCAGGTGCATCCTTGAGAGGGAAGGCGAATGAGGTGTTTGCAGGTGCATCCTTGAGAGGGAAGGCGAAGGAGGTGTTTGCAGGTGCATCCTTCCAGCCGCCCACCAGTCTCCCATCATTGGCCCCTGCCCGCCTCCCCTCCTCCAGTCTGTAGCCTTCTCTGCCTCTTTTGATGCTGGTTGTGAGAAGGAGCCTGCCTGCTTCTGTTCCTGGTAACGAGCTGGAGGAGAGAGAGGGAGGGGTGCGCTTCTTTCGCCTTCCCTTCCCCGCCACAGGACATGATTGGTAAAACAAACTTGGTAAAATACGTGATGTATTTTTTTTTCCCCAAGGCATTTCTGGCGCCTCCTTTAGCCCGGCGCCCTAGGCAGCCGCCTAGTTGGCCTAATGGTAGCACCGGCCCTGCATTCAACAATGGTTTTTATTAGGAAAATTACTTGAAAAATGGGCATATTAGGCACAAATGCATACAAAAATGTATGTATTAGGAGAAATGTGCACAAAAATGCTTACAAATTTTCATGGGAATTAAAAAAAAACCCTCAAAGTTCAGGACAAGACGAACTTAAGTTTGGAAAAATGAGAAACTGAGAGAAATATACTGATTCATCTATTCCTACTCCGAATGTACCTATATACTTCTCAATCCACCTATCCTTCAAGTAACATGTCCAAAGACTGTGCATTACTGCAGACCAGACAAGAGAAACCCACAATTGAGCAAGAGCAAGCAACCCGCTGCTACAGTAAAGAGAGAAAATGTAATAGCCAAACATGGCATAACACCCCAGCACCACCACCACCACCACCACCACCACCTGCAAAAGCTCCCTTTTGTTAGTTTGGCTATTTGGATGCTGTTTTGCAGCTTGTAAATGCACAAATGTTTCATTAAATATATGAATAAGGGAGGCTTTATTTGGCTCATCATTTCTCTACCACTTCATTCTGAATCAAGGATTATTGGAGTTTAAATAAAGATTTTAAAAAGAGAATGTAATGTGTTAATTATTTCTGAAATATTTTCAGCTAACTCTACTCATTTCCAAACATGGGTTTAGTGAAGCACCTAAATGTCTCTGGACCTTGTATTTATTAAATGTGATGTAGAATTTAATTCAGTTGAAGCTCAAGTACCTGAACATAATGAAGTCATGTGCTGACATATAGAGGGTGATTTGTAGCAAATAAATCCTTGGGCAAATATACAGATTCATTTTCTTTGCTTTCCCCGCATATATCATATGGTTTTGATAGGGATGTTTGTAGCCCTAAGATTGTTTCTTTTACATGTACACCTAGGATTGTTTATGTGCTTCACAGCTTCATTGGCCCTCTGCCTGGGGAATCATTAATGTATGCAATGCTAAAACCAACAAGTTGTGATTGCCAGCCAGGACCCTGCCACCCCTCCAAGCTTGAAGCTGAAGAGAGCAGGGGATTCTCTCAGACCTTACACTGCAAGTTGGTGGCACAGCACAAGGTCAAGCACAAGTTCCTGCCCTTCCTCCTGGGTAGAACAGTGCCTCCTGACACTCACACTAATACTCTCTGGAGCTGTGGAGATCCCCACTAACCCATCATCCCAATCGAGTTTGGGAAGAATGGAGACCAAGAGCTGCCTGTTATTTTGTTCTAAGGATAATTCCTTGCATGTGTTTGGAATAGCTCAAAGACCCCAGTCCACACATTAGGACTCCAGTCCACAACTCCTCATACACAACAGGAGGCAATTGCATACAACATGTGGATAATCAATTATTTTTATTTATTTAGTATTACGTTTATATCCTGCCTTTTCTCCTTTTCCAAGGAACCCAAGGCAACTTATACAGTCCTCTTCCTCCTCTCTATTTTATCCTAACAACAACCTTGTGATGTAGGCTGAGATTGTGATTGTGACTGGCCCACAATCACCCAGTGAGCTCTGTGGCTGAGTGGGGACTAGAATCCGGATCTCCTGAGTCCCAGTCCAACGCTCTAACTCCTACACCACAGCTAGCTCTCATAATCATAACCTTACACTGGGAACAGATGACTAGATCTGGGTTAGGGAAGGAGCAGATGATTGGAACAGCTGACCAAAGTTGACTTAGGGAGGTAGCACAAGGCTGAGTATGTTCAGAAGGGTGGGACCCAAATTCAAAGCTTGAGAAACCAAAGAGACTCTTAGCTCTGGAATTCTTATCATTGTTGCCAGTCCTGTCCATATATTGCATACAGTTTTTCAACCAACCACCCCCACCTTGATTATTATTCTTGTCACATTGGTTACATCTTTCTTAGCTGGAAGTGCACTAGAACATGGCCTTGTTACTTACAGCAAAGTGGTACAGCTTAATTACATGAACAGAAAAAAATGTATCCTCCCATGTGAGCCTGTTCATTCACTGAGCTCTAGAGGGGAGGCTCTTCTCCATCAGCTGGGTTGTGTTTGGCTGTGACATGGGAGAGAGCCTTCTCTGTTGCTGTGCCTAGGCTGTAGAACTGCTTGCTTAGTTAGGACAGCCCTGCCACCTCTAGGATGGTCTTCTGCCACCTCATGTAGATCTTTTTACCCCAGGAAGTATTTGTTCATTGTTTTATACTCTCTGGAATTATAGTGGAACATTTCATCTACTGTCCTGGACATGTTTTCATATTAAGTTGTGTTTTTATTATTCCTATTTTATGATTACCCCCTCTGTCAATCTTGGTCCACAGGAACTATGTTAGAGGAACCTGATGAGCTGTACTTCCTAACCTTGTGATCTGATTGAAAACTGGGCAGACTTACATGCAAGTCGGAGACACAGCTCATATTAGACTAAATAAGCAAGAGAACCAAGATGCTAAAAAATACAAGCCCCTATTTGGACTTCTGTCTGCCTGCAGTTTGGTCAGAGGGTGGGCTTTCCCTCCACTGCCCATATATAAGCCCCCAAAGAGTAAAATGCTAGGATTACCAAAGAGGTATTGCACTTCAGCACCTCTATTTCCTTGCCTTTCCAGCGACACCCTCAGAGCCTGTTCATGGATCTTGCTTCCACCCTAAACACTTGCCCAGGGGGAAAAAATCTCCAACCTTACCATCCATCTCTGCTGAGGCTTCAGATATCTCCCTTGCTGAACTCGATTTATGATCTCAGTGCAAGTCTCCTGACCTGGTAAGACTATGGAGGTATTTAGGCAGGGCTCTGGGTTTGGGTGGTGGGGCAGGTGGTCTCATCCAACTCCAATAACTGTATTAGGAATAAATCTCAACTTTAGTCTGCCAACATGCCAGGGATAGTTACATTTCTCTTTTTAAAAAAGACACAAAAACACGAACCCCTGCAACTAGACCAGGGCTCTCCAACCTTGGGTCCCCAGATGTTGCTGGCCTACAGCTCCCAGCATACCCAGCCAGCATGGCTAATGGCATTGGATTCTGGGAACTGTAGTCCAG
Source organism: Shinisaurus crocodilurus (assembly GCA_021292165.1). Lineage (NCBI taxonomy): Eukaryota > Metazoa > Chordata > Lepidosauria > Squamata > Shinisauridae > Shinisaurus > Shinisaurus crocodilurus. The sequence continues at coordinate 41,873,516 of CM037881.1, read as the reverse complement.
CAACACCTGGGGACCCAAAGTTGGAGAGCCCTGAACTAGACCACAGTATGGAGCTCCTTTTGTTCTTGTTGTTTTCAGGAGATGTTTCTGTGCCACTCACAACTTGTACCTCTGGGACTAGGTAGATCAGTGTAGCATTTAACCTCTTTTAGCCCAAGGGCTGAATTCAAAGGGGGTGGAGCCAAAAACAACAAAAATACCAGCATATTTTAGCGTAAAACTCTTACTGCCAGTAACTAAGCCTTAGGAGAGGCATTTCAACCTTTTTAGAATGGGGGTGGGGTGGGGTGGACAAACACCAGGAAATCAACAAAAGATGGGCAGTTGAGGGAAAGGGGCGGGCCCAGGGGGAGGGGTGTGGGCATTTGGAGAACCCCAGCTGGCCCACAGGCCTGTAGTTCTGCACCCCTGATGTAGTTCCTGCTGCTGCCTCTTCCTCCTCCTGCATGGGATTCAAAGACGGAAGATACTCTGAAAAATCTCAGACACACTCGTAGCACCTACAAGCACCAGAGCTTGTTTTATTCATTTCTACTGAAGCTCTCCAGTAACTACCTGCAGACAAGCTCCCGCGCCGCAGTTCAGCCGTCCTCATTCTACAAGCTATGCCAATTACATACTCAGACCTTAGAACCACGTTCCGTCCCCAGAGGCATGGAAGCAAAAGTTAACAGCAACACAACTTAAACTTGCAGAGGCACATAAAAGCCCAGCTCATAAAAAAAATGGCTGTCAAAGTCAAGATGTATGGAAACAGGCAAAGGCCACAAATCAATCTAGACTGCACTATCTACAAAAAAGGAGAGAGAGAAATTTGGAGGCAATATGAAAAAGACGACACATCGTTAATCTTGCATGTGCCTTGTGAGCGAGTTGTGTAGGTTTCTGAATCCCATTAGTGGGATGATGGAACTGGGGTGGGGTGGGGTGGCTCTTCATCCCAATCGCATTCATCTAAGTGGTGGAGATTGGAGTGGGAGGAGAAAATTCCCTTCTGACTCTGAAAAAATACATTTCTTTAATGGAAAGTTTCTGAGACCCAACTACTAAGTATTGTATTAGGCATGTCAGGGTTGTTTCTATTACTGTTGAGGTAAGAACAGAATGTTTGGGGGATTCTTTTTTTTTTTTTTTACATATACCAGGTAATAAGCCAAGCAAAATCAAGGTGTACACACTGACATCTCACTTGAAGAGACTTTCGAACTTCTCTGCAACAGTGATGCATTAAAAATTAACGTGTTTTTGGAAGTGCTCTTGCCATGCTAGCATTATTACTCGGTAAAGAGTTAATGAGAATTGATCTTGCTATGCTATTGCTTACTCCATTTTAACTCCCATCGATTGCTACTTGCACCTCCCTAGTGTTTGCACAGGACTGTAATTCTTCTCTGTGGTCAGCATCCACTGATAAAATGTGAAGGAGACAAAAGCACATGGAACTGCCGATCTCAAAGTTAGGTTGAGGTAGGGTTCCCAATCAGTGAAATCAGGATAGGCACAGACTTCTTCCAGGTCTTCTTGATTAAGAGACAGAGTGCCAAAGTGTTAGTGTGATACAGTGGAATGTCTGCCCAATCCCTTGGTTTAATCATCACTGCTGGAGTATCCATAAAGCAATCTCCTATTTTTTCCACAAATCATACCATTTCCAAATGCCCACTCATATCCTTACATAGACAAGATTAGGAGAAGATGACCTCTTTTTAAAGAGGTCATCTTTAAAATGCAAGAAGCCAGAGCCACTATACTCCTGACCATGACTCCATCAGCAATACCACTCCCAGCCATCCCAAAGTCGCTTGCTTTCTTAAACTAACCTGTTCATTTCCCCTTGCTGTGTCTTATGCCTCATTCCTTCTCAAAACATCTCTGTGTGGCCACTGATCTCTCCCCACCTTCCTCCAAATCCCTTCCCAAACCCCACCTTTTCTGCAAAACCTTTGGCTTATTGCCCCTATTCTCGGGGTAGGCAACCTGGTACCCTCTATATGTTTTGGACTCCAGCTCCCATAAGCCCGTCAGCATGTCCCATGGTTAGGGCATATTGGAGTTGTAGCCTAAACATCTGGAGGGCACCAGGTTGCCTACCCCTGCCCCAGTCCCTATCCCCAACTGAAAGGAAACCTGTGAAATGGATCTTGCTTCTATTCATCTCTTGTAACCACTGCGTATCCCTTTCTTCCTTACCTTTCTCCAATTGTCTCCTGCACTATTGAAGTGAAGATGTTTTTATTTAGAGTGTAAGCTGATTGGAGCAGGGACCGGTTATCTTGTGATGTCACTCTAAAAGTCGCATTGCTAGTGCTAAATAAAACCAAACCTAACCATTTCTGTTGACTTCAAACAAGGAATTTCTGGACAGCATAAAGATCAGAAAAGTAGAATCAGGTGAAGTGCAAGTTAGAATAGACAGGAAAGCTTAACATCTTGGAACAAAAAATAATATAATCAAACACAGACAAAATCAGCTTCATGTATTCCTCAAATCCAATTCACAGCTACACTGAAAAAGACCCCTAAGTCAATGAGTTAGGGTAACTCACTTTCAGGGGGGGAAATCATTCATAACATGGTTCTGAGAGAGCATCACAATGGCTAGATGAATCATTCTTGTCCCAAACAAGAGCAAGAACATGCAGGCCTAGGCATGCTTAAATGTACCCAGAAAGTAGGTACTCCAAGCATAAGAAATAGTTAAGTAGGAAATTGCTCACCAGCACCTTCAGTCAACATTAGTGGAAAGTGACAGTGGAAGTTATAGACTGAGAAAGGAGGTAAGGCCACAGATATGAAGGAGAAAGGCCATGGCTAAGTGGTAGAAAACCTGCTTTGTAGGCCCTGGTTTCAGTCCTCAGGATATCAAGGCAAGGCTGAGATTCTGGGAAAGATCCCTGTCTGAAACCCTGGAGACCTACTGCCAGTCAAACTGTAGACAAAACTAAGCTAGTGGGACCAATGTGTAGTTTAGTCTAGATCCAGAGCACTGATGGTCAATCTCCAACACAAGAGAATTGGTCAAGGTGTGATTACATGGATGCATATATGTGAAGTTATCCATGCAACTGGCTGCAGAACACTCTCCTAATAAGACACAACTGTCTGCAAATTGAGCTAAGGATCTCAAGGCCTTTTGTGAGCACGTTGTATGGATCTAGTTGTATGAAATAGTTTCAGTTCTGGTCAGCTAAGGAAATCCTTCTATGAGTTATCCAATATATTAGAAGTGGTCTTTCCTTTGAACAAGTGGCCTTGGGTTAAAAACTACAACATTCCAATAATTTTGTCTTATATGCAGCTGAGCATCACACTGACTGAAACATTTCCAATAAGTGTTTTGCAATTTTTCCTGACACATGCCACACATGATGAATGAGGTAAACAAAGATGCTTTCATCAATCTTTGATAGTACATGATGGACATTGTCATACTGCAAGTGTTAAAGAAATATATTAACAATGAACATGTCTTCATAGAAGATCGTGACACATCTAAAGGATGTTATGGTATTGTATTTCTAATACACACTACTAGCAGAATCAAGCCAGCTTTCAATGTTTAATAAATGTTTTAGCAACGTATTATAAATTATGAATGTGTGACTATAGACGCCGCATAAAATATGCATAATGTTTTCTGGTGATTGCTAATCTTATGCTGTTACTGTTTGAGAAACTGTTAATAGCAAAGAGGCAAGAAGAGATATAAGTTTCTGGGCATGTTCAGGAAGCTACTTCTAATTAAAGAAGGACAGTTTACAAATAAAGTAAATGCAATTATGTTGGTTGCTGATGTATTACAATTGCTTAAGAGGTCATTCATTATAAACTGCCTGCTGATATGGATAACCACATACTATAAACACTGAATTTTAACTGAGCTAAAAAGAAAGACTCCTGCTTTTATGCTCTGTTCAAGTATTCAAGTAATTCAAAACACCAGTTTTAAGGGATCAAATTCTTATTTTGCTTCATGCAAAATGTTTTATTTAAACAAGTACCTTATTTTTGATGAGTCAGATATGAACCTCTTGGTTCTGTTAGAAGAATGTGCACCCACTCATGTTTGGTTTCCTTTGGTTGTTTTACCTTTCCCCATTACAGTGGGAAGGAACAAATATCCTTAAGAGGAGAAAACACAGGAATCGTATAATGGTTGTGGGCAGAGTTATGCATTGTGAAGAACAGGGGTCTGCAGCCGAAAATGGCAACACTGTGTCACTTCCTCCTCCACCACCACCCTGCAGCCTTTCCAACATCTCATTCAACTTACGCTGTGTCTCCATGTTAATACAAAGTGCACATCACACAGCATTGGATTTAGGAATGCTAAAGAAATTGCTTTCCTGTGCAACCCGAGGATTCTAAATTGACTTGCAAAACGCCATGTTAGTGCCTTAAGATTTTGTGTATGTTTTATCTAAGTACTGGATGCTAATTATAGCCTGGACAGAGCTAAGTCAACACCCTCAGAGAGGGATCTTAAAAACATTAGGGAGGTGTGGTAAAACCCAGAAAACCTCTAGAACCACGGAGAAAGAAGAGCTCGTCTGTCCCAGAGTACGTCTGATCAAGCACTGGGAAGCTCCCTGACCCAAGAAGTCTGTAGTTTATGCAAATGGATTCACTGTAATCTAGCCATTGTTTTATTGAACTTTTTTTTTTAGTTCATGGCAATGTCTTATGTTTTCCTCCCAGAAGCCTCGGTGTTAAATGTGAAAGCATATTATTTTACATTAGTGCAGAAATGGAACAGAAAGAATTAGAGGTAAAATGTGAAAGTAACATGAGCCAGAGATAGGTAGATCCTTCTCTCCTTTGTAGGGATGTGTGAATCAGCAAAACTCAATCCTGTCAAGGTTCTCCAAATTCCACCTCAAAGCTTGTTATGGCTTGTGTCCATTTCAGAGTGCCTGCTTTTTAAAAACAATTTGCATGACAATTTGTGCATGTTTCCATGTGCATTTCAAATGTATTAATCAATTGAGCACATTTTGGAAACATACACATTTTTCTCCCATTGATTAAAGCATGTTTCCGGACATTTTTCAAATGTGCACGTCTTTTTAATGCAATATATTTTGGTTCTTCACAAGCTTGGAAATGTACAGACTTCAGCAGCAGATCGCATTTGGGTCTGTCATCAGTTCTGGGAGCAACAAATTGGGTAAATGAATTTTTCACACATCCCCTAGTAGAAACCTATTCAAGGGGGCGGAGCCACGCCGGATATGGAGTAGCAGCCTTCCATAGAGCTCCCAAGAATGAACTGATTAAAAGCATAAATCACCAAAAAAAAATAATGAGAGAAATGTGAGTGTTCAACTTTTCCTATTGTTTTCCGTCTTTTCCTTCGTCTAACGAGTTTGTGGGGGAAGATCTAAGTGGAGAAAGTAGTAATTAGAATGAGTTACTGTGTCTCTCCGGGCTGCCAGAAGTCCTTATGAAAGCACGGGATAAAAAACAAAGATTAATTCCGCATTGGAAGAGAGAGAAAAAGCACCCAACTGATGTTAGTGTATCCAGATTAACTAGATTGTCAGCTGATACTAGTTCAACAACAGAAGATAACTTACAGTTTAAATCTGGTCAGCTGCAAAAGGGAAATTTAGCTGCGTCACAGTCTGAAGCGAGGAAGACTAAGGGAGATAATATGGCCGATCCATCTGGCAAAGGGCCAGGAGCAAAGGCAAAAATCCCTGGACAGTCTCCAAGTAAAATTCAGCAGACTTTACCAAACATAGATCAAATGTTGACGCACCTGACAGCTCTTATCACGGAGGGAAATGTTTCACTTTCAGAGAAAATGGATAAAAGAGATGAACAGCTGACAGTTCGATTAGATACAATGCAGAAATCTCTTGATTGTGTTTTGAGTCAAATGAATAAGCTGACTTCTAGAGTGGATGATTTGGAAAAAAACAACAGCTCAGTATGATACGAGATTTAATGAAGTGGAGACACAGATGATTAATTTACAGGACAGACAACGCCGTCTTAATATTCGGATTCAAGGTTTCCCAAGAGAGGCAGGGGAGACTGCAAGCAGTTTAAGGGCTTATATGTTGGAATGGCTTGGGGGGGTTGTTCCCCAAGAATAATGGCGGGATCAAGACCTGGAGAGAGCACACCGGGTGGGTGCTTTTCGGAGAGGAATGACAAATAGAGATATTATAGTATGTTTTTCCAGTTTTTACAAGAAGAATATTGTAATGCAAGCACTGAGACAGAAATCAGATCAAATAGTATACAGTGGATCTACTTTACAAGTTTATAATGACTTATGTCCTCAAACAATTGCCTGGAGGAGAACGGTGAAACCTTGTACTGAAGTGCTGAGAAAGAAAGGTCTCAAATACAATTGGGGTTATCCAGTATTTCTGTCTTTCGTGTTGGATGACAAGAGATGTAAAATTACATCATATAACCAAGGAATGGGCCTGCTTGGAGAGATGGGATTGTTGGATGGACAGCCTGGAGACAGGAAGAGTCCAGAAGAAGCTGTGGGAGGAGTTATTTAAGTCAAGATTTTTTTTGGAGTTTAAGGAGTGGAGTGGCGGCAGAGAAGAAGGAAGAAAGAAGAGATGGAGTTGTTTGTTTGTCTTTGTTGTTTTGTCTTCGTTGTTTCTTTTTGTTGTTGTTTGTCTGTTTCCTTTTTCCCCTTTTTGTTTCCCCCCCTCCTCTTTTTTCCCCCCTTTTCCTTCTAATTACTCTAAATACTCACTTCTCTCTTGAAGGAAAATAATAATAATAATAATAATAATAATAATAATAATAATAATAATAATAATAATAAAAATTGAATAAGTTTTGTTTTGTTTTTGTTTTTTTTCCTTCTTCTTTCCTTCTTTTTTCTTTCTTTTTTTTTTCTTAAGAGAACAGGAGAGAAGGAGAAAAGGAGAAAAAAATTAAAGAAAAGAAAAAAGAAAAAAAATGAAAATAGGGTTAAGATGGTGAAAGAGAGACACTTTTTGGGGGGGGAGGGCCTTGGAGGTTGCTGTCCTGAAGGGTTTGTTTCATTCCCCCCCCCTGAGTAGGAGGGTAGGGTTAGAGCGGGGCATGTTGCCCTGGCATGGTAAGGGGGGAGAATTCTATAGATGTGGGATAGGTGGGAGGAGGTGTTATGTGTTTATTGTTTTCACTAGAGGGGGCCAAAGATTCAGAATTGTTCTAGTAATTGATGGATCATAAATTGAGAATTTCTACGTTGAATGTTAAAGGCCTGGGAACTGTTATTAAAAGACGGGGCATTGAAGCACTCCTAAAGAAAGACAAGGCGGACATTATCTTTCTGCAAGAAACGCACCAGTCAAAGAAAGGGGAGAACGAATTAAAACTGAGGTGGTCCAGTTTGTATGAAACGGCATTTGGATCTTCTAATTCAAGAGGGGTGGCAATTATTATTTCTAAAAACTGTGGTTTTGGAGTCTTAAAGGTTAAGAAGGATGCCAGAGGGAGATATATTATAATTAATGGTACCATGGGGGGAGAAGAATTTGTATTAATTAATGTTTATGCACCAAATCAGAATCAAGGGGAATTTTATCAAATGGTGTTTAAGGAAATGGGTGTTATACAGAATCAGAGGGTTATTATGGCTGGTGACTTTAATATGGTGATGGATAAAAGAGTAGATAAATCAAACCCCACGGATGGGGAGAGGAGGAATAACATTACATTTTTGAATAAGGTGATCACAAAGGAAGGCTTGGTGGATGTTTGGAGAGAAGTTAAAGGGCAAGATAGAAGATATACGTATTATTCATCAGCTTTTAAGAATTTTTCTAGGATAGATTATATATTTGTGTCTAGGAGCTTGGTTTCTAGGGTCATGAGTACTGAGATAGGTATTATAAAAATTACGGATCATGCGTTGGTCAATTTGGATTTAAAGATAGGGAAGGATTATAGAGAGGCTAGAAGATGGAGGTTGAATTGTAACATTTTTAAAGCAAAACATATAATTGAAAAGATAGAGAAAGAGATGATGGAAATATGGGAATTTAATCAAACAGAGGATTGTAGTCAAGCTACAATATGGGATACTATGAAAAGTGTTATGAGAGGTATAGGAATAAGAGAGGGAGTTAATTTAAGAAAACAACAGGAGGCTTTTAATAAACAGATAGAAGAAGAGATGAGGGAGTTAGAAGAATCTTTTTTAAAGAATAGGGATAAGAAGGTATTTGCTGAACTGCAAGCTAAGAGGAAAGAATTTGAGAATAAAGATATAGATAAAGTGCAAAGGAATTTGATATATATGAAAAGAGAGTTTTTTGAGAATAGTAATAAAAATTCTAAAATGTTAGCTAGATCTGCGCAAAAAAAAGGGAGAAAAATTTAGTGGGGGTGATTAAAGATAAGAAGGGTAAGGAATATAATTTAATGAAGGATAAATTAAAAATATTTCATGAATTTTATTCTGAATTGTATAAGGCTGGGTTATGTTCTGAAGTAAGGATTAAAGAATATATTGAAAAAAAATTTGAAAATAAAAATATTAGAAGAGGATAGGGATTATATGGAACAACCTTTTACGGAGTTAGAAATAGAGTTTGCTATAAATAAATTAAAAGATGGTAAAACTCCCAGAATAGATGGTTTAGGGGCTGAATATTATAAGGTTTTCAAGAAAATGATAATTCCCAAGTTAAAAAACTTGTTTAATGATATTTTACAGGGGGGAGAGATTCCTCCTTCTTGGAAACAATCTTTGACCATTTTAATCCTGAAACCGAATAAGGATCCGGCAGACCCAGGATCCTATAGACCAATTTCATTAATTAATCAAGATGCAAAATTAATGTCTGCAATATTAGCTAGAAGAATGAATAGTTTTGTTAGTAAGTATATTGGTTTAGATCAATGTGGCTTTGTACAAGGTAGACAAATGGCAGATTTGACTAGAAGAGTGTTAAATATAATATATTTAATTAAGAAAAATAATTTGAAGGCAGGGGTTTTAGCATTAGATATTTTCAAGGCCTTTGATTGTGTGGAATGGCCAGCATTAAAGAGGATAATAGAAACTATGGGGTTTGGTGAAAAGTTTCGAGGAGTTATTGATCAACTATATGCTCAAAATATGACGTCAGTTGTAGTAAATGATGGTATAACAGATCAAATTTATCTAGGCCGAGGTACCAGACAGGGCTGTCCCCTTTCCCCAATCTTATTTGTGTTAGTTATGGAGGTTTTGGCAAATGTAGTTAGAGAGGATAGTAATTTAAAAGGGATAGGGATAAAGGATAAGATAAAAATTAATCTTTTTGCAGATGATACTCTGTTAACAATTGAAAATCCCATGGAAATGATGGATAGGTTAGAGAATCATTTAAAGGAGTTTAGGGAAGTTACGGGGTTGCAAGTAAATTGGGATAAATCTGAGATTATGTTGTTTAATTATAGTAAAATAGAGGAGCTAGAAGGGATTAAAAAAAGATCAAATATTAAGGTAAAAAGTATGATTAAATATTTAGGTATAGATATTTTAAAAGAGCTAGAAAAAATAGGAGAACAAAATTTTAGAAAGTTAAAGAATGAGGTAAAAAAAAGATAGAGGAATATAAAAAAATTGGACTTTCATGGTTTGGTAGAATAGCTTTGATAAAAATGAAGATATTACCAAAGATAATTTTTTTATTTAGAATGATACCAAGTTGTTTATCAGAGAAGGAAATTAGGGAATGGCAAGCAATAATCAATAATTTTTGTAATGGGGGGAAAAAGGCGAGGATTACTAAGAGTAAATGGTATAAATCCCAAAAAGAAGGGGGGCTTGGCCTTCCTAATATCAAGTGGTATTATATAGCTAATCAGTTAAGGTTCATTATGGATATTTTAGTTAGGAAGAATATTTTGTGGTTAGAAATAGAAATGCAGGAAATAGAAATTGGGATGGAAAAATTTCTATTTTCAAAAAAAAGTATTACTAGTGTAAAAAGAATAGAAAACCCCTTCTTGAAAAATATGGTAGGGATTTGGAATAGTAACAGACAGATCTTTATACCAGGGATATCACCGTTAACTCCAGTTATAGCAATGGAGGACTTTCCAGAAAATGCACAGCATTGGGAGGCAATATTTAGGGAAAATAAGGTTATCAAATTAATGGATTGGATGGGAAAAATTGAGACTAGACAACAGATATTGGAAATGATTGGGCCAGATAGAATTTCGTGGTTAAATTTAATGCAATTAGATCAGTGGACTAAGAAATGGAAGAAGAGAAACGAGTATGAGAGGGAGTTTACTGGATTTGAAAAGAAAGTGTTGTCTAGAGAACTTATAGAAGGGAATGTTTCTTCTAGAGGATTAACTAAGGAGATATATAAAATGATGCAGAGGATTGAAGTGAAAAAAGATAACCTTAAGATGATGTGGGAAATGGAATTTGAGGAGGAGATATCGAATGCGGGGTGGAGAAATATTTGGGGCAGACGTATATTAAGAAATATGTCAGTAAGGATAAAAGAGAATTTTTAAAAAACTGTTTGGAGATGGTATCTGACTCCAGTAAGATTAAACAAAATAGATAGTAATTGTGCTCCATTGTGTTGGAGAGGATGTCAGGAACTTGGTACTTATGGTCATATGTGGTGGAGTTGTAAAAGCGTATTGGATTTTTGGAATAAAATTTTTGTAGGAATTTCAGAAATTATTGGTATTAATGTGGAGGTCTGTCCAAAATTAGCATTGTTATCAATAACGGAGAAACTTCTGTGCTCACAAGAGAAAAAGGAACTAATTGTAAGTTTATTAGCGGCAGGGAGATTACTGATAGCAAGGAATTGGAAAGTTCAATACCAGTACTTAATAATAGATTGGTATAAAGAAGTTTGGGATATTGCTTTAAATGATAAACTAACATGTAGTATTAAATGTAAAAGGGGACAATTAAAGAAAAATAATTTTAAGGAAATATGGGGGTCATTTTTAGATTATGTTTTAGTAAAGGGGAAAGGGAGTAAGCCATGTCATGATATGATGTATTTTTGGAATATAGATTAATAATGGATTATGTGGATAGAATTGGTTTTGGCCCCGTGGTGACGGGTGCACTTGGAGTTTATGATTTGTAGGTTTATGTGTGTGTTTTTTTGTATGTGTGTTCTTTTAAAAAATATAAATAAAAATTTAAAAAAAAGAAAAGAAAAGAAACCCTATTCAAAGAAACCATGCCCTAGGGATGTGTGAGGAATCCAGTTGGGGGGGTGTCAAAATCTGGTAGATTGGCCTGTCTCAGCCCCCTGGATTCCAGCTTGTTAACTCAGCGCTGGCACCAACTTGCTCTGACATGAGTTGAACCAGCATGCAGTCTTCCACTTGTAAAGGGACTGCGATTTGCTTTTTTAATTATTATTTTTAAGCCAGGGAAATTTGCATAAATTCTGGCCATAATTTGTGCAATTTGCAAGTGGAAGCTGTGATTCTGTGGTGGGGGGGAAACCCGACTTGGCCCGCTTTCAACTCTCAAGTTGGCGAGGTGCCGAAAGTGCGCTTAGCACAAGTGGGTTGACTTTCTCAGTGTCATGCATCCCTAGCATACTGTTGCAAAAATGCCGTGAGTCCTTTCTCCTTTTAACTCAATTGCTCAGAGAAAGGGAAGCAGCACACACCAGCAGTGAGTTTTTCAAAGTTTTATTTCTGCGCAAAAAGGACCAGCTGGGCCGTGTGCCCAAATCAAAGCTGGACAAGGATCAGTGGGGCATACAAGCCTTCTTATACATTTTTACAGCCATGGGTGTTTCTACTTTCAGCGAATCAAATACAACCATCAAACCGTGCCAACCAGTCAAATTCCATTCCTCCTTTATGACGACAACCAATCAGATGTGTTTCTCTGAACATGGCAAGTTTTAATCTCTAGTTAGATAGATGGCCGGCCACCTGGCCATCTTTTGGTTAAAGACGTGGTTTCTCATGACCTCTTAGGTCACCTAAGATATCGGGCCTTGCTACTTTGAGCGGTACATCTTATCACTCGAAGGGACCCTTCTCTCACCTGTATTCTGGGATTTGGCACCCAAGAATAGGCTTTTGGGACTAGATAACAACTTAGGCGAAAACATGGCAGGCTAAACATACAATTCAACAAAGAATACAATACAATCAGAACAGATCCTTCAAGGTTCTCTGTCTGGAACAACAACGCAGATAAACAAAGCAGGTGCAGTGGCACATGGTATGCGGGCAGAATCTAGGTCAACTAACGGGGTGCAAAACAGTTCATGAGGCTTCTGGACCTTTTGCCTTAACAAATGCCTATTGACAGCAAAGTGGTATTTCAGGGATCTTTGGCCTGTGTGAGGACTGTTCCCTAATGTCACTCTTGCTGGCCAGGGGATGCTGGGTCTTGCAGGACCTTTTTGTTTGTCTAAACATGCAGGGACTGGGTCTTCTGTGCAGCTTTCTATCTCAGACTTCTGTCATGCCAGATTACTCTGGTCCTTTGGCATTTCAGACATGATACTGGGACCTTTCTGCTGTGAGGCATGTGGCCTTTGTGTGTAAGGCAGGTGCCTTGTTGCTAAGCTTCTGTGTTACTTATGTGAATGGCCAATGCCTCTCTCACCTGGGGTCTTAGGTGTTTTGGGCCTGGCTGGGTCATTATTAGAATGGATCTTAAGAGTCCATTCTGTGGCGTTCTCTTAATTTTGCCTGGAGACTGCTTTTCTGCATCTTGTTTACAGCTAGTGGCGAAAGCATGAAGGCCCCATTGTTCTCTTGTTCATCTAGAAAGTATCTTTTTAGGGTTACTTCGGACAGACCTGACTTCTGGGCCTTTGGCCAACTTAACTGATAACATTTCTGTAGGCAAGAGACCAAAGGTATGTGTGTGCGTCTGTGTGTCTAACTTGCTTGTTTTTAAAATGGGGTTTGTGTTTTCTTCTGATGCAAGCTATGTACCTGGGTCTGTTTACACAGTGAAAGCTAGGCAGGGACTTTCTGCACATGCCTTGGGTCTATTTTTCTCTAACAATACCCTCCAGAATAGCCCCTGCAGAAATACCTAATGCTTTTAATTCTAGGGAGGTTCACAAGACCCCTGTCCACATGTTGAGCTTCTCCACTCAAGGGTGACCTGGCCCAACCAGGGTTCGCCCCTCAGGTGGAGGAGCTCAACACTTGTATATCTCACATGTAGAGCCCTTTCCCGTGCCATCCAAACATCCAGATGGTGGGGAAATATTTTTGCTCTGGTCATCAGTGAAGCAGGCATAGCTGCAGTGTGCATCAGCAGTGGGAAGCATGGCTAACCCATGTGAAACTGTGACCCCCCCCCCCTCACCCTGCAGCATTCTTTCAACCCATTGAGAGGTCTTGTGAACGAACCTCTCTCTGAGAGAGATCATAGGACAGGCTTCAAGATGGTAGTACAAAGGAGTAGACAATCGGGAAAAAGCAGTTTGTAACACATAAGCAACAGAAAAAAATCTCAGAAACCGTGTACAGCAGGCATACCTGTAGGAGGTGGCAGTAGCATTTGGTTCAGCAAGGAAAACAGATCAGTCTAAGAAAATCTGTCACCTAAAAGAAAACAAACATCTCCAAGATTTGTATCCAACATTCCTCTTTAAGTACCTCCCACAGCTCAAGGCACCACTGGATCAGCAGCTTAACAACGTCTTATATTTTTTTTCTTTTTATACCCTCTTCCCAGTCTCTTGTGCCTTTGTTCTTTCAAAGAACGACAGGGTGCTTCTGAAAACAACAGTAAGTTTCTTCAAGTCACCTTTTATGAAGAGAGAGAGAAAACTTCGAGCAGGTGGGGATAAGTTTCACAAGTAAATTTAAGAGGAGCTCTGATGGGGAGGGTCAAGCTTGTTTTCCGTAAATAGATGTTTTAGTGCCATGGAGGGAGCCTGCTCTGCCATGTGTGAGTGAGTCTTTCTATTGCCTACATCAAGAGAAAGAGGAACAAGCCATCAAATCCTATTTCCAAGGCACGCAAAATGAAAAACTAGGTCGGTATTCATGTTAGGTTTGTACCTCAATGTGGGTGTTTAGGGTAGGTAGAAAAAGAGGGAGTGTGTGAGCTTGCTCTCTCCCAGTCCCTCCTTCTTAATAGCTGGACCAGAACAGAAGTGTTCTGTTCTGGTGTAATGATACAACTGAGGATGAGCATGGTATTCTCCAGTCCAGTGGTTCACAAATTTCCAATCCCAAGGGAACCCTTTCTACATCAGCTTGTTGCTGCTGAGGAGTCCCTTTCATGTCTGTTGTGCAGCTTCTAGATGTTGCAGAAGATTCTGGGATATGTTTGTGGTGCACTGTTAGATCATGCAGAATTATAGTCAGGCTAAGAATGCTGGAGAAATCTGCAACAGACTCAAATGGGTTCAAATTTCTACGAATCCGACCTGCGGATTCCTCAGCAGACCGGCTTTTCCTGATTCACACAGATTCTGTGGACTTGCGGACCATTTTTAAATTTTTATTTTATGTAAATTTTACTTGAATTTAGTCATAGAAAAATACATACAATAAAAAACACTGACAAAAAATGTGCATTTCCCCATAGGCTAAAGCGTGAAAATAAGCCTTTGAGGGATTTGTGTATTTTGGGGGGATTTGTACATTTTTGGGAGTGTGAATCTGCACAACTCTGAATTTGCGCAAATGCATACTAATGCATTTGCACAAAATCTGATTCCGTCAATGAGCAGACAATGGAATGCAAGGCACCTGACAACCTGCGAAATAGAGACAGAATGGATTTTACAACATAAGTACATGCCTAAGTCAGGCTTTGGGGGCCTCTCCATTCTTCTGCAAGAACACAACTAATGCTTCCCGAAGGTTGCATAATGCAGGGGAAGGTTAGTAATAGTAAACAAGCTGTCTTTCAGGAAAGATTGTCTACCATTACAGGACTCCTTGAACAGCCTTCCCCAACCTGGTGCTTTCCAGATATTTTGTACTCCAGATGTTACATGAATAAAGGGAGTTACATTCCAACAGATCTGGAGGACAACAGATTGGGGAAGGCTGTCCTAGAGGAACAACTGTTATTTCTGAGGACCCCCCCCCCGGTGCCTAGGAAAACAATTTAAAAATCACTGCTCTAATCCTTTTAAAAGATGTCTGAGTATACGCTCGGAGTATGAGAGCCAGCCAGTGTGGCGTAATGGTTAGAGTGTTGGAACTGGGACTCTGGAGATCCAGGTTCTAGTCCCCACTCAGCCATGAAGCTCACTGGGTGACTTTGGGCCAGTCACTGACTCTCAGCCTAACCTACCTCACAGGGTTGTTGTGAGGGTAAAATGGAGAGGAGGAGGACGATTAAGTTGCCTTGGGTTCCTTGCAGGAAAAAAGGCGGGGTATAAATATAATAAATAAATAAGCTCATATGCTCACCAGTAGTCCAATAGCTGCATTCTGCCTTGGTGTCTGAACAGTTTTCAAGGACACTCCCACAGACAGAGAACTCTAGACATCCAGCCTGGAGGTTATGAAAGTAAGAATGACAGAAAATAGGCTTACACAGGAAAGAACAGGACATAACTGCACCTGGCAAGGAGGCTATCAGAAAGCAATCCTAGCCAGTTGTTGAAGTCACTTCATAGTTAGAAAGGAAAAGGAAAAGATGCTGCACTGGCATAGCAGATGAGGATTGGGTTACTTTGGAGAAAAGCTGGGGGGGGGCAGAAATGCCACTAAAATGCTACACAGAAAGATAGCCTGGGCTCCCTCCCAATAGAAACTGCTGAGGCAGAGCTTTTGACATCTTTCATTTCTGCAGTAGTGGAATAATTTCAAATTTGGAAGTTATCTGCTAACTTCTGGAAAACAAAATTAATTACACTGTCCCAGTCTAAGGCACAAAAACATTCAGACTGCACACTGTATCCTTTCCTTCTCCCCCTCCCTCCACTCTCTGGATCATCTATCCCTAGCTGTTGAAATCCAAATGCAATTAATATAAGAAACCATATATCACTTGTTTGCTATGGTTGCAATTCCTGCAAAACCTCCTGTTGGCAAAAAGACTCATCCCACAGCACTATCCTATATATAGTAATTCAACAGGGTTTGAATTCCAAGTTTGGACACATGGGATTGTTGTGCCCCTAGACTTCAGATCGAACTACATGATAAATTAAATGCGTTGTGTGCAGCTCTTTCTTATTTTACTCACAACAACTAAGCGTCCTGTGCCCCCCCCAATCTGAATTGGGACCACCACGCATGGGTAGGAGAAGTTTAACCTTCTTCCCACCCCACCACCTGTTTTCCAGTCTTGACTGGGGCCATGCACTCTTAGTTATGATTTTAAAAGAAAAGAGGAACGGCTGCACACTACATATTTAACGTATTGTGATGTAGTTCGACCCCATTTAAGGGATACCAAGTCCAGTTTTCTGCTATAATGTGGGGTTTTTAGCCCCACATTAATCTTGCTTCTCAGAGATTAACATATGCAACTTGGATCACACTTTACCACAAATAGGGAGCAAGTGCTTTGGAAAAAAATGTGACAGATAGAAGAGTGATGGGGTGAAATCCAATGTCTTAAGTCTGATCATGCAATGAGATTTCCTTTTTCCTCTCCTCCCCTCTGCAGCCCCTGTTCCCCTTGCATCTGTTCTTGGTGGTCCCCCAACTCCACAAAACAGATTTTGAGGGTACATAGGGGCTGCAAGGAGGAGGTGGAATTGCCCCCTCCCTGTTCCACTAAGAGAAGCAGTTCTGTCAGTGGGAAGAATTGGATACAATTATACAGATTATTAATCTAATAGAGCAATCAATGTCCAAATGAATTGCCAGGGAAATCTCAACATAGTGGGCCCTTCAGATTCTAAGGCAGTAGTACCTATATGAACTCTTTTATCCTGCAACCATGTTGAGGTGCAGGAAAAAAATTCCATGAGGAAGGACTGTATAACCTGAAATAAGTGTTCTGCACTCTCCTTTGCTTCCAAGTGGGAGGCACTGCTTTCTTTTGTGTTGTCTGATATGAAGAAATCATAATCTACATGGGGCTGACCTTGAAGACTGTTCAGAAGCTGCAGCTTGTGCAAAATGCTGCAACCAGATTAATAACTGGGACTAGAAAGTTGTAGCATATAGCACCAATTCAAGCCCACTTGCATTGGCTGCCTCTGCCCTGTATGCTTCTGAGCCTGATTGAAGTTGCTGGTTTAAAGCCTTACACGGCATGGGACCACAATACCTGATGGAGCACCTCTCCCAAACTGAATCTACCTGGACTCTGTGATCAACATCTGAGGTCTTCCTCCAAGTCTCACCTCCAAGGGAGGCTCAGTGGCAACAAGGAAGAGGACCTTCTCAGTGGTGGCCTCCCACAATCTCCACACTGAGACCTGCTTGCCTTCTTTTTGGCACCAGGTTAAGGCTACCCTCTACTCCCTCTGCTCCCAGCCATTTAATGGCATATGATGAGGCATTTATGTCAGTCGGCTTTAACACGTCTCGTATTTTATTGAAATTGTTTTTAGCTGTTTAAATTGTTTTAAATTTGTATATTGAAATTTTATGCTGTATTTTATTATCTCATAGTTTGGGATTTTGTGCATTGTTGTGAACTGCCCAGAGAGCTTTGGCTATCGGGTGGTATAGAAATGGAATGAATGAATGAATAAACAAACAAACAAATAAATAAATAATCAGCAGAGCAAACACCACAAGCAAGTGGAGACATTTGCTACAGGGGAAGCAAAAATGCACTGCCACATGCTGAGAGCACTAATCTGGTGTCCTCACAGAATGTCCACTGTTAGCAAATGAGCCTTTGTTTGCCCTTGTGCAGCTCTTGCCTCCTAAGGGACAAAACTAAATAGGTGAGGGAGGGACTAATAAACCAGTTACCACCACAATCTCCATGACTTGATTTTCTTTGTTATTCAGATTACCTTGAGTAGCTTCCATGTTAAAGTTAAGAGAACTTAACACCTTTCTCCTCAGGGTGACAGTGAAATTCTTCCTTCTGTTGGAATGCACACCAAGGTGTCTCTATTTTCCCAAACAATCAATCAATAACTCATGTTTCCTTCCATATTTCATAGGGCAAACATCACAAAATAGAAGGATTTTATGCTCCTCATAATGGAGTTCTTGACCCCCACAAATCCTGCTTTCACCAATATTGGTCAATACTAATATAAAAGGTGCCACTGGCCTAAGGATATGTTTATATCTGCTGCTGACCTCTCTGTGATCCTATTACCCTTCTACACGCAAAACAATCCCTCTACCTCAATTATTTAGGAGATCCAGAGGGGCTTGGTTATAAATGTGCCAGCAGAAAATCCCACAATGCAAAAGAGTCCTACAAGTACACTTGATTTTTGCAGCCATCTACAATTCTATTCCACCATACAGTTGTGCATGAGGTAGAAGTTTCTTAAGCTTTGCCCTTCTATACCTCCCCAAGTCAAGGAGCATTAGAAAGTGGGGGGGGGGAATCATGCTTACCATCTTCACAGGGTTTTTGAATAGGTTCAGAAGCATATCTGAAAGTTTTACTGTAATTTAAATAGAAATAATGTACATCTCACCATAGTGGGGAGGACTGTAACCAGGTGACCTACTCAGTCTGCTGTATAGGAGCTCGCTATTGATAGGCAACTTCAAGGCCCTTCTTATGGTTCTTCATCTTTAAACTGGACTTGGACCGGACCACCTTCAACTAGAGGATGCCTGCAAACAGAGGACTGCCTTCAAACAGAGGACTGTCCTCTATACATTTCTAATGGTACACCAATACAAATAAATTAGCACACACACATTTTACGCAAATCCATGTCCTCTTTTGTCGTGTGTGTGTGCATCTGTGCATGTGTGTGATTTGTAAGTGACCACTCTACCCCGCATGGTTTTAGCCCTCATGCATTCAGAAATTCCTGAACAGAGCTCATATAGATATGTAAAACCCTTAAAGGACAAGCACACATTCAGTCCGCTTCATTGATTGGGACTGGGAGGAGGGCATACAGGAAGGAAATGCTTTACAGACTGGCTTCTGACCAGACATAACATTTAGAAAGTCCTAGGCCTATGGAAGCCAAGAGCTGCTTCTTTCAATTCCTGTTGTTCATACTTAGGAATAGTTTGCCTTTCACCTTGAGAACCCTGGACAAATCCAGCAAAAATTAGTTTAAACTAACTCCAAGTGATGTCAACAGGACATAATTCTTCTTGACTAACTTTAAGCAAAGTGTTTAAGCCATTTGGTAGTGTTCAATTCGTGTTGTGCCTAAAATTTCTTCTGCATTTTTTTTTTCAACCATGCTTATTGAATTTGTGGGGTGTGGGGTAGGGGAATTCCTTTGCCAAAAATTCAAGGGAGAAGAAAATTGGTGGGCTTTTTGCATGCAAAACTTGTGCTCTACCATAAAGCTACAGCTCTTCTCTAAATTAGAATGTAATTGTATAGCGAGCAGAAGAGAACAAATTTTTAGACTGAATGTAAATCCTGGTACAGATCAACATGCCTCTTCATTTGATTTACAACCGTGAGATTGGAAATCAAATGACCATTTTGCAAGTGACCATTCTCAGTGTCACTTGTAAAAAGAGCAGCTGCATGTTAGTGATATATCAGCAAGTTTGTATTGCTTGCTTTGATGAAAGCCTCAGATCGTTTTTTTTGCACATGTGTATTTCACTCAGTTACTGATTGATGAACTTGGACTCCACATGGGTGGTCATGGCAGCAGTTCACTCAGAGGGCAGAAACATCGGGGAGGCAGCCTAGATTGAGGAAATCAACACAACTGTTATGATAATCTCCTCACCATCTATCTGCCAATCTGCTCGTAATCCTTGTGGTCTTCTCATCGTCTGCCAATATGATGGCTGCAAAGTTAGTCAACCTCATCCATCCATGTTTTTGCTTACAAAAATAATGTTGAACTGGCATTCCAGTGTTAGAACATCGTGCTTTTGTTGCAAAAGCACGGTGAAACTATAATGGAAATAGCATGACACAGAATTATTATAATATTTCATGAAAACAGATATCCAAAGGACACACAATGCTGATTCATTTAAATGGCATTGGTAATCAGATCTGCCAAAATCATGGCAATGGCAGATTTCTGAATGGCTGCTGAGGCTTTTAGGGTAGGACTCAGAAGTGCCATAACCACCATATTTCACCTGGTCCAGTTTGTGCTTGAATTTGAGCTGCCAGTCTAGAGTATAATTCTTTAGCCAGTCTGCTTCCACCCTTCTTATTTGTTCTCATTGGAAATAAAGCATGAAGCAACTCAAATATCCCCATGAAACATCTTCCCTTGCAAACATAGCAGAATAACCTTTAATGAGTAGCTTAGTGAATTCCACCCCTGCTGATTTGGAACAATTGCCCAGTAAAAGCATCAGCACAATACAGAGCTCCTAATTAATGGACAAGCAGCATGACTATTGTGGCCCATTTAAGTGGTAACTCTGTTTACAAGAGAGAATTGGTGTTTTCTTGCTGGCAGGAATTCCTGACTGTAGATAGTTTATGTTTGGCGTCTTCCCCTGTTGTCAATTTGGTTTCTAAACACTACTTTTAAAGACATTTCAATGGCTTGTTCAATGATTGTTTTATAAGGCTGAGCTGGAAAAAAAATGGACTGTTTCAGAACAATTGTGTGTTCCAGATGCATATCAACAAGAAAATAAAAACAACCCCCTAACCTTACATTTATATAATGCACACACACACATACACAGACCCTCCCACGCTCTCACACACACTCTGCAAGTGAAGTATGGATTCAGAATGAGCAACTATCCTTGCAATTTTCATCCAATTCTGCCAAGAAATAAATAAAAAAGCCAATTCTCTTTTGGGAAAAAAATCAAAATATAAAGGTGCATAGCACAAACGATTCTGTACCTATTTTTATGAGACTGGGCAGGTATAATCCCCTGCCTAGCAGTTACTGTCCCTGCAGGTAGCATTCAACTCTGACTAAGAAAAAACATGTTTCAGTCATTTTTAATTTACCATAATAATCAATGGAAAGCATGAAGCCTTGGCTTTCCAAACCTTGACTCCAGTTTGGTAGTGAGTCAAATCAGACTGACTCTGAATCAGTCTGAGAAGAAGCAGACTGAAGCACCAAATCAGGATCCAAGTTAGAAGGGGCTCCGCTTAGAAGCTTACATCCAGGATAATCATTTCAAGAACGCTCTTTTGGAGGAAAGCATCACCTCAGAACTTCAGAAGATCTTGAGAATGTCATGCTGAAAAGTTGCTTCTTCTCTTGTCAGGAAAACAATAGATGATGTTAATATACTGAAGCAGTAAACATGGTGTTAAACCTAAAGATGCATGAGCATTTAGTATGCCAAGAGTCTGGGTTTGGATTTTTCTTTTTTAATCAATGGTGTGTCTAAGTGCCTTGTGAGTGACAGCTACAATATTGCAATATACCAATACATGGCATGATACTAAAATACTGAGATAGAGCCCTCAAGGAAACTCTTAGGCAATAAAAGATGTCAGATCAGTTGGGATGCTTTAGTCAGCTACCCCACAGACTCTATGGGTAATCAATTTCCCTAGCCCTCTATTTGTGAATGACAGTGCCTGGTCAAATAAGAGAGATTAAATGCAGTTTACTAATCATTAGTTTCACTCTAAAGTATTAGAGATACTCCGGCCTTTCCATACAGAAAGGAAAACAAATGTATTAATCATCCATCCAGTCTAAAGGACTTATCACAAATCATGACGGGCCTTCTTGCATAGAGATTAATATTACAGGGGGCTGCTGCTTTCTTTCCCCTTTTCAAATAAATAAAAGTCTTAATTATCCAGCTGGCCAAGAGAGAAGCCCTATAAGGATGAAAGCAAAAATAAGCCACCTGCTTGAGAGAGAGGGGGGGGGGGGCAATGAAGCCTTTGAGTTTATTATCTATCTAAAATATTTCTACCCTTTCAACTGTGTGTGTGTGATCAGTCAGACTCAAAACACACACACAAAATGTAACTGTTCTTCTTTGCCCACACTAATCATTAAGAACAAGGGCAGCCAGCAGTGATAGGAGAAAGCAAGAAGTGCATTCAACACAATGTCCATCTACATGAGTGCCTTGGACCACTTCTCAGTTGGGACATAGAACCTGGCTTGTATTGACTACATTACCACAGAGTCATTTGATCAGATACAGGAGATGGACAGTATATCTTCACGTGGCTTTGATCTACAGGAGACAATGACCAGTTTTTTTTCCTTCAGTGAAAACATTTGTCCACAGAAAATGTGTACAGTGGAACTGTAAAGTACTCCACTACTCCAACTAATCTAGTGTGTCATTTAATTCTGGAGGTATGCTGAAGTTCAAATCTTACTAACAGCCTGTGGTAAATGCTCATGTAAAAAGCTTGTTCCTAATGTTCTGCCTGTCTATAAATTAAGCCCAAAGAGAGGGATTTGGCATTCCTTTGGTCTGTACAAAAAGCATATTACTTTATTTAGAGCAGACTTCCCATTAGAAATAACCTTGGAATCAGTGTGTGAAGATCAAGTTTCGAAATTCCAGTAGTTCTACATGACACCTAATTATAATGATATAGGGATAGGTGGTAGAAATTTCTCTCTGTCTCTTTCTCTCTCTGTGTATATATATATATATATATATATATATATATATATTCTTCCCTCTCTATTATAAACGCCAAAGAGCAGCTTCTCTCTGATGCTGCTAGAATTCTTAAAATCCCTGTTTATTAAAGAGGGTGGTTATTACAAGTCTCATTAGAACATTATCTCCCCCCCCCAAAAAAAAAAATGAAATCCCACTTGCCAAGGTTAGTGAGGGGAATGTTGGGAATCACATTAAACTGGCCTCAATGATTTACTGCCGAATAAATTAAACTAGATTTTTACAAGGTATTGCCAAGCTTGTAAAATAAGCATGCCATGCTTCCACTTAATAATAGGCTCTCTGCATTCCATTCCAAAACATGCTTGGTATGCTAGAAAGTCAGACTTCAAAGGGAAGAGCAGGGGAGGGGGAGAATTCAATAATTTCAGGAGGCACCTGATTATTTGCAGCTTTGCTTTTTGTAGGAAACAAGCACACATACACGCAAATTAAATGGGAAAATGTTTGAAATGCAAAAAAGAAGAGAGTGCTCTTTCATCAGAGGACACCAGACTCGAAAGACCAATGCTGCGGTTATAAAATGAATGAGATTATTCTTGTGAAAAAAACCTGAAAGATAGCATTCCTGTCTGCTATGTAGCCCCACAGAGGCATAGTCCCCTCTCAAAAATATCGTTGCCAGTTTTATCTTCTCCACCCACTTCTTGGTTTAGTCCAGCAGAGACATATTCCATACTTGTCAATTTCATCCTCCATTTTGCTGGGAACTGAAGTGGAGGATGAAATTGACAAACTACTTTGAAGAGTATAGAATATGGCTCTGTTGGGCTAAACAAGGATGAAACTGACATGGGTCATGAATCCCCCCCCCCAAAAAATCTAATTTGCGCAAATTGCCACCATTAAAAAAAGCAGCAGCAACCCAGAATCCACTTATCAGCCCAACTTGCTACAGACTGAGTCATCACTATTGGGGGGGAAATGGAATGAAATCCACCGGGGCCAAACCAGAAAAATCCATTGATTTCCAAATGGAAATCTCATACATCTTCTTTCTCATCATTGCTACCACTTGCTTGCTTGACAGGCTGAGAGCCAGTGAAGAAGTAGGCCGTAGCATCTACTGCTCATCATTCTCACCACCACTGTTGCCTGGGTCAGATCAAGAAGCAGGTGAATGTGCAGGTTTTATTTGTTTATTTTATTTATTTGTACTATTTGTATACCGCTTAAGAAAAATCCCTAATATCCATATAAATATTAAAATCACAATTAAAATCACATTTTATATGATGATGATGATGATGATGATGATGATGATGATGATGATAATAATAATAATAATAATAATAATAATAATAATAATACACAGTAGTACAGAAGCAGCAAAAATGGGACAGCATGGTTAATTTAATTATGGGTTGGGAAAAGCCTGGGTGAACAGGTACATTTTCAGGAGGTGTTTAAAAGATGCCAAATTTTTTGTCTCCTGAACTGCAAAAGGGAGTTTTTTCCGCACGGTGGGTGCCACTACCTAGAAGGCCCACTGTCGAGGTATTGCACGGTGACATTCTGATAATCTTGAAATGACCAGCAAAGCCTCCTCTTATGATGTTAATGGTCAGTTGAGGCGGTCTGTTAGGTATCCTGGTCCTATGTTGCTTAGGGCTTTGTATGACAATACCATAGCATAACCTTGAACATTGAGCCCCGAGGAGGTAATACCCTCTGAGAGACCTGAAGGCAGCCACAGCCAGCTGAGCAACAGCCCCGATGAGGTAATACCTGGGAGGAGGAGGGAGCAAAGGCAGCCACCTGAACACCACCTCCACCCCACCCTCTGAGAGACCTGAAGGCAGCCACAGCCCAGCTGAGCAGCAGCCCCGAGGAGGCAACACCTGAGAGGAGGAGGGAGCAAAGGCAGCCGCCTGAACACCACCTCCACCCTGCCCTCTGAGAGACCTGAAGGCAATCTGCTGCCAGCAGGGCATAATGTGTGTGGGAGCAGAAATATGTGTTGTGCGGGGCAGAGGGAGATATGGCGATGGCAGGGCGAAATGCCATTACAGGGGAAGGAGAGATAGATATATAATACCCACCTTACCTTCCGATCGCCCTGTCAACCTGGGGAACTTGGAGAACGAACCAGACCACCCACTGAACCTCTCCTTGCTCCTATGCAATGCCAGGTCAGTTAAAAACAAAACAAATATAATCTATGACCTCCTTTTGGATGAGGAGGCAGACCTGGCATGCTTCACAGAGACCTGGCTGGGAGATGACAGTGGCCCGACATGGGTCCAGGCCCTCCCAGCTGGGTACTGTGTTAGTGAGCAGGTGAGGGAAAGTGGGCGGGGGGTGGAGTAGCTGTGGTTTATAAAGATAATCTTAACCTGACCAGACTTCCTGTTTGGGAATTGAATCACATTGAGTGTGTATACCTGAGTCTGAAGACCAAGGATAGACTAGGGATTCTGTTGGTGTACCGGCCACCCCGCTGCCTAACAGACTCCCTGGCCGAGCTCACGGAACTGGTCTCGGAGCTGGTGTTGGACTCGCCCAGGCTCTTGGTCCTGGGCGACTTCAACATCCCATTTGGGACCAGTTTGTCAGGTGCAGCTTGGGAGTTCAAGGCATCCATGACAAACATGGGCCTATCCCAATTGGTATCTGGACCCACCCATTCAGCAGGTCACACCCTCGATGCTGTTTTCAGTTCTGAACAGACAGATCTGTGGGCAGAGGTCATCAATACCTCTGCATTGTCATGGACAGATCATTTTCTGGTTAGGGTTAGTATCGCAGCTACTATCTGCCCCTGCAGGGGTGATGGTCCGCCCTCGAAGGCTAATGGATCCTCTTGGATTCCAGAGAGCCTTGGAGGGGTCTATGGCTGGTACCGTCGATGAACCTGTTGAAGCCCTGGTTAACAGATGGAATCAAGATCTAACCAGGGCTATCGACATGATCACCCCCAAACGTCGTCTCCAGCCCGCTTCTAACCGGGCACCCTGGTTTACAGAAGATCTCAGGAAACTGAAGCAGAAAGGACGACTGACTGGAGCGCCGATGGCGAAAAACTCGACTCATATCCGATAAGACACGTCATAGAGAGCATCTTCGCTCCTATGGGGTGGCAATACGTGCAGCGAAGAAAGTTTTCTTCTCTGCACGAATTGCGTCTGCGAATTCGTGTCCAGCAGAACTGTTCAGGTTGGTGAGGGGTCTAACGCAGACACCTTCTCCCCTGAACCCAATTTTAGAGCCTACGGTTGCTTGCTGTGATGCCTTTAACTATCATTTCACAGATAAAATCTCTCGGATAAGAGCCGACTTAGACGCCCTCATTGTAGCAGAAGCAGACAATGGAGTGTCCAGCAACTCCACAAGTAGGATTACACTGGATCAGTTTCAGTTGGTGAGTACCGAGGACGTGGACAAGCTGCTTGGCCGAGTGAAGAGGACTACCTGCCCTCTCGATCCCTGTCCTTCCTGGTTAGTTGTCCAAGGAGGAGATGCAGTTGGACTACAAGTACAGCGTATTGTTAATGCATCTCTCCAGGGAGGAAATTTTCCATCATGTTTGAAAGAAGCGGCCGCTTCTGAAAAAGCCCTCCCTGGATCCCTTGGACCTTAACAATTATAGACCAGTGTCCAATCTTCCATTTTGGGGCAAGGTGATCAAGAGGGCGGTTGCCTTCCAACTCCAAGCAGTTTTGGATGACCGATTTTCTAGACCCATTTCAAACTGGCTTCAGAGCGGGATACGGAGTTGAGACTGCTATGGTCGCCTTAGTAGATGATCTGCGCCTGAGTACCGACAGGGGGAGTATGTCCCTGTTGGTGCTTCTGGACCTCTCAGTGGCTTTCAATACTATCGACCATGGTATTCTTCTGGAATGCCTGAGGGGACTGGGAGGGAATCGGGGGCACTGTGCTCCAGTGGTTCCGGTCCTACCTCTCGGGTAGGTTCCAGATGGCGATGCTTGGGGATAGCTGCTCCTCCAAAAAGGAGCTGCTATGTGGCGTGCCACAAGGAGCTATTCTTTCCCCAATGCTATTTAATATCTACATGAAACCGCTGGGTGAGATCATCCGGATGCATGGGGCAGGATGCTATCAGTATGCTGATGACACCCAAATATATTTCTCTATGCCTTCGTCAACAGCATCAGCTAAGGATAGTGTGTCTCCTCTGAATAAATGCCTGGAGGCAGTAATGGACTGGATGAGGGAAAATAAACTGAAATTGAATCCAGACAAGATGGAGGTGCTTGCTATCAAAGGCCAAAACCTGGGTTTGGAGGTATGTCAACCAGTTCTGGATGGGGTTACACTCCCCCTGAAAGACTGTGTTCGCAGCTTAGGGGTGATCCTGGATCCGTTGCTCCAAATGACATCCCAGATAGATGCGACGGCTAGGAGTGCCTATTATCAGCTTCGGCTGATACGCCAGCTGCGCCCCTTCCTAGAGTTGGAAGACCTAAAGACGGTAGTGCACGCACTGGTAACTTCGAGGCTCGACTTCTGTAATGCGCTGTACATAGGGCTACCTTTATACCTAGTCCAGAAACTTCAATTAGTGCAAAATATGGCAGCCAGACTGGTTGCTGGTACACCTAGGGGTGCCCATATCACACCAGTTTTAAAAGCGCTCCACTGGCTGCCAATCAGTTTCCGGGCAAAGTATAAAGTGTTGGTTATTACCTTTAAAGCCCTACATGGTTTGGGTCCAGGCTACCTACGGGATCGCCTTCTCCCGTACAATCCACCCCACACACTTAGGTCCTCTGGGAAGAATCTGCTTCAGTCAGCCAAAACTAGGCTGACAAGCATTACCCAGAGGACCTTCTCTTCTGCTGCTCCCAGATTATGGAATGGCCTGCCGGAGGAGATTCATCAACTTGTCAGTCTTTTGGAATTTAAAAAAGCCGTAAAGACTGAACTCTTCCGGCAGGCCTATCTGGCGGAATTTTAGGATGTTTTAAAGATGTTTTTATGATGTTTTTAAGATGTTTTAAGATGTTTTTAGGATTTTAAGATGTTTTAATAGTATGTATTGTGTTGTTTTAGTTTATGTATTTTATATTTTCTGTTGTTCCCCGCCTCGATCTAGATGGAGAGGCGGGTAATAAATTAATAATAATAATAATAATAATAATAATAATAATAATAATAATTATTATTATTATTACATGGCTCGGTAGCTAATAGGCAGCTAGTGCAGCTCTTTTAACACAGGTCTTATGTGAACATAGCTGGCTGTCCCAGTGAGCACCCGAGCTGCTGCATTCTGCACCAGCTGCAGCTTCTGAACCAGGCCCAAGCACAGCCCCACAAAGAGTGCATTATAGTAGTCTAATCATGATCAGTGTGGCTAGATTATCCCTATCCAGGGATGG
Source organism: Shinisaurus crocodilurus (assembly GCA_021292165.1). Taxonomy (NCBI): domain Eukaryota; kingdom Metazoa; phylum Chordata; class Lepidosauria; order Squamata; family Shinisauridae; genus Shinisaurus; species Shinisaurus crocodilurus. The sequence continues at coordinate 41,845,542 of CM037881.1, read as the reverse complement.
GCGCAGGTTGCAATGGTAAAGAGGAGCAGCGGCACCTGTCAGTGGCAGGCCGCTGGGATGTGGCCCCTTAGCAAGTACCCAACCATGACTTCCCTTGACAACAGCCCTGCCCTGAGATCTGGGAGTAACTATTCATGATACATTTCTACAGGGGTAGCTTAAAAACAACAACTTCCATGCCGTTGACAAAACATCAACTTTGAATGAAAAGAGCAGCTTGATGGAAATGCTGAACCATCATAATTCTTCCAAAACACAAGGGTTGACTTAGAGGGGGGGGAGAGAGAGAGAGAGAGAGAGAGAGAGAGAGAGAGAGAGAGAGAGAGAGAGAGAGAGAGAGATGTATTGACTGGAGACATCAAATTTTATCCACAGAGGCTGACAGCCTTTCAAGTATTTATACTGTCACAGTTTATAGGTTGTAACATATGACATTATCAATGTATTCTGCCCTTTGAAAGAACTCATCCATAATTTTTTACCTTTTAATATTCACTGCTGACTGAGTGGTACCTGCCAGAAAAGGAATGTCAGGTTCAAATGTAGAATTAGACAATGCTAGATCAATCGGTTCCCTAGCAAATGCACATTTTAAAACATGGACATTTCCAAGAAAAGTAATAAGGATTCTCTACTGTAGTAACTCATTATTAGCTGCATTTTTGTGGTGTTATATGACTGCCGCAGAGACATAACTACAGTCATGAGAGCTGATCTTGAAGAATGGAGAGGATTCTGAAGAGGGAGTGATGCGTTTCAACTTCTCTTCTTTTTTTCCTGAGGTGCTACAGTAATTTATTTATCTTCTCATTAAGACAACTTAGAACCCGAACCAAGGTTTCTCCTTTGTCACAAGTAATAATGCTCTTTCAGCACACTCAAATTATTTGCAATGCAATTTTCATATGAAGCTGTAAGCACTGAATGTAACATACTTTTGATAAGAAAATCTTGAGAGAAAAAGAAAGAGAGAAAGAAAGAAACTGCTTTGTTCCAAGTCAGGCCATTGGTTCACCTAGTCTTGTACTGTCTGACAGCCAGCCCTAAACTTAAGCTTTGTGGTACCCTATAGGACTACAGTGGAAGGCCTTGGATGACTGAGTGTCCTTTGAAGTGACGGTGCTAGGGATGTACATGCACTTCTTGGGGTGCTCGCCGGGTGCTCGGTGAGCACCCCCGCAGCTTGATGACTCTCGTGGCGACAGCAAGGCTCCCAGTGGACTTTCCGGGGACCCGGTAGTGATGCGACGGGTCCCGGCGCTGTGCCAGGAACTGACGCGGCGGGACCCCGGCACTGCGTTTTTCATGTAAATACCATAGAAAACCACCTTAAAACAGCCGCGAATAGCAAATCACTGCCATTTTAAGGTGGTTTTCTATGGTATTTATGTGAAAAATGCAACGCCAGGGACCTGGAAGTAGCTCTCCCCGGCTCCTCTCCAGGGAGATGTGCCGAGCCGGGGAAAAGGTAAGTTCCGTGTGGCTTGGGGTGTGTGAGCGGGGTGAGTTTGTAAATACCATAGAAAACCACCTTAAAACAGCTGCGAATAGCAAATCGCTGCCGTTTAAGGTGGTTTTCTATGGTATTTATGTGAAAAATGCAACGCCAGGCCTGGAAGTAGCTCTCCCCGGCTCCTCTCCAGGGATGTGCCGAGCCGGGGAAAAGGTAAGTTCCGTGTGGCTTGGGGTGTGTGAGCGGGGTGAGTTTGTAAATACCATAGAAAACCACCTTAAAACAGCTGCGAATAGCAAATCGCTGCCGTTTTAAGGTGGTTTTCTATGGTATTTATGTGAAAAATGCAACGCCAGGGACCTGGAAGTAGCTCTCCCCGGCTCCTCTCCGGGGAGATGTGCCGAGCCCGGGAAAAGGTAAGTTCTGTGGGGCTTGGGGTGTGTGAGCGGGGTGAGTTTGTAAATACCATAGAAAACCACCTTAAAACATCCGCGAATAGCAAATTGCTGCCGTTTTAAGGTGGTTTTCTATGGTATTTACGTGAAAAATGCAGCGCCGGGGACCCGGAAGTACCTCTGCCTGGATCCTCTCCAGGGAGATGTGCCGAGCCGAGGAAAAGGTAAGTTCCGCGGGGTGAGTTGGCCCCACTTCCACCCCCCAGTCGAGTCAAGCATATACCCCTATCAAGTCAAGGTAACCTCCCTTGTGGACTATGGGAATGCTGTGGACATAATATATCTGGACTTCAGCAAAGCTTTCGACAAAGTGCCTCATGATATCCTGATTAGCAAGCTAGCTAAAAGTGGGCTAGATGGAACAACTATCAAGTGGATCCACAATTGGCTACAGAATCGGACTCAAAGAGTGCTTATCAATGGTTCCTTCTCAAACTGGGGAGAGGTAACGAGCGGGGTACCACAGGGCTCGGTCCTGGGCCCAGTGCTCTTCAACATTTTTATCAATGACTTAGATGAGGAGGTGCAGGGAATGCTTATCGAATTTGCAGATGACACAAAGTTGGGTGGAACAGCTAATACTCTGGAAGACAAACAAAATTCAAAGCGTTCTTGATAGGCTGGAGCGCTCAGCCGAAAACAACAGAATGAAATTTAATAGGGATAAATGCCAAGTGCTGCACCTAGGGAAAGGAAACCAAATGCAAAGTTACAGAATGGGGGACACTTGACTCAACAATACTACAAGTGAGAAGGATCTTGGAATTGTGGTAGATCACAAACTGAATATGAGTCAGCAATGCGATGTGGCTGCAAAGAAGGCAAATGCTGTTTTGGGCTGCATTAATAGAAGTATAGCTTCCAAATCGTGTGAAGTGATAATTCCCCTTTACTCGGCACTGGTTAGGCCTCATCTTGAGTACTGTGTCCAGTTCTGGGTGGGGCTGAGCCTGGAGTCAGCTCGTGGCTCGCTCCTGGCTCGGCCCTCAAGGTGGCGGTGGCCGATCTCGCCAGCGGAGGCCAATCTCGGCATTCAGAGCGGTGTGGAGCGTTCTCTGCGCCGCTCGAGCCGCCGCTGCTGCCACCCCCGCCACCCCCCGCAGCCGCCGGACCCCCCGCCACCCCCCGCCACCCCCCGCGCAGCCTACCTTCTCTGCGCCGCTGCCTCCGCTGCCTCCGCCGCTGCCGGAGCCCCGCCCGCGCTCTGTTTTGGTGGAGGGAACCAGGGCAACACGGCTTAAACAGACCTGTTGCCCTGGTTTCCCCGGCCAAAAACAGAGCGCGGGGGGCCCGTCGCGTCACTTCCTCGCGCCAGAAGGACGCGACGGGACCACCTGAAGGGGAGGCAGGAGAGCCGGAGAGCCTGCTGGCAGGTAGCATGGCCGAGTAGCTCAGCGGACACGAGCAGGCCCAGTTCGGGCTGCTCGGTAACATTCGGGCTACTCGGCTACATCTCTAGTAGCTGGCTGGGGCATGCTGGGAGTTGTAGACCTTTTTTCTGTCTAAACTTGCATAGCACTGAGCCTTATTCTGGACACCACACTTTAAGAAGGACGTAGACAAACTGAAGAGGGTTCAGAGGAGGGCAACAAGGATGATAAAGGGACTGGAAACAAGGCCCTGTGAGGAGAGACTGAAAGGACTGGGCATGTTTAGCCTTCAGAAGAGAAGACTGAGGGGAGATATGATCGCACTCTTCCAGTACTTGAAGGGTTGTCACACAGAGGAGGGCCAGGATCTCTTCTCGATCATCCCAGTTTGCAGGACATGGAATAATGGGCTCAAGTTACAGGAACCTAGATTCCACCTAAACATCAGGAAAAATTTCCTGACTGTCAGAGCAATAAGCCAATGGAACCAACTACCTAGGGAGGTGGTGGGCTCTCCCAATCTGGAGGCATTCAAGGTGCAGCTGGACCGCCATCTGTCAGGGATGCTTTGACCTGGATTCCTGCATTGAGCAGGGGGTTGAACTCGATGGCCTTGTAGGCCCCTTCCAACTCTACTTTTCTATGATTCTATCAAAATCCCCCCTTCCCCAAGAGGCCTGAGCAGCATGACCGGACTCCAGTTTGAGGTCGCCAGGAGGCCTGAACAGCATCATTCTCTTAGGTGATACATACAGATACACTGCAACTTCATGTTGCACTAGGTCCCCCTTGTTCTAGTCCTGCCCTTGGGAGCAACAGAGAACAAGCCTGTTCCATCTTCTTCCTGACAGCCTTTCAGATATTTAAAGACCACTGTTGTGTCTCTCTTTAATCTTCTCTTCTCCAGGTTAAACATACCTAGTTCTTCCAACTATTCCTCACAGGACTTGTTTTACAGGCCCCTCACCATCCTGGTTGCTCTTCTCTAGACACGCTCCAACTTGTCAATATCTTTCTTAAAATGAGGTGCCCAGAACTGAATACAGTACTCCAATGTGGCCTGGCTAATGCAGAATAGAAAGGAACTCTGATCTGGACACTCTGCTTCTATTAATGCAGCCCAAGCTTGCATTAGCTTTCTTAGTTGCTGATCACACCGCTGGCTCATATTCAGCTTGCGATCTACTGAGAGACCCAGGTCCTTTTCACATGTACTGCTGCCAAGCTAGATTCCCCTCCATCCTATACCTATGCCTAGATTCAGCCCAGTGTTCCAGCCTGTCTCTAGATCCTTTTGAATTTTGATCTTGTCTTCTATGGTGTTGGCTATCTCTCCTAGCTTTGTGTCATCTGCACATTTGATAAGCAACACCTCTACACCCCCCTCCACGTCATTTATAAAAAAGATGAGCAGCACAAGGGCCTAGGACAAGCCCCGTAGCACTCGAGACCTGCCTTCAGGAGGGTGCTGAGTTACTGATTAGCACTCATTGAGTACGGTTGGTCAGCCAGCTGTGGATCCCAGTAATTGCCATAGATGTCATAGATCATAGAGTTGGAAGGAGCCTACAAGGCTATCGAGTCCAACCCCCTGCTCAATGCAGGAAACTAGAGGAGGGGGTCTCCCATCCAAGTAATAACCAGGCTTGACCCTGCTTAGCTTTCCACGCTCAGACAAGCTGAGCCAGCATAAGCCACAGGCCTGTAGTATTGTCCAACCCACATTTTGTGCATTAGTATCCATAAAATCCTTCTTTGCGCAAAAATCAACTATACGTCTGCTTTCATTTTTAAAGAGCTACACCAAACAGAATGCAGAGGATGAGGTGGAGGGAGAAAAAGGCAGTGTATCTGTGCGGGCTTTACTCTCAGCATAAAACGGCTTGTAAATACACTTTAAGGACATCTCAACAGTAAAAAGTCATTAAAGATAGTTCAAGTACTGAGTAAGATGTAGAAGCTCATTAAGGGTTCTGGTGCAATTCATCTAAGGCTCCTTAAGCCTTTAAATTCTTACTTATTAAAGAGAATAAGTGTGCCATAAATTATATATGTTTAGGGAAATTTTAATTACAGTTGCTGGTGGCTGTTCACACATAAGGCTATTTAACATTTCAATAAACATCCAGAAATTTGTAAGAACAATCGCAAACATCCATTTTATCACGACTAATGCTGGCTGGTTTCACTTGTAAAGATTCAGAGTATTTGTGGGGTTTTATGGTATTCTTTGCCAAAAACCCATTAGTCTTTGCATTTTCCCCTGTAACACTTACTTATTCTAGTGTACATAATTTATACTGTTGTTAAGTATTTATTGACTAGTATTCCTTCCTACTATTGAAGATTTACAGCATCAAGACAAACAAGTTCAACATCTTCAAAGCAATAGCAGAGAATAAAGCATTAGGAGGGTGGGGAGAACTAGATGTATGCAGCTCCATACCTCTTTGGTTTCTTTTGTGTCCCTACATATGAATCCAACAACCTGCCCCTGCACTTTAAAAAGGAAGAAAGGAAATATGTATCTATTGTCTAATTTAATCTGTAAAGAATACAATAGCAATCTTTCTAGAGCATGACTGAAGCAAAATTGGAAATCCACACAACTTTGTCAAAGAATGAACAATTAATTTTCTTTGTAAGTTCCTGAAAAGGGGATGATTTAGCCAGGTCTACACAGGGAGTAGAGTGAAGTAGAGGAATATTAAGCTGGTAGAAAGGATTGCACCATTCAGAGCGTAGATGGTGTGCATATGTGTGTCACAATTTTGATTGGTCCCTAAGTTAAAAGTTCCCTGCAAATGGAAAACCCATACAGCTACTAAAGGGGTAGGCCAGAACCTTTCTCCTTAGAGTGCTAGAGATATTGTTGATTTGCAAGGAATTTCTTTTTATGAAGGTTAACATTTAAAAAGTGATTCCCCCTGTACAGCCTAAATTGGTATTGTCCATTCTCACATCTCAGCATCTTCCTCCTCATTCCCACATTATCCTGCTACACATAGACCAGTGATTGCCAGCTTCTTCAGTGAGGTGGAGGGGAGGAAGTTCCTTCTCAGTCAAACTGCTTGGGAGTTAGGAAGTGGCTATTCGTAGGGATGTTGGAGAAATCTACAACAGACTCACTCAAATGAGTTCAGATTGCTATGCATCTAACCCATGGATTCTACAGTGGACCGGCTTTTCCCAAGCTGCACAGATTCTGCAGACATGTGAACCTTTTTTTTTTTTTTTTTACTTTCCATAATTTTACACAGATTTAGTTGTAGGGGGAAAAACCAACCATTTCCCCCATAGGCTAAAGTGTGAAAATTCACATTTGGGGGGGGGGGGGATTTGCACATTTTCAGAAGTGCAAATTCGTGCAAGTGCAAGTTTGTGCAGATGTGTACAAATACATTTGCAGAAAATCTGATTCCATCAATGAGCAGACAATGAAATGACAGGCACCTGAAAATCCACAAAAGGTAGATGGAACAGATTTTACAAAGTCCAAACATCTCTAATTGTAGCCAAGTAGAATCTGGTCTTGCAAGTTGCAACACTTTATTTCTTGTCACTTTTCACCAGGTGCTGGGACCTGCTGCCAGTCTGAGCCTGGCCCTGTCATCACTAGACCGCATGTTATCCCTGCCCCAGACCCCTCAATAAGCTGACAGTAGGTCGTATTATTATTATTATTATTATTATTATTATTATTATTATTATTATTATTATTATTATACTCCCCTCTTGCAGATGGGAAGCTGAGTTGCCTAAGACTACTTAGTAATGTCACAGAAGAAGTAAGATCTGAACTAGACACTGCTTGCTGCACCCTGGAGTGGAGTCTTTTAGCTGCTATGCTGCAAAAGCCATCATAGCAACCTTCGTGTTCTTGTGAGTAAGAAAGAATCTTAGGAGTATAGCAAGACAATAATAAAAAATATGTTAATTGTTCTATTTCCTAGCATATATCAAACACCACAGAGAGACAAAATAGCCTGGTTATTTTGCTAAATGCATAAAATGCTGAATGATGGTTTCTTTTAGCAGCATTCCAGTTTGTGTGTATGACCAACCCTGACCAGGCTCACTAACTATGATTTGTTTGAGGCTAATCTGAAACCATGGTTTTGAAGTTGGGTTTTGAAGCTCAGCTTGTGCAAAACAATTTGTCATTACAAATAGATGCAGAGAGGGGAGAGAGCCGCACCTTAAGGTGAGAGGGAACAACAGTAGGGTGCTGCCTGTCGCTACATTGTCCCCTGACTCAAATAACCTGGATGGCCCTGGCAACAGACCCCCCTGGGTTCAAACTGCTGCCACTGAATGCCAGGCCGGTGAGTGGTAAAACAACTGCTATCCAGGACTTGATCTTGGATGAGCATGCCGACCTGGCCTGTATTACAGAGACCTGGTTGGATGAAGCTGGGAGCGTTTAGACAGGGGGAGTGTGTCCCTGTTGGTTCTGCTGGACCTCTCAGCAGCTTTTGTTACCATCGACCATGGTATCCTCCTGGGCTGCCTCACTGGGATGGGTGTTGGAGACACTGTTTTACAGTGGCTCCATTCCTTCCTGGAGGGGCGGACCCAGAAGTTGGTGCTGGGGGACTCCTGTTTGACTCCCTGGCCATTGGCCTGTGGAGTTCCTCAGGGTTCCATCTTGTCCCCCATGCTATTTAATATATACATAAAGCCGTTGGGAGAGGTTGTCTGGAGTTTTGGGGGTTCAGTGTCACCAGTATGCTGATGACACCCAACTCTATTTCTCCTTTCCACCTAATTCCAAGGAAGCTGTTACTGTGCTAAACCGGTGTCTGTTGGCAGTAATGGACTGGAGGTCAAACAAATTGAAGCTTAATAGAGGTGCTCCTGGTCAGTCGGAAGGCAGATCAGGGAATAGGGAGTCAGCTTGTGTTGGATGGGGTTACACTCCCCCTGAAGACACAGGTTCGCAGCTTGGGTGTACTTCTGGATTCAGCCCTGAACCTGGATGCCCAAGTTTCGGCGGTGGCCAGCAGTGCATTTGCACAGTTAAAGCTAGTGCGCCAGCTGCGCCCATTCCTGGAGATGTCTGATTTGGCCACAGCAGGGATGTTGAAGAGTCCTTGGTCATGAGTCACGAGTCGAGTCACGAGTCAAGTCACGAGTCTTTGGACCCGAGTCTCGAGTCGAGTCTCAAGTCCGAGGTCCAAAATGGTGACTCGAGTCCCGAGTCCCGAGTCACTCCCAAAGCGACAGCCCATGGAGGGAGCAGGAGGGTCTCCACGAGAGGAAGAAGAGCTGCCCTTCCTCCCACGGAGACCCTCTTGCTCCCTCCATGGGCCACTGCCACTTACCGTCGGCGGGTCCTTCCCTCGTCCCTGCTCCTGCCGCCGCCACTGCCGCCCCAGGGATATATTACGAGCCCTCCCTGGGCTCGTAGTTCTCCGCGGTGGAGCGGCCCAAACTCGCTCTTCTGAGCAGCACGGAGCATTCTCTGCACCGCTCGAGTCGCTGCCGCCTTGCCACCGCCTCACCTCGCTACCGTCCGCACACCACCGCCACCGTCACCTCACCTCCGCCGCTGCCACCATCGCACACCGCCGATGCCGCCTCAACTCACCTCCGCCACCATCGCATGCTACCATCGCATGCCACCGTCGCATGCCGCCTCACCTCACCTCGCCGTTGCATGTCACACGTCACACGCCACCATTGCACGCCGCCTCACGCCGCCGCCACCGTCGTTCTGTTTTTGGTGGGGGGAACCACAGCAACAGGGCTGTTTAAGTGGCGATGGTGGCGGCGGCGGCGGTGAGGTGAGGGCGGCGGCGGCAAGGTGAGGTGGCAACAGCGTGCGACAGCGGCAAGGTGAGGTGAGGTGGGCGGCGGTGGCGGAGTCCTTGGGCTCGAGTCCCGAGTCGAGCCTCGAGTCCCATTAAAAATATTGGGACTCGAGTCTGACTCGAGTCAGAGGGGGGACTCAGTCCGACTCAGTCCCCATCCCTGGGCCACAGTGACACATGTCTTAGTTACATCCCGTTTAGATTACTGTAACAGACTCTACGTGGGCTGCCTCTGAAGAGCGTTCGGAAACCTCATCTGGTTCAAAGAGCTGCTGCCAGACTGCTGACTGGGGCTGGTTACAGGGAGCACACAACTTCTCTGTTACAACAGCTTCACTGGCTACCAGTCTGTTTCCGGGCACAATTCAAAGTGCTGGTTATGACCTTTAAAGCGCTGTACGGCTCGGGTCCAGGTATTCTGAAAGACCGTATTCTCCCCTACGAGCCTGCCCGTACTTTGAGATCCTCAGGGGAGGCCCTTCTCTCGGTTCCACCATGAGAACATGGGAGAGGGCCTTCTCGGTGGCTGTCCCAGTGCTGTGGAATTCCCTCCCAAGGGAGGTTAGATTGGCACCCTCCCTGGTAAGCTTCCGGAGGCAGGCAAAGACCTTCCTGTTTCAGAAGGCATTTGGGACTAGCCTGTGATATGATGGAATGCTGTTTTTACTCTGTTATGTATATTGCACTGTTTTTAATTATATATACCGGTATATAATTTTTAATATTATTGATAGTTTAATTCTATTTTTAACTTTTGTATTTTTTAACTTTTGTATTTTTCTATTTTTGTTTTAATTGTGTGTTTGAAAGGCTGTGAGCCGCCTTGGGTCCCAGTGTTGGTAATTAACTTACCAAATTAGCATTTCCTGAACCTGAACACAAACAAGAATGCAGCTTGCCATATGGGTACAAAATGCATATATTTGAAACAGTGCACACAAAAAATGTGTAGATTATAATGCATACCAAAATGTGCCTTTAAAATATGCATGAAAATACATACAAGTACATTGTGTGTACATATTTTTTTTACTCCATTTTCATGTGAATTAAATTAAAATCACAATCCAATGCAGAATTGGGATGGAATGAACGTCACACTGGAGAAATGAGAACCTCAGTGAAATTGAGCTTCCCATCACAAGCTGCTTAGGGTGCAATCCTACGCATGTTTAGACAGAAAAAGGACCTACAACCAAGGGAGGCTGATGATTCCTTTGTCAGTGGGGCTCCTTATGTATTGCAGCTATTATTCTGAGCTTTATAGGAGCCATCCATGGTGCTGTACTCCACCTCCAAAATAGGTTCACCACCACTGAGTACTATGGGTAGCTCCTGGAAAGCTCAGAATAAAAGCTGCAATGGATAAGGAGCCCCACTGACATAGGAGTCACCAGCATCTCCTGCCTACAACTCCCAGCATTCTCCAGCCAGCATGCTGGGGAATGCTGGGAGTTGTAGGACTTTTTTCTGTCTAAACATGCATAGATGCTGCCTTAGTATATTTTTTTTATATTATGGCATTTATGGCATCTCTCCCCACCTCCAAGGGGCATGTGACGGCCATCCCATTTTATTTTCACAGAGTTTAGGCTGTGAAAATCACAGACTCCTCAATCTAGGTCCAGCATTCAGTCTACTACACCACATTGGCTCTTGTTCAACTTTATAATTCCTTCTTATTCATATGAAACATCATCCAATTGCTTCCTGCTTCTCACCTCCAATCCCCCCCCAAAAAAACAACCAGATGTAGCAATTAGAACCTTCTTAATGTGCAGCATTATTGGCTATGTAGAGCTTTAGAGTCTCAAACTCACAGTTAATCTAATTTGTATTAAAGTGTATAATATATTTTTTTCCTAATAAATATCATCTGCATTAATATGATACTTGGTTGGCATTTCATAATCATACCTACCTTTTACAACTAATTACAGCTTACATTCTTTATCATCTGCCGTTGTCACCTCTTTCATTTAGAATATAATTGTCATAATTATTTACACTTTAATTGTTTAATCATACCCACACACTCTCTTTTGTGCTGGTATTATCTCTGTACATGGCTGGTGATCATAACAACTGAGATCGATTGCATTTCTTCCTGATACCTATGACTGTTGTCATTTCTAACATTATCACTTCACAGCTGATGGCAGGATTGATTGATGAAGTTTCGTAGGGATGTATGAGAAATTCATTTCAGTTCATTTTTGATCAGGATTTATCCAGTTCGCACTTCCTGAACTGAATATGGACTCAAATGCCATCTTTAGTCCAAGTCTGTATGCTTCCGAGTTTGCAAGGTGATTCGTGAACAACAACAAAATGTGTTCGGCAGCATGTCTCCATTTGAAAAACGCACATGAAAATGCATACTTTTGAAAAATGTGCACAAACACACTTTCAGTAATGGGAGAAGAATGCGCACATTTCACTATACGCACAAGTGTTTGTGCAGAAAGAAGAAAAACACAGCTCACAATCTGATCTGGAAATGAGACAGAATGAGCTTCAAGACGGAATTTGGAGAACTCTGAACACCAGGGCATTTGTGGACATTTAAGTGGCAGCTCCCAACCATTCTGCAAGCACAAATTTTGTAATTCCCATGGAAATATGAACCAATCAAATGTCTAATTCTCACCCATTCCTATAAGCAGCATTCTGGAGACATGGGGTGCAATCATGTGAACAGGATCAAAGCCATGGCTTCTTCACATTACAGACAGTTTTACAGTGTCTGTGACTACAACACACTTCCACAATAGACCAATGGCTGTTCTCAGCTGGAACTAGAGAACCGACTGAGAGAGATGGACCAAAGACAAGATATTGCTTGGATAAGGGGACCTAGATAAAACAGGGACACAGTCTAGTTAGGTTAGCTGGATGCATTTAAATCAGGTTGTTTATTACCCTATTGCTCATGTGGGTTTGGGTATGCATTTTTATTTTTTTATTTTTTTGTATGTCTGTTTGTCCATTTAGACAAAGGGTAGGGAACCTCTTTCAGCCCAAGGGCCGAATTCAATTTTGGAGAAACTCTCAGGGGCTGAAGGCAAAAGATGTGGAGCCAAATACACCAAAAAAAACCCAAAACAAAACGCACAACCAAAAAACAAAAAAAATCCCCAAAACCCCAACAACCCCCAAGCCCCAGCATGATGTAGCTTAAAGCTCTCACTGCCAGTAACTAAGCCTTACGAGGCATTTCAACCTTTCAGAATGGAGAAAAAACTGCACAAAAACTGGGAAACCACCAAATGATTGGTGATCGAGGGAAAGGGGGTGGAGCATGGGAAGGGGTGGGGCCATCTGGGAACCCAAGGATTTGGGCCCTGGGTCTGGGGTTCCCCTCCCCTGATTTAGAATTCAATGGTCTTTTTCCTGTTGATGTTTTTCTACTTTAAACTTTGTTATTTGAAACTTTGAGGTCTTTTGGGGGGGGGAGACCCACCCCACCCCACATCTAATAGCCAAACCTACACTACCAAAAGTAGATACCTGAGACTGATGTAGTTTGAGGCTGGTTCGGAAGAGGCAGCCAGAGATTTAAAGACTTCCACCTGGTAGCAGTGGAAAAGGGTGCAGAAAGGGGAAAGCAAAAAGGAGTGGGACTGTTTGGCTGTTTTCCCTTCCACTCACAGAACTGGGGCATTGGCAGGTCCATGACAGGAGGATAGGAGTATAGTATTAGGATGATTTCCTACCATCCTCCATTTCCAAAGAGGTAGTAAGATATCGTAACTTTCCGTGCATGTTATATGAGCTCATTCCAATATTCCTATTTTGAGTGAGAGATCCAAAAAAATGTGTATCGATGACTTATGCTTTCAGATGACATTTATGGTAGCCAGAATACAGAAGAACATAGGCATTAGGAAAATAAATTTCTCTCACAATAATTTCCTTCTCAGAAGCAGCACACAGTGTGTAGCAAAACACCTTGCAAGGAGTTACAATAACAGAGTTCAGTCGACCCAAATCTGCGAAGAAAATTGTTCACAGTGTCACTAAATCTGCTTTCTCAACCTGGTGCCATCCAGATGTGTGGAACTACAACTCCCAGCCTCCTCACCCTGCATGGCCAATAGCTAGTGCCATGCTGGCTGGGGAGGATGGAAGCTGTAGTGCAATACATTTAGAGGGCACCAGGCTGGGGAAGGTTGTGCTAAATGATACCAAGCAAGGCCCTTTAGAAGTTAAACATTAGATGGCCACCAATAGGAATGCTCTCCCAAATTGGCTCACTACACACTGTGTAGTGTGTAAGCACACTACACACGCAGTATGCCTCTGTACTCCAGTAGCTGGGGAACACGGGCAGGAAGGTGCTTTTGCACTCATGTCCTGCTTGTGGGATCCCGTGGGCAGCTGGTTGGCCACTGCGTGAACAGAATGCTGGACGAGATGGACCCTTGGTCTGATCCAGCATGGCTCTTCTTATCTTCTTATGTTCACACTTTGATACTTGCAGCCCCTGAGAACCGCTGTGATGAACCACATCCCCTAGCTTCCTGCTCCTCCTTTCGGGCAACCTTGTGTGTGCTTAGAATCAAGATGGTGGACCCAACCCAACCCAACTTCACACTCCAAGTTCTTGCTGTGCCCTCTGCTGCTGGACACATCATCACCTCCCCGTCCACCCCGCCCCAAATACCTTTGCTCATTCAAATCTTATATAGGAGCCTGTGTTTAATGTTCTTTTATTTTATTCTTTTTTTATTTTTCCAGAAGCCCTTGAAAAGGCAGAAAAAAATTAAATTCCTGTGCCTGTTTGAGCTTCTTCCAGTTAATTGAATTTGTTGACAGCTCCTGAATGACTTTAATGACACAGGGGTGTTAATAAATGGCAGAGAAACTCCATTGAGGGAGGAGGCTTAATAAAGGTGATCTATCTTAAGAGACACAGTAAGGAACAGTTTTAAAAGATAAAAGCCTCCCAATAAAGGTCGAGGAGAATGGTGCTCAGTAGATACCAGGCAATGACTGCTTGGAGGTGCACTTCTGAGGAATGCTTAATGTGGATTCTCTGCTGGAAGGGTTTCATGCCACATCAGTATTTTCTAGACTGAATTGGTGCTGCAGGAATCAGATGGCTGAACAGTGACCTTCCTCTGGTCTCTTACCTTTGAGGTGAACTGTCACATTAATCGTTTCTCTTGCCCCCACTGGGAGTAATCTAAATAAACCAGGGATGCTGAGAAGATGTGTCAGGGTGGGGAGGGGGAAGGAAAGGTGTGGAGATAGAGAGGAAGAGAGAGAGAGAGGAACGGAGAGAGAACTGGCTTCATTTTTTTTTACAATATTTATTTATTATATCTCTGTACACCAGGATCCTGAAAAATAACAGATGTTAAGGATTGAGGCTGTTCAAAGGCCAACACACACTGGAGAGTTTCAATGTCTCTGCTTCTGACATGCACTCTGATTTTTCCTCCTAGAGTGCCCTTTTTCATACTAGTCTACGGTTGGGCAATGTGGCCCGTGGGCCCTGCCACCCTCTGGTACAATCCCTTTTGTGCTACCAAATGTGGCGGTGCAGAATGTGTTTTTCTCGAAAAATTGGCACTGTTTTAGCATTAAAAATAGGCAATATGGAGCACTAAAAGGGTCAAATTTAACTTGCACTGTGGAATGCTCTGCCACTGAATTTCATTGCAAACCACACTAGACCTTGTCCAATATTGCCCACTTTGACTAGCAGTGGTTATCCAGAGTGTCAAGAAGGAGTCCTTGCCAGCCTTGCTACCTTAACAGTACAATCACACACACACACACACACACACACACACACACACACAGAAGTAAGCCCCACTGAGTTCAATGGGACATTTGTCCCAGGTAAGTATATAGGATTGCAGTTTAAAATAATTTAATGGAAGATACTGGAGATTGAACCTGAGATGACCTCCATGCAAGGCATGTGCTCTGCCTTTGATCTAAGACTAGTTATGTTTGGTGTAGCTCCGTCACAAATCTGAGTGTCTTCTGCAATCATCTGCGTGTTGAAGCTAACAGGCTATAAACAGACTTCTGACTGAAAGCAAACTTGGATCTATGGTTTCCTTTGAGGCGTGGGAGAATATGATGGATTTGCTTGTGTTGTGTACTAATAAAAAATACAAGTGCAGAGGAAAAAGTCTTAACCCATAGCACACCTACCCCTTAATTCTGTTATTTGCATCTGATTCATCTCTCTGTGTGTGTGTGGTGGGGGACGCATGTGCATAGCATTACTGGCAAAGGAACTGTGTGTGGTTGCAATACCACCACTCGCAGGCCTATTTCAGAACACGGCTAAATAAATAAGCAAATACTGCCACACACAATTGTTGTTAGACATCTTGCTACTTTCCATCTGCTCTTTCATGTTCTGTGTGCTAATCCTAATGCTCTTCCACCTTTCAGTTCCCTGCAATTCTGGGAATACTCATTGTTCATTCTTCTGAGGATTAGAGTGTGCTATGAATCCTTAATGGGTTATATTTGCTGAATGGAACATGATCACCTGCTTGCTGAGCTTTCTGGGGGAAAAAAGTTCATTCCTTTTTTTGTATCTCTGTATGTTATGAGACTCAATGTGCTCCTCCTGTGACTACAAGTAGAATACTGGGGTTGGACTTGGATTGCCATTCATGGACTCACTAGGTGGCTTTGGCCAAATCAACCGGTTTCTCAGTTTCATGTTACTAGCTGTAAAGTGAGGATTGCCAGGGCCAATTCGTATCGGTGTGGCATGATTGCCACAGCACAGCCATATCCCCCTTGCTGAACTCTCATGCCACATTGGTATGAAATAAATGTTTATATGATGTGGGTAGGCCAATTTACATGGATATTCTCTGTGCTTGTGTCTCTCCTTTGTCTGGGCTACTGATGCTCATGGGCAAAGGACCCATGTGGTTAGACCAGGGATGGATGAACCTGTCAGTTTCACTCTTTCCCGCATTCGAATTTTAAAATCCCAAGTTCTTCCCATCCTGAACGTTAATTTTGATAAATTCTCGTCAACATAGGGCTGACATGAAATTCTCACCCA
Organism: Shinisaurus crocodilurus; assembly: GCA_021292165.1. Classification (NCBI taxonomy): domain Eukaryota; kingdom Metazoa; phylum Chordata; class Lepidosauria; order Squamata; family Shinisauridae; genus Shinisaurus; species Shinisaurus crocodilurus. The sequence continues at coordinate 41,829,403 of CM037881.1, read as the reverse complement.
TCTGCACTGGCCAAATTCAATGGGCACAGTTATTCCCAGCATGGAGAGAATCATATTGTACCTGCCTGCCATATGTCTGTTAAAGATGAGGGGCCTGTCAGGAAAAAATGTGGCAGGAAACCTAATTCAGCACCAACATGGTGGAATACACAGGATTCAGATCCAGACTTTTAAGAGCAAAGCATCAAAGCCTTGGGCCTGGATGGATGAATCTGTCAGTTAGGGTTTCTCCCACATTCATTTTTTTAACATCTCAAACTCTTTCCATCCCAACTATGAAGAACAATAAATTTTGATAAATTCTCATCAAAAATGAACTGAAACTAAATTCTCACCCATCTCTAGCATTAGACCTGTTCGCTTCTGGCTAGGCTATGAGCTTGTGGAGTGATAAGTCTGGCTCTACAATACTTGAAGGACTGTCTTCTACCATATGCATCTCTCCATACATTTCAGTCTTCCTCAGAGACCTTGCTATGTGTGCTTGCTACATCTGATGAATACTGGAATGGCTACAGGGTAAGGCCCTATCAGCAGTAGTGCCAGCACTGTGGAACTCCCTCCCTAGGGATATATGTCTCACTTCCTCCCTGTTGCCTTCCAGACATCTGCCTACCTCACAGGGTTGTTGTGAGGATAAAATGGAGAGGAGGAGGAGGATTATGTAAGCCGCCTTGGGTTCCTTGCAGGAAAAAAGGCGGGGTATAAATATAACTTTAATTTTTTTAAAAAAATGATGACATCATCACACGGGGTAAGTGATCCTAAGTGTTATGTGGCGAATTCAAAGCATCACCATGCTATGCATAACATGCTGTTCTGGACTAAGAAATGGGTTCTTGTTCAACGTCTGGAGCAACAGGAAAAATGGGGAAGTTTTAAGATGATGGAGAGCAGAGATGGATGAATCTGTCAAATGCTTGCCAGGCATATGTACTGCGGAGCCATTTGTAGTTGCTAAGCAAACACAGCATGCTTTTGCCAACAACCTGCAGGTCAGTCCAGAAGTACAAAAGTCAATACAATCCTCTTGAACAGGGAAAGGAGGAGACACTCCTAGGGATGGGTGAGAATTCCATTTCAGTTCAGTTTTGAGAGGAACTTACCAAAAATCACACATTTCTTCATAAACAAGATGAAAAGAACTTGAGATCTGAAAACATGTGGGAGAAACTGAAACTGACGGATTCATCCATCCAGGACGAGGGCTTGCAGTGCTTTGTTCTTAAAAGTCTGGGTTTGAGCCTCTTATGTATTCAGCCATGTTAGTGCTTGATTAGGGTAGGAATGGAGGGACATCTTTTTTTTTTCTGCCAGGCTCCTCATCTTTAACAGCTACATGGCAGGCAGGTACGACACGGTCCTCTCCGTGCTGGGAATAGCTGCACATATTTGGTGAAAACTTTGTTTCAGTTGGGGTTTTTAAATATAAGAATTTATCAAAATTCATGTAGTTCATATCTGGGAGAGATAGAACTTGAGATTCCCCCCCCCCCCCAAGAAATGGATGCAGGAAAAAGTGAAACTGACAGATATGTCCATCCCTACCAATGGCAAGGAACCATGGTGTAAAACTAGTTCCCTCCCTTGCACAGTAGTGGATGACTAAGTCCAGTTGTCTACTCACCTGATTCAAATGAAAAAACCTGGGCAACAAAGAACTGGAAGCCTGGACTGAATAAAGTTCTAATCAAAGGCCACAAGGGGGTGAATGCTGTTCTGTTATGACCATATCTTCCAACTACAGGAGTTCTTTGTTAACAATCTTCCAAACTGTATTGTTGATGGAGTTATGAGCTCTGTCCTTGAAGTCAAATGGAAGACAATCTGATTGCTTTTCAAATTGAACGCCTCGCCTGCTGTTTATGAACGTGTTCTGCTCTCGTTTACCCCGTTACAGAACAAACAGCCATTGATTTTCCCCGCATTGCTTCCTTAAAGCAACGACATCCAAAGGATGCGGGATGCAAACAGAGAGCCTGTCTGGTTAGTAGAGGATCTAGCTTTCCTTTCCTTTCCTTTCTTTCTTTCAAAAATAAATAAATAAATGAACACAGAGAATATAGAACTCTGTAGTTTATTCTTGTAATACTTATTGATTTCTGACAATGAGCAAAAATCAACTCAATTGAAGGGATTGTACAGCTGTGACTATTAGTTATTTAAGGATTATGACTGTCTTACATTGACTGCAGCCTGAATACTGGGACAAGACAGAAAACCGGGGTGGGGAAAGGGTGATGGTGGTGGGATGGAGGAGAGTAGAGTTTGGGAAAATAGCCAAAGTTTATCTCATGCTCTCACACAGGTGCAGGCAGAAAGAGTCCCTCTCTTTGTCAACTTGTGACCCAGCAGCTGGCCTCAGCTGGGCCCCTCCATTATGTGTAGCTTGCCATGTGCAAGAGTGCCCCAGCAAGTACGTGTCAGGACAAGAAGTCCAAGGATCTCAGTTTAAGTACATGTGTTAGAGCTGAGAGGTGTACCAGTTAGGAACTCCTATTCTAGCTGCCTTCTCCCCTGGCCATAAGTGGGAACCCACAGGGCAAGAAAAGTTTTCAGTGGGGAGGGGGACTGCAGGCGGCAGTCAGTCTAGAGCAGCAGGACCTCGGACAGCTCCGAACTAACCACTTGCTCCAACAGGGGACAGGACAGGACTGAACCCTTATCTCACCCCCTGGCCTGGCTATCTATCCCAGGCTCTGCCCCTTCTCAGATGGCTGAAGATGTTTAAGGAAGCAGTCCCCATGCTTGGGGCCTTGCACTCTGTCGCCGCTCAGTTGGGTCTAGCTGGGTATCATCATCATCATCTTGACTAGGTGGGAGGTGAGATCAGCCTTGGGAGTGAGGGCAGTGGACCTGGGTGACTAGATCTTAGGGTGGTGGCAGTCAGAGTCAATGCCTGGCACCTTTGTAAGCTAGTGCTCCCCCAAGGACTTTGAGCTGCCTCACCTTCTGAATCCATGCTTGATCACACCTTGAAGCCAGGGGAGTGGCACCACCAGGGGATGCTTTGGTGTGGCCCTGGTCTTCCACACTAGACTGGCACTGTGGCAGTAAAACATGGAAATCACTTTCTTTACTGCTTTATACAACAGGGATGGAGAATCTCTGGCTGACCCATCTGGCCCAAAGAGCCTTGGGCAAGCACCCCCATCTCCAAAGCCCCACCCCCTCAGAAGGGAGAGCAGGCAGGAGCCACCGCTCACTTGCTTTCCTTCTCTTTCTCCTTCCTGGCACAGGGAGAGTGGAGCTGGGTGAGTCCACTTTCCTCCTCCCACACATCCCCCATGTGGGGAACATGAAGGGGGAGCAAAGCCAGTGCCTAGTTGGGGAAAGCCTGGGTGGAGCAAAGCTGACTCCCCAACCAAGGTGCTGGCTGGAGGAGCTGGTTTTGCAGATGGGGGCCCACCCCTAATGCTTCAGACCTGGCTATCTAAGGGGCCACCTCTTTCACTATGAACCTGCCCAAGAACTAGGATCTGCAGGAGAAGCCCTTTGGGGGGCACCATTACCCGCAGAGGTCCAGTTGTTGGACACACATGAAAGGGCTTTCTCCTGTGTTGCCCCAAACTGTGGAATGTGTTCCCTCAAGAACTAGGATCCACCACCACCCAGCCATTAGAAGGGGTCTAAAGATGTATCTTTTCAATTTAGCCTTTAAAAATGTGTGGTTTTTAACACTTAAAGTTCACATATTTCCAAGCTTGCGATGAGGTTTGCAGAACACACAATGCATTTAAGAAATGTGTACATTTGAAAAAGGCACATGAGAAAAAATGTGTACTTCTGAAAAATGTGCACACATGCTTTAATCAATGGGATAAAAATGAATAAATTTGAAAAAGATGCACAATTGATGCATACATTTGGGAAAATGTGCATAGAAATATGCATGAATGTTTGTGAGAACAGGAAAAAACAAAGCTTGCAATTGGATATGCACAGAAGTCGAAACAAACATAGAGGTAGAATTCCAAGAACCTCGACAAGCTCAAAATTTTCTGATTTGTGCATTCCTACCCCCTGAGGGATAGGCTTTTTGAAAGAGGATGTACAGGGCATGGTGGTGTGATGTCCGTCTCTCGAGACTATGTGGCCTGAAAGCATAAATGATGAGAAATATCTTTAAAACAAGTAAGTGAGGAAGAAAACATTTTTTAAAAAAATCACCTTAACATGTGGGAAGTGAGTGTTTCCCCCAGCATAAGCATAGAATGAAAACACATGGAACAAAAGCTTGTCTACTCTAAGGAATGTGGTGCACAGGAAAACAGATGTATGTTTCTGTTTCCAAAGTTCTGCCGCTCTTCACAAGAATAATTTGTTTCCATGTCTATTTAGGAGTATAGTAACCTTCTAGATGTGCCTCGAGAGATCCTTACATTAGCTTCGTTTGGCGTCTTAAAGAATAAAGAATATTATAGCATTTTCAATTACTTGCCTGAGGCTGTGAGCCAAATTCATTTCTTTACAATAGAGCTACAGAGTGCAGCTGATGAAATAATGCATAATGAAGACTTGTAGCGCTACAAGTTGTTTTACCAAAAAGAATACAGAATAGCATTGTGTAATTTTAGTGGAAGATTAATTGAATTTTCCCTCAGACAAATAACACTGCGAGACTGGCTGATTAATCAACTGATGCGCAAGTCAGGGTAAGGCTTAGTACATATGCCTGGCAAAGTCTGTTGGTAGTCTTAGTAAGGGCCAAACTACATGTTATGTGGGAGACCTGTGATCAGATTTCTTGACATTTTTGATTTTTACTTAAAGTTAAAAGTAGCTGTGGGGTGGTGGTGGGGGATGGCTAAAATAGAATGGAGCCATGAGATCGGGGGAAGGTTTTGGTTTTGGTTTGAAATTTAAAAATCCCCTTTCCTCCCTGCATTGTTTTCCTGGTCTAGATCCCCTTCCACCCCCACCCAAAGCTGCTATATTCCCTGTTGGGGGGGGGGGGAACATCTCTATTCTACATTCCAGGCACGTTCTAGTTACTAGAATTTAGTTGGTAATGATCAGAGGCTTTATGCCTCTGAATACCATTTGCTTGTGAACACAAGTGGGAGGGAGCCATTGTGCCTCATGTCCTACTTGTGGGCTTCCCACAGGCAGCTGGCAGGCCACTATGGGGACAGAATGCTGGAGGCAGATAGGCCTTTGGTCTGATCCAGCAAGGCTCTTTTCTTATGTTCTTAAGGTTTTCCCTATTTTATCCTTGCAGGAAGCATGCAAGGAAAGTAATATTAAGAGGTTGTGACTCGCTTACAGCTCCTAAGTTCGATTCATGACAGGGCAGGGCTTTGAAACCACATCTCCTGGTCCAAGCTTCATACTAACCTTCTAGTTCAGGCCTGCACAAATTATCATCCACCTAACCAAGTGGTGTGGTGCCCACCAGGCAGGCACTGTGGCTTCTCATGTGTCTTACAAGCCCACTCTTTTTACAGTCCCAATCATATTTGGTCATACGTGGCTGATAGCCTCCTTTCTGCTTGGTGGGTCCCAAATGATGCAGGCTTCTTCTATCCAATGTAACACTCTGGACAGTTGACTCTTGTGACATCCCATCACAGGCACATCCATTCTTCTTATCTTTAGTGTATTTTTTTCCTGCTTATATTCATTCCTGCTAATCCTCTTGACAGAAGCACCACTCTAATTCTAAGGAACTACAGTAATACTTCAGATTGCGAGTAACCCGGTATGCGAGTTTCTCGTAAACGAGCAAAATTTTAGCATAAATTTAAATTTGAAAGACGAGCAAGTCTCGCAATATGAGCCACATGCTCTGCTGGTGCCTCACTCGGCCATCGCCTCCCACTGCTTTGCCTAAGGGCAGGGAGCCGCCGCTCACTCTGCAGGTTGTTGATCCTCCACATCTCTCTCCTTCTCTCCCCCTTCTCTCTCTCTCTGAAATTTTCATTAGCTGCTTTGAGATACTCTGTCTAAAGGCAAAGCAAGCCGGCTCTCTGGCAGGGAGCCCTGTGGAGGTGCAGTGCGGGCGCGGCGCCCTGCTGAGTTTCCATTATTTCTTATGAGGAAACTCGCTTTGATATATGAGTGTTTTGGATTACGAGCATGGTTCTGGAATGAATTATGCTCGCAATCCAAGGTATTACTGTAATTGTAAACTTGTTAACTGCGGCTAGGTTAATGATAGCGAGGAAATGGGAAGCACAACAACATGTTTTTCTAATAACTGATGGTATAAGGAAGTTTGGGATATAGCCCTAAACTATAAACTAACTTGTAGTATCAAATGCAAAAAGGGACAGTTAAAGAAGAATAATTTTATGGATATATGGAACCAATTATTAGACTATGTATTAATAAAGGGGAAGGGGAGTATGCCTTGTCAGGACATGTTATATTTTTGGAATGTGGAATTCAATTGATTAAGGGGATGGAAGTATATTAGTTGGTCCCGAGGCAGGTGGGGGGTGCACCTTATGATTTACTGTAGTAAATGACAGATGTAGTGGTATGTTTTTGTTTTACAGTGTTGTATGTAGTTTATAATAACTAAATAAAATTTAAAAAAAGAAAAGAAGCACCACTCTTGTCCATGAAGTTTGACAGGGAGCCTTAGGGAGGGAACGGGCCTGCTGATGAGACTTCTCAGTGATGCATGCTTCTCGTCTCTTGAGCCAGCCATTTAATTGAATCCAAAATCAATTTTCAATTAGTGGTGGCTGGGCAGCTTATATTAGCCCGTGAAGCTGTGAAGGAAAGCTTTTAAAATAGAGGGGAGGGGGAAACATGCAAATCTGTAATTGCTTTCACCTAAATCAAATGAACAATAGCAACTTAACAGCAGCGGGATGTGCTGAGTTGTCAAAAAAGGGCACCTGAAGGAACAGACTTCTGACTGGATATCAGCAAGCATGGGGATGTGAATGCATTTCTAGGCACTTCAGAATACATTTTTCCATTTATTAATTTGAAAGTTATTGGCAATTTGCTTTAGACTTTACTGGGTGCTACCTAGAAACCTATGTATTTACTTAGTAGAGGTGTGTGCCAACCACAAGATTCGATCTGGATCCAGATTAGGCAGTTCAGAAAATGGCCCAATTCTGCTTGGAGCCAATTTGGAGGACATTCACTTTGACTTGGGTAGTGCACTGAAGTTGAGATTCAGAAATCAAAGTTCTGTGCCTCCCATTCACTATCATGGGAATTTTTATTTTTTTAAAAAAATAGCTATATCCTTTTCTCCTCTTCATCAGAATTGGATGAAATTTGCAGGCATAGTAGCGCATTAGGTGGATATTGCACCTGCCAAATTTCATAAAAACAGGTGCAGCAGGTTTTGTGCTATGTGCTTTTACATTTTGGTTTTGTTTGTTTTTTTAAAGGAAATTGCCAGTATTTTTTTTTATTTCTTTGCACAATTGGATGAAATTTGTGGCAGCAGCTTTTTACTGCTTTCCAGCCCACCTTGCAGCCTGCTGCTGGGAAGCATTTTGGGGGCGGGGAACCCCCCTCATGGTTGGAGATTTTTCTCTTCTTTTCTCCAGGATAACTCTTCATCCTCTTTGTTTCTCCGTACTTTCTTGTTCCAGAATAATGCCCGGAGCATGATCTCCACACTTCACTGTAAAGCAGCAGCTCAGTTTGAAAGTTACATCTTTACATTCAAAGCCCGTATCCATAGCACTCATCCTATGTGGTTTCTTTCTTCCCCTAAAGCCCAGAGCATGCCCTGTCCACTAGATCATCTTTCAGCTTGCCCTCCATGCATTAGGAAGCTTTCTCACAGGTGGTGTTATCTTCTGTGGAGCTGTGCATCTCCAAGGTCTCTGTGGGCTAGTGATCTCTATGATCTATTGCCACAACTCATCTTGTTATGCATCGTGCAGTCCATTGAGACAGATGGCCATCAAGGAAACGTGAGTGATTGCTGTTTTCCAAATCCTTATCCCTTGACCTCTTTGACCTGGGCAACACTTAAAGCTCACATCCAGATTTTCATTTTCTATCATGAAAAAAAATCTTTTTTTTTTTAAGGGTGCTAAAGTCCTAGGCGAAGGTGGTGGTAGGCAACAACAACAAACACCTAACATCTTGTATTCTACAGTAATGGATGTTAAGGGCATTAAAAAAAACAAACTCCAGTGGTGTGTGTGAACAGACGTGTGTGTGTGTGTGTTTAAATATATTAAAGTTTCTCATGTTTATTTATTTATTTATTTATTTATTACATTTCTATCCTGCCTTTCCTTCAAGGGACTGAAAGAAGCATACATGGTTCTACCCTTCCCCCCTCCCATTCATCAGAACAAGTCAATGTTGACAGAGAGGTTAGACTGATAGTGAGTGGCTCTACAAGAGCGTCAAGGCCCCAGCACCAATCTGAATATGGTATCTGTCGTCCTGTTCTGACACTCATGTTGAAACAGGGATGTGCGAGGATTTCATTTGGGGGGGTGGAAATCCTTCAGACAAGCCGGGCTCCCCCCCTCCAAACTCTGTCCCACTTACCTCTCCCCTGGTGTCGACTTGCATTTTCCCAAGTCGAGCTGGGGAAGCGACTGCTGGGTTCTCCGGCAAGCTGCTGTTTACGTAGAAAATGACTTAAGAAGATATACCCAAAGCAGCCTCAATTTGCATAACTTGCCCAAATTGCAGCTGCTTTTGATGTATCTTAAGGCATTTTCTGCATAAACAGTGGCCTGCCGGGAACTCGGAGGTCTGGCAAGCGGCCGGTGCAGCACACACCAGCTTTCGGCTCGGCTTGGTGAGCGTAACAGCGGCATCCACTGAGCTGGAGGCAGGTCAGGCCTCGGAGGATCACCCACCCCTATGTTGAAAGCAAGGGAGATATGAAATAGCCTAGCCACTGGACAACGGAAAAACAGAAAAAGTATGCTAATGTATATGTATAGATGCAAAATTAGAAATAATTACTATGATTTCAGTAGAAATACAATATATCTCAGAACAGTGGCACGTGTGTTCCTCCTGAGCCTGCTGTCCAGGGTTTATGGGCAACTTCAAGGCCCCTACCTGCTTTCTCTTCTTATGATTCCTTATCCTTAAACTGGACTTAGAATGGACAGCCCTTCAAACAGAGGACTCTCCTCTGTAGATTAGGACATCCTATGGTCACCCTAAATGGGGTGAGAAATAATGGAACAAACTTTTTAAACATCTGGGAACATATCTGGGAACATATCCTTCCCTAGCCCCATGTACACAACTCTGCTTCTGCATTTATTGCAGGATTCACACATGTAACCATACAGAAGTGACTTCCATGCAATGAATTCATATTGTGTTAAGTGAGCCTGAGCCTTCAGGTTTGTGGCTGTGACTGCACACTGAACACTAGATGAATTCCGAACAGGGAAGCCACTTTTCTATAGCTAATGGTGTGAATGTTGCATATAGTTTGCCATGCATGATGAATTCACGTTTCCTATGTACGAAAATGTCTTGTGTGGAGGAGACTGCAATACTTGTGTAGGCTTTCTGTGCAATTTAGAACCCTGGACAATTAGGATGAATGGAATTGCATGAGGTGAACACACGGGACAAGAGTGAATATAAAAACTCAGCATAACACAGAAAATAGGGATGCGCAAATCAGCAAAACTCAAGCCCACTGAAGTTCTCTGAATTCCATCTAGAACAGTGTTCTCCAACCTTGGGTCCCCAGATGTTTTTGGCCTACAACTCCCAGCATGCCCCAGCCAGCTACCCAAGGTTGGAGAACACTGATCTAGAAGCTCATTCCAACTTGAGTCCTTATCAGATTGCTAGCTTTGTTTCTGTGTTTTGGCATAAATATCTGTGTGTATTTTTGTGAGTATTTTCCTAAATCTAATGCATCAAGTGTGCACCTCTTTGAAATGTACGCATTATTCTCCCATTGATTAAAGCATATTTGTGTGCATTTTTCAAATGTATGCACGCTGTCAAATGCTTGGGGGGGTGTTCCCATAAATCACATTGCAAGCTTGGAAATGTACGGATTTTGACAACAGATTGTGTCTGAGTCCGTGTTTGATCCGGAAGGTGTGAACTGGGTAAATCCTGATCAAAACTGAAATGAAATGAATTTCATATACTTCCCTGCAATAACCACCAGCTTTAAAAAGCTAGAATACAAAAATGATAAGGAATGGCTAAACAAAAATGTTGTCACTGGTGCCAAAAAGAAAATGAGGATGGTATCAGGTGAGCTTCTTTGGGAAGGGAGTTCAAAAGGTGGGGTGCCACAACTGAAGAGGTCCTGCCTCTATTTACCACCTGTCTTTCTTCTGATGGTGAGGAACACATGCCCTTCACTTGATACTCATGTAATGCATGAACTGGAATAAAGTATAGCCTCCCCCCCCCCCCAGCTGGCTTCCTTGCATCAAGTAATTAATTGAGGTGATATAAAAGAATCTGTAACAGGCCTGCTTCATTACCAAGTTCAAACAGCTTTCAGTGGGATAAACATAAAATGTGCGCCTCAAAGCAGGAGTGCCTCACTGCATAATGTGCCAAATTCTGAAGAAAAGATAGCTGCAGCTAACTTAAGTGACCTGTGCCAAATGCTGATGGGAAAGGCAGAAAGCTCCTCCCTCCCACCCTTCCAAAAACATGATCTGGGAATACAGTACCTTCCTAATTCCAAATACAGTGATCAGATTTCCCTGAAGATGAAGGGAAATTCATACATCAGCCCAAATCCTACTAAATGTCATGTCTTTTTCTGTTCTCTCACTGTTTGTCCTTTTCTTTCTTATGTTCCCACCAGTTCATCCTTTCTTCATCAAAAGTTCAGCCAATCCCTTCTTTCTTTGCTTCCCTCCTCGCCCCAACCGCATGGCCAAAAGCCTTCTTGTCTTTCCCCTACGGCTTTCATAAGAGTCCACTGCTAAATGCAAGGTGAGACTAAGCACCACACTTCTTCCCCTGCACATGCTTCCTTCTGCAGTGCAGCACCGTGGGTAGCTGTGACTCTGGGACGATATATATATTGCACTGCAGTTCACATTGATTTCCTACAAGCAACACATCTTGTGTTATGCATTGATTAGTGGCAAGGACGGTTTCACTGCCTTATAGATTTTTTTTGTTTTGTTATTTCCAGACCATTTTTCAAAGCATAATGTACAGTTTGAGGAATAAGCACTAGTTTATTCCCCCCTCCAATCGTTTCCTTTTATGGGTTGGTCTAGGGGCCCAGTCCTGCATAAAAGATTGCATTGACTTCAGTGGGATCTAAGGAGCCTTAATTCTATGCACTACTGCAGCTATGGAAGTGTCACGGAACCTCGTTGGTGCTCGCGGTTCTCCGCTGCTCGTTCTCCGCTCGGCGGCGGCCCGAGCTCGATCTTCTGAGCGGCGCGGAGCATTCTCCGCACCGCTTGAGCTGCTGGCGCCAGACGAGCCTAGGTCCCCCGTCACGTCACTTCCGGCTGCTCCGGCGCACTGGACCCCCGTGCTATGTTTTTGGCGGGGGGAACCAGGGCAACAGGGCTTAAACAGCCCTGTTGCCCCCTGTCAAAAACAAAGTGCGGGGGTCCAGCGCGCTGCGCGCCAGAGCAGGATCCCGTCGCGTCACTTCCGCCGTGCTGGAAGTGACGCGATGGGACCAGCGCAGACGGTGCGGATGGCTTGCCGCGGAGAGCCGAGCCAAGGAGCTGCCGGCTGCCTGTAGGCAGGCCTGTGCGAGCCTCGCGTGGGCGCGAGCGGGGCCGAGTTCGGTCCCACTCGCGCCCACGCGAGCCACCAGATACATCCTAATTCCAGCCTATGGTATTTTCTGAGGGAAGGCAATTCTATCTAGGATAGATTTGGCCACATTTGTATCATCATCATCATCATCATCATCATCATCATCATCTTTTCTTTGTATGCCACTTTTCCACAAAAAATGTGCCCAAAGCGGCTCACAACATAGCAACAAATAACACCAAATATAATATACAAAACATCAAGGAACACTGAATATAAGATTCAAAATTTTTTTTTTTACAGAATATAAGAATATCAAATACAAGTTACAAAATATCAAAAAAACACTAAATATAATATTCAAAAATACAACAGAAATAATTACAGATAACCATAAACAATTCAATATTTTTTAAAAAAAAGAGAGAGAAAAAAGAGGGGGGGAGACAAGAGCAGCAGCTTTTGTAGCTGGAGTCAGTCAGGCCCCACCCCCCCTGGCCAGATGTAATGAGCCAGGGAAGCAGGGATCAGGTCTTGCACGACTCACAGCTAGATGGTCTCTCAGCTAGATGGTATACAGCACTAGGCCATCATTTGTTTTAACCATGGTTTGCTGAATGAACTGGGATCTGGCTCACAGACATTCAAATGAACAATGGCTTGTTTCACCTAATATTGGTTTGCTCTTCCCCTACCTCCCCTGTAAACTGCCCAGAGAGCTTCAGCTATTGGGCGGTATAAAAATGTATTAAATAAATAAATAAAATAAAATAAATGCCCAGCTGCTATACTGAAGTCTTTTGTGGAACCTGAAGACTGGCAAGACACTGCTGCATCACTACATTCTCTTATCATTGTCTGGCTGCAGAAATGGAATGAGGAACATGGATGTTGTCCTCCTCCTTTGCCACTTTCAGCATAACTCTCTGAGCAATAAAATAAAGTAAAATCCTAAAGCAGAAAATCCTAAACCCTTCCCCTATTCCTAGATGCTACCCATGAAGGCTTTTTATTCTTTGTTTCCCCCAATCCTCCCAAACACAAGTATGTTCCACTGTGGCCATTCTTTCAATAAAGGCAAGTTCTACTAATACTCTACTAGTGAGTAGGAATGGATGAAGAATTATGCCAATTTTGGCAAAATCTTATAACCCCTCCCCTGCAATACCCATCTGCACTGGCCAGATTCAATAGCTAAATGTGGAGAGCACCCTGTTGCACCTGCCTCTGCCATAGCTACTAAAGAAAAGGAGCCTGCCAGGAAAAAAAAGAGGTGGCCGCGCTAATTCAGCTCTGTAATGGTTGTATCCAAAGAGATTCAATCCCAGACTTTTGAGAGCTAAGCACTCAGAGTCCTGGGCCTGTTTGGATGAAACTGTCACTTTTGGTTTCTCCCACATTCCATTTTTTGAAGAAAATGTGAATTCTGGCAAATTCTTATCAAAACCAAACAGGGTTGAAATTCTCACCAATCCCTATAGGCAAGCAAACCAAGGAATAGATGTTTCTAATAAACCAGGGCCCTCTGCTGCAGAAACAGAGTTAGCTAGACATGAAGTGAGTGGGTGGTGGCTGTGGAAGGCTTTAAGGTAAAACTGTATATTTGTATCAGTTGAGATGTTCGTGAAGAGCAAAAGTGTGCTTTTAACATATAGTCCTCATTCGATATCAGTAAAAGCACTGTAGTCGCTTCACATTTTTCCCCCTCGCAAGGTTGTTCCAGAGCCAGGAAGCCCAGGTTGCAGAGGGAGAGCTTGTCAGTGAGGAGGTGGGTGGGGAAAAACCTTGTTGCCAGGCAGCGGGAGGAGGGAGAAAGAGGTCTGTGAAAGCTCCAGTGAGACTCTCAGCCATATGAGCAGTTCCTCTTTTTTTGAGCCACTCTTGCCTCTTGTCTCTGTAGTTAGGCGGACAGGGTTGGCAGAGCTACACTACACAGGTGGGCAGGGGTGGGTGAACTATGCAACAAACTAGGGTTAAACCAGAATACCAAGTTTGGATTTTTATTATTATTATTATTATTATTATTATTATTATTATTATTATTTGAACCAAATGAATTCCCTACCTATCCATATAAGTAGCACTCTGAAGACATGTGCTGCAAAGATGCACATAAGATCAAAGTCATAATTTCTTCACACTACAGACAACTTTTACAATGCCTATTACTCCTACACACTACCACAACAGACGAACCATGTCCCAAATATCTGTGAGTCTGTTTGTTCATCTTCTTTGCCTCTTGAACTAATTTTCCAGAATGAGTAGGAGAGGTACCGTCAGAATAATATCTGAGAAGAAGGTAAAGAGAAGGCAGGTTATTATGCCTGAAATACTGGAAAACCTGAATTATTTATTTATTTATATTTAAATCTCACCTTTTTTTTCCTGCAAGGAACCAAATGTGGCTTACACAATCCTCCTCCTCTCCATTTTATCCTCACAGCAACCCTGTGAGGTAGGTTAGGCTGAGAGTCAGTGACTGGCCCAAAGTCACCCAATGAGCTTCATGGCTGAGTGGGGACTAGAACCCAGATCTCCAGAGTCCCAGTCCAACAGTCCTAACAACTATGCCACACTGGCTCTTAAGAGAAAATCCTTGAAAATGTCCATCCCTTTCCTATGGAGACTGCATAGAAGAATATCTCTGCTTTAGGGAGTTGATGGTCATCAGTGTCTTTGTGACATCAGGAGCCATTCAGCCAGTCCACACCCTCATCTCAGGCCTATTTGTTTGCCTAGCAACCAACACACCTCACAATAAAGAAAAAGGCAAATCCTTTCATATTTAATAGGATTTGTCAAAGGGTTAAAAATGACTATGTGCATACAATGGTGAGCAACACCAACACAGCTACACTGTAAATATTCCCACCATTTGGTGGGCATTTCACAACTAAATGATATTCTTATCAGGGCTATTCTGCTGCTACTTTCACTTTTACTTCCAAATTCTTTTTCCCCACCAGACATTACTCGACAAAAGACATTCCAATGCCTTGCACCTATTCATTAGCTGATGATTGAGTTCATATTCAGCCACTCATTAAGATGGCATTGTTTTGCTTCCAATTTATTTTATGGCTGCCTGAGAATTCACTGGCAACTCTCTGATCATCAGCTTTCAGACATGCTTTACGCACATGCCACATCACACGCATTTGGCTTTCCTCTTTGGAAGCTGCATTGTCAGATTGAATTTGCACGGCTGCCTGTTTAAATCCTTGGAAAGAAAAAATACATGTGCAAACTATTTAATAGTGGTAATTTGTGGATGGCTGTATTTTAGAGCACATTGACTCCATGTCAGAGATTTAATTTAGTGTGTAGACGCTCAGAATACACAAATGTTGTAATGACATAAACCTATTAAAAGAAATGCCCCACCAATGAAACAGTCGAAGACCACAATGTGACTGCATGTCTGCAGGAAAAGAGCAGAGCTGTCAGAAGTTGGAATGCCCTGTCTAATACTAGTCATGTCTCAACTTTGCCTGGAAACCATAACCTTGGCCAGATAACCCAGAGAATGGTCTAAATTAAAGGCATACAAAAATTCTTCTGCTGAAGCAAGGCAGATTCCATCCTGTAAACTTTCTTAGATGGCAGACTGCATCTGTGCCTGGATGACAGTGAGGCAAGCAAGCCAGGGGAACAGGAAGTGAGCACTACCTAGGGAGGTGGTGGGCTCTCCCACTCTGGAGCCTAGAGGCATTCAAGGTGCGGCTGGACAGCCATCTGTCGGGGATGCTTTGACCTGGATTCCTGCATTGAGCGGGGGGTTGGACTCGATGGCCTGGTAGGCCCCTTCCAACTCTAGTTTTCTATGATTCTATGATTCTACAACTAGAGAAGACCATATATGATTGCCAGTTCACTCACACACACATTCACACAAATCCAGTCGGAGGTGAAACTTTTCACAGCTAGGAGATAGCACATTGGGGCGAGAACAACCACAACCACAACATTGCTAACTTCACATATACACTGTTGGGGTCTGAGCTGGTGGTGACTGACCAGGAGAAGGATCTTTGGGTTGTGGTGCTTAGCTCAGTGACAACATTGACCTAGTGAGTGACTCCTGTGAAAAACACAAATTCCTTGTTGCGGATCATGGACTAGAAAAGAAAATTGCCAATATCCTAATGCCATGTACAAACCGATGGTGCCACCACAGTTTGGATTTTTTGTATAGTTCTGGCCAGAGCATCACAAAAAAGATATTGTAGAACTGGAAAAGGTGCAGAAAAGAGCAACCAAAATGATCGAGAGACTGGAGCAACTTCCCTATGAGGAAAGGTTGAAATATTTGGGGCTATTTAGCTTAGCAGAAAAGGAGAGTGAAGGAGGATATGATAAGAGGTATATAAAAGTATGCATAGTGTGGAGAAAGTGGACAGGGAGATGCTTTCTTCCCTCTCATGAACCTAGGGTCATCCCATGATACTGAATGGTGGGAGATTCAGGACAGATAAAAGGAAGGGCTTCACACAGGGCATAGATAAAATATGATGGAATTCACTACCACATGATGTAGTGATGGCCACCAATTTGGATGGCTTTATTAGAGGGTTGGACAAATTCATGGAGGATAAGGTTATCAATGGCTACTAATCACGATGGCTGTATATTACCTCCAGTATCAGAGGCAGTATGCCGTGTGCCTGAGCACCTGTTGCGGGGGAACACGGGTGCTGTTGTGCTTGTGTCCAGCTGGTGGGTTTGTAACTGGGGCTTCCAGTTGGCCAATGTGCAAACAGAATATTGGACTGGATAGGTCTTTGGACTAATCCAACAAGGCTCTTCTAGTGTTCTTCATATCACCTGGTAATAGCACCTCATAACATCAGCAGGTCAACCTGCTCTTAAAAGTATAGGGTTACAACAACAGCAACAGCAACAACAACAAAAGTCCAGGTCCCTGCTTACTGGGGTGGGGATGGGTTGCATCATCATGTGGAATACAGAAGTAGAGGTGATAGTCAACATCCTCTTCTTGCAGCCTGGCCCAGGGGGCTGCACAGAGACACTGGGTTCAGCTCTGGGGGCCAATCAGCAGCCTGGCAGCTAATTTATTATTATTTATTTACTTATTTGATTTATAACCCACCTTCAACCAAAAATAGGGTGCCCACATTGGATGCCAGGGTCTTGAAGGGAGAGTTCCCCCGGTCCACTCCTTGGTAGGGATGTACGAATCAGCAAAACATGAGCTTGCCAAAGTTCTGCAAATTCCATCATGAAGCTCATTTGTTCCAGTTCACTTTTGATCAACATTTACCCAGTTTGCACCTTCCGGACTGAACATGGACTCAGACGCAATCTGTGATCCAAGTCTGCACATTCCCAAATTTGCAATGTGATTCGTAGACCCCCCCAAAATATGTGTTTGACAGTATGCATACATTTGAAAAATGCACATGAAAAAATGTGCACATTTGAAAAATTCACACAAATACACTTTAATCAATGGCAGAAGAATGCATACATTTCAAAGATGTGCACAATTGATGGGTACATTTGGAGAAACATGCACAGATTTTCATGCAAACCCCCCCCTAAAAACAAAGCTCGCAATCTGAAACAAACTTGAGTTCAAAATGTAATTTGGATAACTTTGGCAAGCTTGAGTTTTGCTGATTTGCTCATCCTTATCTTCAGCAATACTCATTTAGGGGTAGGGGAATAATGTCTTTGTTAAGGAGTTATAGCTGAATGCAAGATGTCTTAACAACAACAATCTCATGACTGTGTGCATTAGAAGCACACACACACATGCACACATACACACAAACCCTTCAGAAAAATGACTCTGCTATTGGGGCTTTGAGTTGGCCAGACCAGTGCAAACTATATATTCAGTATTAATTTGTGTGACCAGATGCAAAAGAAAAAGAAAAAAGTATCAGGTGCCAATGAAAACAGTTTAATGCCCAACGTGTTTCAGTTTACACCTTCGTTGGGGGTTGCAATTCAAATTAAAACATACAATTTTGTTAATACTTTACAATTCTCCAGAGAAATTTCTAGCTACTATATTTACAAACAAAACATTAACACACATAATTCCATAATATTAAAAATGTATAAAAGAATGCATTATTCTATCATAATACATAAAGTATCTACTAGATATCACTCAGAAATTAGTAGAAATGTACAGTGCTAAAGACTTGCGCTTGTCTTGTAAAACAAAACAAAAATGACAGTAAATGTTAAAGCCAATTAAAAATTAAATGTGTGCATTGTCTGAGTCTGCACAGCAAACTTTTTCATAATAAAATTATTTGTTGTCCAAGCTGATACAGCTATATCACTTCACCACTAGAGTAGAATCGTGAGAGTCCTAGGGATGTGCCACGAACCTGTGGGGGGCTCGCTTCTCTGCTGGCTTGCCTCTCCGCGGGGGCGGGCCCCCCGCCTCGATCTTCTGAGCGGCGCGGAGCAATTCTCTGCACCGCTCGAGCCGCCGGCGCAGGTCCCGTCATGTCACATCTGGCCCCGGAAGTGATGCGACAGGGACCCTGCGCAGGTGCAATACATTGCGCGGGGGTCCAGCGCGCCTGCGCAGGGTCACGTCGCATCACTTCCGGGGCTGGATGTGATGCGACGGGACCGGCGCGGGCGGTGCAGGTGGCTTGCCATGGAGAGGTGAGCCGCCGCTGGACAAGGTAGGCCCGTAGGCCCACACGAGCCCCACGCAGATGTGAGCGGGGCCGATTTCGGCCCGCTACGCCCGCGCGGGGCGAACGCTTACATCCCTACTGATACTGCAGTGTAGCCTGTCATTCCGTGGCCCTTGTCCTGTCAACAACTCAATCCTATTTCTCTGGTAAGCACAATTTTTTTGCTAGTTCTATAACAGTCTTGGTGACACATATGATGGTGTCACCAACAGACTCCAGAGAAGTATCTATAGGTATTATTGGTATCTATTAGATGATTTGTTGGGTTTCTCCAACAAACCATACATCACTTTTAAGAGAACCAGGAACTTAAAAGATTGGCTGGTACATAGCAACACTTACCTGAGACAAAAGCTTGTACAATCTGTTTTCCCCAGAGCTATTGCCTCAGAGGTCACCACCACTATATTGCAAGTATACTAAAAAAAATGTCAGACTTTCAACAGTACAGTGGATAACAGAACTTACGAGATCCGTCATTTTTCAATTTGCAGCAGTACACATGTGGTTTATGCTATAAGATGTACCTGTGTGATAAAATATGTGTTGGCCAAATGCAAACGCCACTGAAGAGATGCCTACGTGAACACTTCAGTAATATACGAAATAAAAGAGTGGGCACTCCTTTAGTTAACCATTTTTTACAATTATGCCATTCCTTAGAGGATCTCACCTTTTGGGTCATTGAGAAATTACAAGCCTAACGCACAACTGCTCCTTAAAAGAGAATTGTTCTGGATCATACAGCTCTATAGCCTTGCCGCTAAAGATCTGGAATATTTGTCTCTGTTACAAACCTGATATTTACTCTGTAAGTTTTTTCAGGAATGTCACAATGAGGCTATAGCAATCACTCCCTTCATGTAACATCATGAGTAAGTATCACCTGGAGTTGATTAAGGACTGGGTTATTAGGACATCTCACACCAGCTCACAGAATACTCATGAGATAGCTGAAGAATTCTTTTCTATCATATTTAGAAAAATGTTCAGGTGAGTTTTCAGGATGGGGGAACTATTGCAAATCATGCTTTTAAATAGCAGGTCATTAATGAGCTAACAAATTCTTTGAGCAATACAATAGTTGTTTTATTTGTTATAAGAAATCACATGTTTGGTTTTTTTGTAGATAAACAAACATAACCTTAAGGAGGTTATTTTCATTTTTTGCATTTTCTCAAACTTATATAAAATAACAATTGCTGCGAATGCCTTTCCATTGCTGATTATTTTGTAAGGATGTCATAGTTGAGGTAGGCTACACAATGTAGTACATGTAAATAATGCATGCATAGCAGATGCACTATGGTTGCAGACAGCTTAATACAATCTAACAGAAATGTTGCGAATTGGTGTTATGGAATTTTAATGTACATTGTAAATCCACCAGAATTTTAATTATGATTTTTTTTCTTTTTAAACACTTAATGAGGGTTTTATATTTGATATTTTTGATTCTACTCTAGTGGTAAAGTGATAAAGCTGTATCAACATGGATAACAGTTTTATTATGAAAAAGTTTGATTGCTGTGCAGGGCTCAGACAACTCACACATTTCATTTTTAATCGGCTTTAACATTTACTGACATTTTTGTTTTGTTTTATGAGACAAGCATAAGTCTTTAGCACTGTATCTTTCTACTAATTTCTGAGTCATATCTAGTAGATACTTTATGTATTATGATAGAATAATGCATCCTTTTATGCAATTTTAATGTTGTAGAATTATGTGTGTTAATGTTTTGTTTGTAAATATAGTAGCTAGAAATTTCTCTGGAGAATTGTAAAGTATTGACAAAACTGTATGTTTTAATTTGAATTGCAGCCCCTGACAAAGGTGTAAACTGAAACGCGTTGGGCATTAAACTGTTTTCATTGGCACCTGAGACTTTTTTCTCTTTTGTTTTCATTTATACATTGGTGCCTTCCCCTCCTGTTCTTCTACAGATGCAAAAGAGGACACGGTTCCTGCACCTTTAATAGCTGTATAAAAGAGGAAATTGCATGAGAAGTCAGCCCTGCTGAAATTCCCTTTTCTACACAACTATTACTGGTGCAGGTGTCCTGCCCTCTTTCCCATCTGGCCACCCTAGTATTAATCACATTATTTAGTGTGGTATATCTGGGGGAGTTTCAGGTTGCCATTAACTATTTGCGCGGGTAAAGGGGGAAATGAAGAGACGAGACAACAGTTATGGTATGAAATCAGGGCCACATTTATTGAATCGAAGGTCTGCGAAGGGAGAAGTGCGGGATTAACTAAGGCCGGCCCGAAGGCCAGTGGAGCATGCCTGGGCGAAAGCATCCCGAACTCGAGGGCGGCGCGGTGACTCGCCACCCTCGAATCCTGCACTCGGAGTGCTGGGGGATCTACACAGGATCACCGTCCCCTGGCGCCACGGGACAACCGAGGAGGGTGAGATGGGTAGACCCCAAAGGTGACCCTACCTCTCACAAATTGAGCCACAAGGCATCGACATTTGTGAGGCTCGGGTTCTCGCCAATCACCTTAAAAGGTGCCATGGGATGCACACCGTAACCCTAACCCCCACTGCCTATTCACCGCACTTACCGCCTAACCTAAGGCCAATGTGACCGAATTAACAAGTAACCCAAAATAATAAACCCCCCGCCGATGTCCACAGTATGGAGTAGGCGAAACACGCACGTTGCCCCGAGCCAATTAGGACAACGAGCCAAAATTCCTACTCGGCCCCATAAAAGGCGACCAGAGGAGCCCACACTGCTTCATCGGGAGTGGAGGGAGGGAGCTGCAAAGAAGGAGGCTTGGGGTGGGGTCTCCTGTGCATAAATACTGCCTCAGGGCCCCACCCCTTGTGCCTCACCCCATCGGGCAAACAATTTGCCCGAGCCCTGATTGGAGGTGAAATCACCTCATTCTGGCTCTCGCTCTCCCTCCCCCTCCCTCGCAAAATCCTCCCCCCCCCACAGAAGCGTGGGGTGCGAAGGGAAATTGATTGAGTGTGTGAGTGAAGTTTTGAGGTTGACGTATAGGAAAACATATATCTGGATAGCTGTTGATTTAAGCTGATTAATTAAACAGAAATTGGAGAATAACTAAAAGCCTACAACAGATAATTATCTGGCTTGCTCATTATGTGGAACTCAGTCCCCCCATCCCACAACACAAGCTTCTTGAGATATGTCAGCCTTCCCCAACCTGGTACCCTCTAGTTGTTTTGGACTCCAATTCCCTTCAGCCCAGGAAGCATGGTCAAAGTCCAGGAATGCTGGGAGTTATCATCCAAAAGATCTGGAGGGCACTAGGTTGGTGAAGGCCGAGCTAATTTGTCTCCCGAAGGCTGCTGCAAGGTCACTATGCTGTTGTGCCAATGGTATCCACAACTAGCAGCCTTCGTTCTATGCAGCTCTTTGTACAACAGTCTGTCAGTGTGGCTGTTAGACCCTTGATCTAACATCCCCTGTGCCCTTTTGCTTTCTGACCCACGGTGCCCAGCTCTGTCTTTAACAAGACCTTTATCTGTAGACATCAACAGTTGAAGCTTCTTGTAGCATGATCAATGTGGGTCAGGGGTGGGCAACTTGTAGGCCGAAATATCTGGAAGGCTGCAACTCCCATAATACCTCACCATGGTATCTCACTGGCTAGTGCAGGCTTGGAGTTTTAGGCCAAAATATCTAGAGAGCCACAAGTTGCCCACCCCTGCACTAGGAGAATGCTGGAGGGTTGGGGGATGGTGTCCACCAGCTGCTGGGACTGCAGATAGTGCTACAGTCACCAGGATGACACACAGCTGCAGCTTCAGAAAGTATAAACCATGGGATGGGGGAGTTTAGAGAACACACTTCCCAAAGTGCCCAACTTCAAACCAAATCTTTTCACTAAACTAATGAGAAGTTTTGTCTCAGTGTTGGAAAACTCCCACTGTGCACACATGCACTTCAGACTTCAGGGATGTGTGTAATAGCCCAGGAAAAGTGTTACCATGATATCATTACACTTGTGCAGGGTCCAGAGTTGAAGTGACACATGGCGACTACTCCATTTCCAGTTCCAAGGAGTTGATTATCTTTTGAAATGGTTAACTTGCTTTTTCCTTGTGCCCATACAGTTAACCCCCGCTGCCTTGGAGGCATATCTTATAAATCACGTCAATAGCTGACTCGTTAAATTTATGGAAGGGCTCCATTTTTTTTTAATCTGGCTTTTAAATACTTGGCCTTCAACATAATTAATTTTTTATTGGCAGTTTAAAAAATATCATTAATATCTTAGATGATCTCTCGCCTACTCAGTACCTTAAATCCAAATAATTTATTGCATTGTATTTGAGGAGAAAGTAGGTGAACAACAAAAATCCTCCACCCTGTGTTCTAAAGAATTTACATGCTTCTATTCCTTGGATGTTTTGTGCATGTTGTTCTCTTGCTAGGGATGTATGAGAATTTTGTTTTTGCTGGCAAAACAAGGGAGCATGCCCTGCCTGAAGCCCTAAACATGATCATGAGTGCAAAGCACGTATCCTCTGAAAATGTTCACAAATTGCCGGACACAGTGCTCACATTCGAATTGTGCAACTTTCCTAGATCGCATTTGTGCAAATTTCCTGTAGGTTGATGAGCCCCAGCTTTAGTCTATGCAGGAAATTCGCACAAATTGGGAAACCTGCTCGATTTGTGCAATTTTCCCGTTCTCACAGAGCAAGCAGCAGTCACAGATGCAAACAGGAATCAGGCATGAAGAAAGCTGCGAGGCGATGTTCAGAGAATGCCAGCAATCTCAGACATCGCTCGTTTGCCCATCCCTGGCCAACAGACATCATACTAGTCCTGTTTGGGTGTTATTCCCTCATGTGATTGCCCCTCATGCAGTTTCAATCTGGGGCTGCTCCCACTAGGCACACCCTTGCCATTATGTCCCTGCCCAGCTCTGCCCCCCCCCCACCCACAGGGGACATCTGTAGAGGGCAGCATGGCTATCGAATAGGCACCCTCTGTGATAGAGAAGCCTCATCATGCAGGGTTCTAAAGCATGGAGTGGGGGTCTAAATCACATAGCACAGGCTGCCCGCTCCATGTGCCACCCCAATGCATAGATGGTGGGGACATGATGCTGGGGATGGGGCACGCAGGTGCAGCCCTGATCTCTCCTCACATACATGCTGTTAATTGTGTGAGGGGATAATACCTGAATAGGGCCAATTAAAGAAGCTGAACTTTGACAACGATCCCCTACTGAAGGCGCTTTGGGACATCCACAGCAGGTATGGGCAACTTATGGCCCTCCAGATATTTTGGCCTACAACTCCAATCATCTGTCACCACTGGCTATGCTGGCTAGGGCTGATGGGTGTTATAGGCCAAAGCATCTGGAGGGCCACAAGTTGTGCACCCTGATCTACAGGATTAAGACAATTCCTGTCATTTTCATATGTCATTTTCTTGGGCTAGTGACATTTGTTGTGGGTTGGGTTGAATATCCCTTTATATGCTAACAATAAAATCAGTTTTGAGGGCCTTAGGCTAGAACTAAACATTATGGTAGACTCAGGATTGCTACCAAAACATCAGTCACATGTTTCCTTCTCTCCTCTTTGTAAAGTCTTGGGATATTCAGCATATCACATGACCTTCCCAGGGGTTACATAAAGGTGTGTGTGTGTCCTGAGGGGAAAGCAGGAGAGAAGCCCAAGCTAGGGAGCTCAGGTCCTGAGGATACTCACCAACAGCTTAAGAGAGTTCTGCTACTTATATATTTTAAATTACAAGTAGGACCTGCAACAAAAGACCTGGCCTACTGGCTGTGATAAACCTCTTGTCTAGAGGTCAGGTCTGCCCAGAGAGATCTTGTAGGTGGTCAAGCCTAGATTCCCCTAGCACAAGCATTGCTTTCTTCTAGTAGAATGCCCCAGTTGGATAGTACCCACGATGTCTCCATTGTCTTAAGTTTCGTTTCTCTAAATGCTGGGATTATGAGCAGGGGGAGGGGGAGTGGTTCAGTGACTGACAAGTCCACCGTTTAATCCTAGGGCTTTACCAGGGGCTCCAATCCCTGTGCTTTGGAGAAGGACAAGGATGGGACCATGAGATGGCCATTCTTCCAATGCCACCAGACTTCACTATGAAAAAAAGTCATAAATTGGATTCAGTCATCATAACTCCCTAGTTCCTGTACCTATTCTTCTAAAACTTTGCAGGTTTCTCACTTAGGGATGCCTCTGTAGAGTACTCATTTTCAGAGCAATGATCCACAAGGAAAATGGGGGGTTTACTACTACTAAAACTACTGCAGCTATCATTCTGAAATTATGTAGGCTAGATCTGCTCAGAAGCATCAAACACTGCTGCTAGCTTCATCAAATCCTGCCAAGAAATAAAAAAAAATATTATTGGCGGTTCCCTCTAAATATATAGAGAGAGGGGGGAGAGAGGAAGGCACATAGCACAAAAAAACCCTGCACCTATTTTTCTGAGATGGGACAGGTGGAATCCCCTCCTAAGGGTACCAAGTCAAAGTGGATGGATTCCAAATTAGTCTGAGCTGAAACTGGTCATTTTTCACAACACCAGTCCGTGGATCTGAGTCAAAACTGGGGGTTGGTACACACCCCTACTACCAACCATGCCTTGGAGGTGAGGCACACATAAGGGCTTCCCAAGCTCACCTCGGTGGATGGGCAGGATTGCATGGAGGAGGTGGTTCCTGGGCATAGGCGCAAAATCCCAAAGTGCCCCATCAAATGTGAAATGCAGGACAAGAGACTAAGTGAGGTGAGCTTGGGAAGTCCCTTATGTGTGCTTCACCTCCAAGGCATGGTTGGTAGTAGGGGTGTGTACCGACCCCCAGTTTTGACTCAGATCCACGGACTGGTGTTGTGAAAAATGACCAGTTTCAGCTCAGACTAAGCCTTAAATGTCAAGGAAGGTCAAAACAGTGAAGGATTATTACTGCTTCTGATTTTTCCAAGCCTTGGACAAAGCACAAAGACATCCCCTGCCTCTAGAGTTTTTGTACATTGCAATTGGCATGGCATTGCACTGAACATCCAGCATGAAGGGAAAGACCCTCTCAACCCCTTTGTGAAAACCAGTGTGTGTGTGTGTGTGTGTGTGGTGTGTGTTGGTTTGCACTGGATATCCAGGAGCATACCTCAAGAGAGAGGTAGAGAGGTGTGTGTGTGTGTGTGTGTAACTGTTTGTACGCCATCTT
This sequence comes from Shinisaurus crocodilurus, assembly GCA_021292165.1. Taxonomy (NCBI): domain Eukaryota; kingdom Metazoa; phylum Chordata; class Lepidosauria; order Squamata; family Shinisauridae; genus Shinisaurus; species Shinisaurus crocodilurus. The sequence continues at coordinate 41,803,849 of CM037881.1, read as the reverse complement.
AATTCATACCCTAAAATCTTGGCGCACCGGCACTGAATTTTGTAGCACTCATTTATCAGCAAATTCAGCATTCTGCCCTGGAATGCAGGTAAAGATATGAATATTGCAAGCAAAAGGACCTTCAGGCTTTCTGATGAAAGCAGACAGTTCCAGCTACAATATAGATCTGACCTACAATTGCTACCATTTTAGTGTGCGCAGTCATAAGTTCCAATATTTGCATAAAATTGTCATCTCAGGGCAAAAAGAAGTGTCTTGGCATTATTACATTTTTAATCACAAAGATTTTATATGTATCATGTATTTATCTCTTTTAATATTGCAACTTCGTAATATCAGCTTGTCTTGTGCTTTAATTAACGAGGCTTGTAAACACAGGTTTATCATTCTTTATTTATAAACAGATCAGGTGGTTGAGAAACATCTACAATCTTATGCCCCCCACCGCAAAAACACACAGCATGTAATGCACTTATATAAAAGTACTTTAATTGAATAATAAAGAAGATATGGCAAGGGATGGTGTGGGCTGGGGGGAGAGAAGCGCTATAAATCTGCCCCCTGAATCTGACATTCTGAAGAAGCTTCTTGGGAACTTTTAAATTGCAGAATCACAGCAGGGACCTGCCATGGAAAGAAGAGAGAGATTTCCTGTAACCATTCCATATGTATATTTTAAAGGGTTCTCATGCTAATAATGCATTACAACTCAGCAGTGGCAACCTTGGGTCTTCATACCTATATTTTATTAACATTTGAGACACGGTATTTTAATGTTCATGACACAGCTTGGCACAACTTGTGTCTGACCTACAATGCCAGACTGAACCCACCAATCGTATATTGCAGCCCACCAGGGCTGGTTTATTTTTTAATAAACCCTCCCAGTTTATTTTTTTTAAAGTTTAAAAAATAATAATTTTCAATTCCAGGCAGGCTGAAAAAATGGGTACATTGAACCCCAACCCAAACATGCCTGGGATCATCAGGAAATTTTGTATAGGAAGGCATTTCAACAACAGAAAAACAAGAATATCATCATCATCATCATCATCATCATCATCATCATCATCATCATCATCATCATCGTGTGGAGAAGTAAACCTCCCCCAGACCCACCTCTACTGTATTAATATATTCACCTTTTCCAATCCTATTCAGTAGTACTATTGGTCCCTATGGTGGCTGCTGCTGCTGCTGCTGCTGCAGCTGTGTGGTAGTCCTGATCCAGTCCACACTGGAGCCATGCACGCTTACATTGGAATAAGTGTAAGCTACATGGCATACAATTAGTACAATGTGCAGTTTGGCTCTAGGACTCTGGGCTTCTCTCTTCCTCCCTCTGCATTTCTTTCTCCATTTCCCCCCCCCCTTCTTCTCTGATCTTTCTGATACTTCTCCCTATTTCTGCCCTTCTGCCTCAGGCTTTTATATCTTGAAAATACCCTATACCCTCCCCTCTCCAACCAACCAGGAGCGTAGTTACTTCTTCACCTTTGCCCTAAATTCCTGTCTCCCAAGTCCTTCCTCTGAGTCCTAGGGATGTCAGAGAAATCTACAATTGATTCAAATGAGATCAGATTTCTGTGAATTCAACCTGTGAACTCCACAGTGGGCCAGCTTTTTCCAAGTCATGCCGATTCCGTGGACTTGCAGAACATTTTTTTTTTTTACTTTTGAGGGTATTTGTGCAAATGCACACTTGCACAAATACACATTAGCACAAATGCACATTTGCAAACATGAAATTTTCATACAAAAAATCCAATTCCATCAATGAATGGACAATGGAATGAAAGACGCCTGACAATCTGCAAAACACAGACTTTAAATGCCTACCTCTGACCTTCTGTTGAACCTCCTGAAAACCTCATTATCTCCTCTGACCTTCTGTTGAACCTCCCAGTTTGTCATCTCCTCTTACTCTGCAGGCATCCTGGTTCCTTGAGCCATCTGCAGTTCTTTAGCTTCCTGACCCAACATCCTGATTCCTATAACTAAACTTTTTGTCCTTTAAGCTAGCATTGACCAGAACATATACAAAAAGATTTAAGCCCATAATATGAAAAAAAAAACAAAATACAAAAATGGAAAGCAGATCTATTCCTTCATAGACAACATTGTATGCAACTAAGTGAACATTTTCACAAGGAGTAGAAAAAAAAGATGAGTTATTTTTTTCAGGAATGCTGAAAATGCTCATGAAAAACTGTGATTAACTTTGGCTCAGCTATGATATGAATTGCTATGATAAGCGGCAGGCTAACAATTAGCATGCATTGAGCCTTAACTTCAGTTCCTGTAGCAAAATGTTCTATTAGTCACAGGGAATGAAGTTTCCAGTGTACAGGCCCTAATCCAATCTATGAATGACTTTTATCAAGAAAGCAAAGTCATTCATTGAATCATAAAGCAACAAAATTCCTTTTATTTATTTTTCAAAAAAATTGAACAAGGGCACTGCAGACCAGTACGATAGCTCCTTTTTAGAATTTGCCTTTATGTTTTTGCATTCATTTTTCCTTGTGATAATAGAAAATCCTCCAAAGTTCAAAGTGTTTGTAGGTTTCAGAAAGTTATTGCTCAGTTGCAACCTAAGGACTATCTAGAATCAACCCTCAAAAGGGGTTTGGGGGTGCAGAGGTTGATTGGTTTTAACCACTGCATCTGTGGCATTTCAGAAGAGGGCTAGAAATCAGAACAAAATTTTGTAGGCCTCAAAGTCTCTGTGATTTATTTATTTATCTATTTATTTTTGCCAAATAAAGTGATAGAATCTGTGGAACCAGTAGAGAAAACAACAGATCAGACCACATCCATTTTCATGATTGATGGCCAATAACTGGGAAGTCAAAGTTGGAAATGGCACTTGCATTAAATCAGACCTAAAGAACATTATAGGACATGGGTATCGTCGTAAATAAAGACAAATCTTTTCTTGCTTCAGCTTAGATTTGTATATATATCTGAGCCAAGTTTTAAAAAGGAGCTGACCTTGTTTTCCATCCAGAAAATGAGATGTCTGCCCTCTGCCAATATATCCTATGTTTGAAAGCATTGGACTATCATGAAAAAAAATTAAATAGTTCAGCCAGGAAGAGACTTGGATAATGCAGGAATGACACAATGAGGATTTGCAGCATTCCTGGACAATGATGGGTCAACTCTCCTTGACTCAATTCAGAATTGACTTGATATGAGCTCAGAGGACTTACCGAAAAGAGCTAGTCTTTTTCTGAGACTTGTCATCTGGCTCATAACATTGGTGCATGTGTGCTGATGGTGTTGCATTCATGTGCTTTTGTGTAATACAGTTCTCCAGGTATCGTACTATTCAGTGCCCATTGCGGAACCTTGCCCCAGTCTAGAGGGAGCTTCAGCCTCAGAAACGGATTCTGACTCAGAGGGAGAGGTTGTAGAGTCAAGCCCAGCTGTAGGTAACCAGAGGCCTGACGATTCAGTTCTGCCAGGCTTCCCACTGGGAAGGGGTGAGGCACTAGAAACAGCGAGGGGGTGAGGCACTAGATACTGATATGGCCAATTCTCCTCAGAGACTCGAGGCTGGAAGACCGACCTTGATGGAGGCTCGTGCTTATCAGTCAGGTGCATCATCCCTGGCAGGGCAGCAGGAGGAGGGCTCTGTGGGAGAGGGGTTTGGGGGTGTCTCCTTTGGTCTGTCATCAGCAAAAGAGGGCAGGACAGAAATGCCCAGTCATGTGTAGCCACCGGTTGAGGGGCAGGATTCCCTGCCAGAACCAAATGCCCAGTAGCTATTCCTATTAGCCACTCCCCTGTATATAAACCTGTGTAGTTTCCAGTAGCCCTTGTAGGAGACAATGCACCACAATCCTGGACAGCTTCCTGCCTTCTTTGGAATTGGAGCATTGTGGGACTTGCTTGGTGAGCAGCACTTGGTGTGTTTGCACTCTGCTCATGTTCTTTCTGAATGGACTTATAGCCTGGGACTCATTCTCACACTGTTTCTGTGGGCATTTATTGCCTCTGTGAAAGCTGTTTCCTCATTACTGGAATTACAGAAATAAAAGGGTTTCATTGTGACTTTTGCCTACACTTCAGGAGGCTAGGACGGGACACCCACCCCGTCAATCAGAACATCACATCTGCCAAAAAAAAGAGAGAGCGGTTAGCCCTACATAGGGGACAGCAAGAAACAATTAAGAGAATTCAACCAAATGGAGAATATACTGACAGAATAAAGACTGCTTGGCTGGGTGGTCACAACAACGTTTCACAGCCATCGACTTGTGTCTAAAAATGAGACTTTACAAAAGTTTCAGTAAGTGTGAGGAGTTAATATTAAAAAAAGAATACCCAGTACAGCTGGTTTTGTAATTCACGGTTACACAGCAATCAACGAGAGGTCAGTCAACAGTAATGGACCAACATGACGGAGATTTGGCTCATTTATTTATTTATTATATTTATACCCCGCCTTTTTTCATGCTCCCACAAAGCATCCTGGTCAGACTGCATGATGAATACATACACGCAGAATCTAATTTTACATTTGAATCAGAGAAGAACATATGGGGCGGGGGGGAAATCATGCTCAGTTCCTAATACACTGGAGCATCACAAGCAGAACAAATTCATATTCTCAACCGGGTAATTTATAAACTCAGAGGCAAACTACAGATTCTCTTTAATACATGCAGTGCAGCTACATCTGGCCTTCCTTTTTAATTCAAAAGTGAGCTTGTGGGACCCAATCTGGATTGGGACCATACTGTGGCGGTGGGAGAGATTTAGCCCCTTTCCCCCTAGTGTGGTCCCAGTCTGAACTGGGCCGCCAGCAACTGCAATTTGCATGGGGTGTGTGTGGAAAGCTGCTCCCATTGAAGCAAATGTGGACAGTGTGGACCAGGACCATAGCAGAGAAAGGGTCCCAGCCTTGATCGAGTCTCCCATGCATATTTTTGAATAAGAAAAAAGAACACATTTATTTATTTATTTAATATTAAATTTATTTATTTATTTAAATATAACTGCAGTGCTCTTTATTAAAAAGTGATGTTAATTTGATCCTGAGAGCCAGTGTGATATAGTGGTTAAAGCATTTGGCAAAGACTATGGTGACCCAGGTTCAAATCCCCAGTCGGCCATGAACTTGGGTCAGTCACTGTCTCTCAGCTTAACCTACCTAACAGGGTTATTATGAAGATCAAATGGACAGGGATGAACCACCTTGAAAGAAAGGCAGAATGTACTCCAGGCCCGGGGGGGGGGGGTACTAGGTACCGAAAGGTCTGGGGCTCAAGCCTGCAGGGCAAAAAAAAATATGCACAAGTTTGCATATGATAATTTACATGTGCTCTGAAGTCTGTAAAGGACCCTGCCTCCTAAGCAGATCCCTATGTGTAAAAAGGGATGTTTGGACAGGGGAGAGGAGGGCATTTGATTTCAGGAAAAAACCTCAGGAAGAAAAATTCAAGTGGGAGGCAGCAGGAGGTGAAACACATGTGGGCAAAAAGCCAGCTAACCGGGGGCGGGGGAGGGGGAGGATCAGATGCAACAGAGATCCTCAGGGCCCCTGTAGCTTTATTCTAGCAAGTGCTCATGGACAGCAGGGTGGTGGGGCAGGTGGTCTCCCAGAGATTCGGGGCTTCGGATGAAAGATTTGGGGGCTCCAGCCCTAGTGGGGGTCACCCCCTAACACTGCCTCGGTCTAGGCAGAAGCAGGAGGGCTTCCAGGCCTGGCTGTGGCATAGTCAGGCCTGCAGTTCTCCTCGCCTCTCCAGCAGTGCATCACTGCCTTTCCCTTGGCTCTGCAGATTCCATTCACCACCACCTCTAACACAAAAGCAAAAAACTTTTAAAAAAACAACAACAACAACAAAAACACAGCCATTTCTCATAAACTAAGAAAATACAAAATTCATAAAAACACATTGATTTTTCTCCTTAAGCAGTTTATTGAATAAAGCAATACAAACTTTATACATGGATTATTTCATCAGCATCCATAACAAATAAAGACACTAGCATGGAGGGTGGGGGAGAGACGGTTTATCAACGTAGGGATTATAGTGTGCTATTTACACAGTCCCTTTGAACAAAAAACATATTTTTTCATTTGTCATATGATTCCCTCAATTTAATTGTTTTTGGGATGGGGGGGGGAAGCATGCATCAATTCTCAGGGCTCCAATCAGAGATAATCGTTGGATATTTTCTTAAGGAAATATCCAACTTAACTTAGTGTAAGAAATTTTTTGTCTTTTAACAAACTTAGCTGCCATCGGCCGTGTACCTCTTCAATTTGTTGCTTGCTGGGCATGCAATTCTGTGACTGTACCAAACAAGGGCAGAACTTGTTGGAGGATAAGGAAAGGAGTCGATCCTATACAGATTAGAACAAGCAGAGTTTCCCCCCATATGCGCAGCCTGGTTATTGAAACTGGTTATCACCACGGGGGTTGCTAAACCCTGCTAAAAGGCTCTTAAAAAGAAACAGATTGTCCAAACAAGGTTTAAAACTAATAAAGACATTTATCAGTTTTACTTACAATTCATTTATTCATATATGCAGGATGCATATAGGCAGATTAGAGTCTTGGGTGTTAAGAGTCCGCTTCATTGGAGATCACTGGCTGGAAGCCAGCTCAGACCGTGTGTTCATCAGGTTGGAGAGGTAGAGAGAGAGAGTGAGCTGGCCACAGAGAGGCCGGAAGTAAGAAGGAGGGGTTACAAAACATGCACCCTGGGGATTGTTCAATTAACCCTTTCCTCCCACTGTAACTAGTGGTTACATTACCTCATTGACTTAAGGAGGCAATATTACAATTTTCATCAGAACTGGCAATGAGCACAAAGATTCTATTTATCTCTATTTGCTTTCTGAGAATCTCAGCTTTCTTTATTTTATTTTATTCTTACTAGAAAAAGCAAGCTTCTAGCCTTTATGGCTGGAAAGCTAGGTTGGGATGTGTGTGGGCAATGCATGGTGAAATCTCTGAAGGTAGGGATGTGCCAAGCTGGAATTTAGGGATGGAATGGATAATGAAGACCATCTAGGCCAGTGCTCTCCAACCTTGGGTCCCCAGATGTTGCTGGCCTACAGCTCCCAGCATACCCAGCCAGCATGGCAAGGGATTCTGGGAGCTGTAGTCTAGCAACATCTGGGGACCCAAGGTTGGAGAGCCCTGAGCTAGGCCAAAAGAAGAACCAGGAAGACAATACAAAGTAGGTTCAAACTAAGAAAAGACTGTAGAAAAAAGGGATAAGGCTGGCAGTCAGGTTATTGTGACAAGGAAGCAATTGTAAATATCACACTGACAACATCGGCATGTTTTGCAGATCCTTACATGGAACACCTGGATGTCTCTTTGAATCAGCCAGAGCTAACTTTAAAAAGACGGAGCTTGTATCAGGCTCAGGTGATGTTAAACAAAGAGGTAAATGAAATACAGTTAATGTCTGCATCTTTTGAGAGTTCTTCCACAAGACATTGAAGGCAGCAATTTATATCTTCTGCCTCTCTTTCAGTCCTTCTACCCACGTATGCTTTTGTTCCCCCACAGCTCTTGATGCCCAGCTGCTACCTGGAGGGAAAGGAGCATGGTTGATCTCTGGCTCCAAGCTGAGCAGCAGGCAGGCTTCAGTGGAAGGGAAGGAGTATATCCTCCCCCCGCCCTCAGCTAGCAAACGTCCATGTCCCCACCATGGGTGAAAGTCAATGCTCCTGTGCTGTCCTGATATGCCTCAGCAAGATGAGGAAGGCTGCATGCAGTAACCTTTGCCCAGAGAATTGCTGCAGTGCGGAAAGGGGTCATTCTGTTTCCTACTTTATTTCTGCAAAGGACCTCCTCCCTTGCCCTTCCTCTGCTCCGAGGAAACAGCTGGCAGCATCTATTTTTGTCAGGTACATGGTGTGTGTGCGCATATGCTCACACAGTCGTGCGCAAGCATGTATAGCCAGGCTTGGAGAACAGGGGTCAAAAACAAAACTAGGTGGAATGCAAGTCACAATATAAAGACCAGTTTACTCGGTGGTGCAGCTGGGGCTGGACCTCAGGGCTGAGATCGAGGGCCCCTGCAGCCTGGGTAGCCCCAAATGACTATCCAGAGAGTGGCAGGTGATGGGGGCAGTGACTGGCAAACAAGCCCCACATCAGCACTTGGGCCAGCAGGGGCATGACGGGGCCCACCAAGCTTGATGCTGCTCGCCGCATCACCCTTTCTTCTTCTTCTTCTTCTTCTTCTTCTTCTTCTTCTTCTTCTTCTTCTTCTTCTTCTTCTTCTTTAAAAAAAACATATTTATTTATTTATTTATTTAGTTAGTTAGTTAGTTAGTTAGTTAGTTAGTTATTTTATTATATTTATACCCCACCTTTTTTCCTTCAAGGAACAAATTTGAATTAGAGGGCACCCAACTGGGAAGGTGCATGGTTACAGGTGCTCATTTTATTATTATTTTTTCCTTTAGAAATTTGTGAGCCTTTTCTACAACAAAATGGTGTTTATTTCCAAGTCAATGCGTTTAGCATCAGGGCAGCAGAAGCAAACCCCACTGTATTCCTGTAGTCATGATGGCATCATGAATTAAACCATTTTAGAATGCAACGCTGCACATGCTCAGAGTATTTCTTTTCTTTTCTTTTGTTCAGGCTTGCCAACTTTTTCGGGTCTACCATATCAGGAGTGTAGAACCAGTTGTGAAGCATGGAATGGCAAGGAGGGGAGAACAGAAATGTTAGTTGCATGTGCTTCATCACTGAAGTAGGTAATACATGTGGCTGTCTAAAGCCCCCCCACCCCACCCCCTCCACCCCCTCATAAGGCCATTAAGTCCAGGGTACAAAATGACCTAGCTGCACCACTGAATTCACTGCACTGCTCTGACCGAGGGCTTCTCTGCCTGGAAGGACTGCCTCGTTCACTTCTATGCAGAGGGCCAGGCCAGCACCCAAGGCCAGACCAAGACATGTTGCTACCAAAAGTGAATGAATGGCCAGTGGGGGCTGGTGGCTCCAACGTCAGCGGGGTCTTGCATCCGCTCCAGATTTTTATTTATTTATTTATTATATTTATTAATCTATTTCAATCCAAACTTTTAAGGAGCCATCCATGGTGCTGAACCCTGCCCCCAAAATAGGTTCGGCACCACGGATAGCTTCTTAAAAGCTCTGAGGAAAAATCCGGTGCGGATACACAGCCCTGCTGACATAGAATCATAGAAAAGTAGAGTTGGAAGGGGCCTACCAGGCCATCGAGTCCAACCCCCCGCTCAGTGCAGGAATCCAGGTCAAAGCATCCCTGACAGATGTCTGTCCAGCTGCACCTTGAATGCCTCCAGACTGGGAGAGCCCACCACCTCCCTAGGTAGTTGGTTCCATTGTCTTATTGCTCTGACAGTCAGGAAATTTTTCCTGATGTTTAGGTGGAATCTAGGTTCCTGTAACTTGAGCCCATTATTCCGTGTCCTGCAAACTATAGAAAACTATTGGAGCCACTAGCCAAGATTTGCCAGAGCACAGCAGGTGGTGTCAAGAGCACATAAAGCAGGCCACATGCTGAAGCTAAGCAGGCATGAGCCGGGTCAGTGCTGTTGTGATATGTATCACATTACCAGCTGTGGCACATTGTTTACACATGGAAGGGACAGAATGGCGGGGTAAACAGGTTTATTATGTCTTTCTAGAATCTCGTGTTTTCGCAGGGGTTACTAGAGTGTGAGAGCAATATGAGCTAGTCACATGGTTTGTATGTTCTGATGACGTGTTAACTTGTTTTCTGTCTGAAGCCATTTTAGAGAGAAGCTGAACTGCTTTCTTCTTCTTCTTCTTCTTCTTCTTCTTCTTCTTCTTCTTCTTCTTCTTCTTCTTCTTCATGGTGATGCTTGCTGGACTTGTTACTGCTACAATGTAACGTCTTTGCTGCAGTGGAGTGAGCACAACTTACTCCACTGGATGTAATGCTTGCTATGCATTTATACTCTGCACATGGACTGTAATTAGGAAATGTATGCTCTGTAGAACTTTACTTGCTAAGTGAATAAACAGGTAAAATTAGACCTGTGGTGTTTACAGAGTGTTTCCTGACTTCATGGATTAATCTGCAACGGAGAAGCTTTGTTGGTTCACTGGCACACACGCTGCATGCTGCATGCGGGAGGAGGGAGGTGAGATCTGGAAGATCTGTGTGTGGAATGTACAGGCGTCTGCTAGCACACAGACAAGGATTATAAATCTCCCAACCCGCACACACTCTGCTCAGGTCCAGTTCGAACAAGTGCTTGGATAGGTGACTGCCTGGGCTGCCCACATCTCCTGCATTGAGCAGGGGGTTGGACTCGATGGCCTTATAGGCCCCTTCTGACTCTACTACTCAATGCCTCCATGACTAGCAATTGAATCCTACTTCAACAACACTGCTAACCGGAATGCTCCGAGAGCAGCAGGCTACCTTATGGAACATACGGGGTCTTGCCCTCCACCACGTCACTGTTGCTCGCCAACCCACTGGCATCTGCTGCTTGAGTTGGCTGCCTTATTCTGCCTAATGGCAGACCCCTGCCTGACCCCTATATATTTTATTTATATAAATAAAATAATGGTTTTATTTATTTATTTATTATTTATTATATTTTTAAATCGCTCATCTGGCTGGTCACCCGGCCACCCTGGGCGATGGACAACAGGATAAAATACACTAAAACACAATTAAAACACCATTAAAACACAATTAAAACAATATAAAAGGTTTTTTTTAATCCTAACCCACCCCATATTCCCGCCTGAAAAGCCATGTTTTTAAAGCCTGGCAGAAGTTCATCAAGGAGCATGGCGAAGGTCACTGGGGAGAGAGTTCCATAACTTGGGGGCTGCCACAGAAAAGGCCCTCTTCCTCATCCCCACCAGCCTGGCTGCTCTGCCTGATAGGACAAGGAGAAGGCCGTCCGTGGCAGATCTTGTTGAGCGGCCTACTTGATGTTGCTGGAGGCACTTCTTGAGATAAGCTGGACCAGAGCTGTATATGGTTTTAAAGGTCAAAACCAACACCTTGAATTCATCCCAGCAAGCAACTGGTAGCCAGTGCAACTCCTTAAGCACTGGAGTGATGTGATCTCGCTGGCGGCTGCCTTTAACCAGGCAAGCTGCCATGTTCTGTACCAGCTGTAGCTTCCGAACCGTCTTCCAGGGTAACCCCATGTAGAGCGCATTACAGTAGTCTAGGCGAGATGAGACCAAGGCATGAACCACCAATGAGATCAGATGATTAGGAAGGTAGGGGCACAGCTGCTGTATCAGATGGAGTTGATACAGCGCCGCTCGGCTCACAGCTGACACCTGAGCCTCCATGGACAGCTGGGAGTCTAGAAAGACTCCCAAGCTGCGGACCTGGTCTTTCAGGGGTAGATGTACCCCATTCAGCACCAGGTCAACATCCCCTAACCCACAAATCCCACAAATAAGACAGTGGAAGCAATTACCTAGGGAGGTTGTGGGTTCCCCAACACTGGAGGCATTCGAGACGCGGCTGGACAGCCATCTGTCAGGGATGCTTGACTTGGATTCCTGCACTGAGCAGGGGGTTGGACTTGATGGCCTTATAGGCCCCTTCCAACTCTACTATTCTATGATTCTATTCTATGCTCTAACCACTACACCTTCCTTCCCATTCTCTCTCTCTCTCTTTCAGTCCTTCCACCCTCTCTCTCTCTCTCCCCCCCAAGACACACACACACACACACACACACACACACACACATAATGGTTGCACATTAACATTACAGATAGGGTGACCAGACCGCTTATGAACTGCCAAAAAAGAGGACATGCATCACCAAAAAAAGAGGGCAAAAGAGGACACCCATTCGCATAAAATCTATGTGTGCTAATTTATACATATAGATGCAAATTTAGAAATAATTTAAATATAAATACAGTACGTCTCACCATCCTGTGGAAGACAGTGACAAGGTGATCTGGGTGCCTGCCTGTTCAGTCTGCTGTCCAGGTGCTATTTTTTGATGAGCAACATTTCTTATGGTTCTTTATCTTTCTTTATCTATCTGGCATTGGACCTGACAGAAGATGCCTTCAAATAAAGAATGGTTTTCTGACAGCCCTTCAAACACAAGACTGTCCTCTGTAAAGGAGGACACAGGGCCACCCTAAATTTTTCCACCCTCTTGTAATATACTAAAAATCACAGTGCAATCCCATGAGTATCTCCTTCCCAAGGAAAATATGCAGCCACCATCTTATTCAAAGGTGATTTCATTCAATTGTCCCATCTTTCAAAGGACCATATTAGATTACTTGAAAATAGTACTGGATAGATACATGGTTTGCATGTGACCCAATTGGCACCAAAAACCTTTCATCTCTCCTCATCCAAAAAACCTCTCCACCACACATCCTAAATTTGTGCTCTATCCCAAAATCACTCCGGCGTTATTATTCTTTTCTTGATAATCATTCTGAAACACTGAAAAGACTGGATGACAATCGTTAACAAGTCTGTCTCACCAGACTTTTGACAGGGCTTTCATAATATTTTCTTTGAATTACAGTGACTGGCAAAAAGGTGAATGGGTTCTGACACTCATTGCTCTATTTGGTTCTCACAGCACTTGCTGCCAAGCCTGACTTGCAACTTCTGTGCCTATTGCTTGCCAGTGTGAGGGAGCTTGCTTGCTACTGCACTGGGCTTTATAGCACTGGTTGTGAAGTTCCCACCTCCAGGGATCCCTTTCTGCACCAATTCACCCTATGGATCTGAGAAGATGAGATGGGTACACCCAGGACCGGTGCAAGGCAGTTTGGCGCCCTAGGCCAAGTCAGGGGGGGGGGGCAGGCTCCGGAGCAAAGCAGCCTAAAACGCCTGCTCGCCCAGCGCCCCCCCCCCCGCGGCCAGCAGCCCTCTGCGGGCCTGGAGCAGCGGCAGCAGCAGCATCTCGGCCAGAGTCGTGGGCCGGGCAGCCGCGGTGTGCGCTCTGGAGGCGAGGTGAGGCGGCAGCGGCACCGCCCCCTGCAGGCAGGGTCCCGAGGCGGCGGCGGCTGCCCCCCCTCCTCTAGCCGGGCTCGGGCCCGGCCTCGCCGCCTGCCCCGCACCCGCCGAGGACCCCGCTTGGGCATCCCCGCGGGAGGCGCCGGGGAGGAAGGGACGGAGCCTCCGCCTTCCTCCCCGCCCCGCTGTCGGCTGCGCGGCCTGCGCCTGCCCGGGGACGGAGGCGTAGATGGCGAGCGCCGGGAGAGCAGGTGGGAGAGCAGGCGGGGCGGCGAGCCGGAGGAGAAGCGGGCGGAGGCGCCCTGGCTCATGATGGCGGGCGGAGGCGCCCCCCCCCCGCCGAGGAAAGCGACACCGAGTCTGCCCGCAATCCCCCCGCGCTGACCTGGTGTGACTCCGGCTCCGCAGCTGTCCCGCCCGGCCGCCTCGCCAACAGATCCAGGCTCCGCGAGCGGCAGGCGGGCAGCGTGTTGCCCAGCAGTCCCGGTGGCCGGCAGGAGCAGAGTGCGCCCCCTACAGCCACCCGCCCTAGGCAGCTGCCTAGCTGGCCTAGTGGTAGCGCCGGCCCTGGGTACACCTGACCTGAGCTTGACAGGGGATTCTAGTAAGGAATGTTCTCAGGTGAACTCTCCATTTGTGTAGTGTAGGAGCCCCAGCAGCCCCTTTCCCCAAATTTTAATGGCATGGACATAATGTTTTAGGGTGCTCTTGCATTAATTATCTTAGTAATTCTTACAGCAACCCTCTAAGAGAGGTCAATAGTAAAAGCCTCATGCTGCACGTAGAGGAATAAGATGCAGCGAGATAGTAACTTCTCTAAATCTACCTAGTAAGCTCAGAGGAGCAACAGAGTTTGACCAGGGGCCTCCTGCCTCACAGCTCAGGGACAAGCTATGTGTTACACTTTCTGCTTTCTAAGCATTTCCTGCTTAGAAAATGCAATCATGTCTTTGACTTCTGTTTATTAAAGGCACTGAGGCGGGCAGGGGTTTGAATTTCTACCTTAAATGTAGTGCATGGTGAGGGGATGCTTACCAGTTCCCTCCCCAGCCCTGAGCAGAATGGAAATGACCCCTCCTGTGCAGCTAGGGGCCTTAGAAAAAACCTTGGAAAGTTGTTTTTTCTAAAGCCACTAGCTTTAGCGGGAGGGGTGATTTCCATTCTGATTGGAGCTGAAGAGGGAAGAGATAAACCTCCGCTCACCACAAACTACAGCCTGTACTTCCTTGCTGATTTAGATGCAGGGCAGTGTTGTTTATTTTGGGGATATTGTTTGCTATATCCACTAGCCACATAGGAGGGACGATTTCCATTCTGATCAGAGCTAGGAAGGAAAAAGCTAAGCCTCCCCTCACCATACGCAGTACTTAAGGTAGGAATTGTATACACACACACACACACACACACACATAATACAATAAATGTAGCTATTTTAGTATGACCCATACTAATTTTTACTATGACCCATACTCATGTAGTATGAATTTATTATGAAATTCCAAGTGAGTAGTATTTAGGAACTGTACACACATACACACATACACGTAATATAATAAATGCTGCTACATGATAACATGTAGTTTGGACCCCTGTCTCTTAGCCAGAGACTATAGGGGGACGAAGTAAGCAAGCATGTACCCCATAGGCAATAATGGCTCCAGATGTGCGATTAATAAATATAAGAAATAAATAAATAAATCATCACATTCAAGCCTTTTAATGAATATTTGCTGTCTCCACCTCTGCTCTGCCGCCCAGGTATAGAGTCCTACACTCCACTCACTAATGCAGAATGGCAACCTCCAAATATGTGTTAAATTCTGGTCCTCCAGCTACGTTGGCAAAATTATTCTCCCAATACAGGGGAAACAGCAGCTCGTAGAGGATGTGAGAACTAGTGACAAAATGGGAATTAGACTGTTCCACACACCTGCCCACCTGCACCTTTTATTCTACCAATGTACATATGAACTGACACATCTCACTGATGCAATCTGCAGACTGACAGTTATATTTAGCTCTGTGTGTCTTTCCCCACCCGCCCACCCTTCCCTTTGCTATCAGGTGTCAGAGCAATAAAATAAGAGAAGTGGCAATAAAGACTTCCTAATTCTTGGAATAAAAATGTAACTGCACTCCATTCTATTTAATGTCTTGTGCTAACATAAGCTGCGGCATATTTTGATTCACTCTGTTTGTCACTGTCTCAGCCCCTGTCTTATGCATTTCAGCAGTCATGGTAAGATCTCAATTTCACTTAAATATTTGCATTTTTTGTACATTTGGTATCGTCTTATCATCATAACAATCTGGATGTGTTTGGAACTGTATCAGTGCATGCATAATCAGAGGGAGGGCATTGAATTTCCCACGAATCCCCATGTTGCTAGGAAGTCATTTTTACTCTGAAAGCTGGAAATTTGGTTCTTAGTTCTTATTGTGGAAAGGCACATAAATATGTTAATAGCTTTAAAAAAAAAAAACACTAGAAGGACAGACCAACCATGTTGGAAAGAGGCTTCTTGGGTAATGTCATACAAGTTTACCACCTAAGGGCCCTTTATGATGTTGCCTTTGGGGCTTGGGAGTTGCTGCCGTGTGTTCTTCTTCTGCACCACTCCCAGTAGCTTTGGAAGATCTAGACCACATGGCGGGAACCCAAGCTGCCTCTTCTCCCCATGCCAGAATTGCTCTGGTATCCAGACACTAGCATGCGAAGGAACCATAACATGGACTCCTCTTGTATTCCTAGACAGCTAGGGATGGGCAAAACAGTGAGGCTCAAACTCATTGAGGTTCTCCAAGTTCCACCTTGAAGCTCGGTCCGCCTTGTTCCCAATCCCATTTCATGCTTTTTTCTTTTGTTGTTCAAATGGGAAAGTGTGCATTTCGGTGTACATTTTTTAAAAAATGTGCAGCCAAATGCATACTTCCCCCACATCGATTAATGTCTGAAAAATATTACCCTTTTAATTCTGAATATGAACACATGATTTAAGAACATACATTTTACCATATTGTGCCTAGCTTAAAAGCTAGGCACAAAGCCTGCCATATTGTTTTACTGAGTCACTCTGTAAAATATAGATTATCATAATTCAAGGGCCCCAGCTGAAGTCTGAAAATGTGTATTTTGCTTTGCCCACAAATGCGCTCTCGTTCACATTCAGGGGCGCAAATAGGGCAATTTCTGGTATTAAACAAATGCAAACAAAATTCTTGTACATCCCTAGGACTGGGGAGACACAATGGTATAGGAAAAATATATTTTCTTTGCCACCATCATTACCAAGGAAAAGGCTGTGAAATGTAGGGGTAGGAAAATCTGTCAATTTTTCTTTCTCTCAGTTCCTCATTTTTCCAATCTTACGTTCGGTTCACCTCGAAAGCTCGATTTGTCCCAAACTTAGTTTGTGCACATTTTTCCTAATACAAGCATTTTTGTGGGCTTAACACTATACAGTATTTAAAAGGGTGAATGCTAAAAGTGACAGTCCATGTATTTTGTGCTTCCTGTGCACATTTCTGTATGATAATCACTTCTTGTATATGTAAAGTGTTAAGCTACTGGAATCAATGGGTAGTATCCAATGGCGCTCAACTGCTAATGTAAATTACATTGCGCTCGCATAAACTACCTCTAGTGCACTGTGCAACTGCAGTAGTGTTAACTGGCTTGCCAAGTTGCCCTGGAAAAGCTGAGAAATCTCTGCTTCTATCTGAGCACAGAAGCTGCCAAAGTGGTGCTGCACAGAACAAGTGACTGAGTGACCACCATAGCTTATGATGTATCCTTTTGTTTGTTCATTTATTAAAATATTTCTATACCACCCTTCACCCTTTTTTGTTCTTGTTACCATCATCATCATCAGGTGATCACTCGTGACCGAGTAAGATTGTCTTCCAGGATAAAAAAAAATTACAAAAAGAAAAATTTTAAAAGGAGGAAATTCTAAAGAAAATTGTGTAGACTCTAGCGATGGGTCCGTAAGTGACTGTGGAGGCCAATTCTAGATCCACACAGCTTCCCACAGTGAGGATACAGGCTACAAGATGGAAGATGGTCCTGTAAAGGATTTGTTTGACGTGCTTTTCACTTAGCACGTTTCTCCCTTTCACCTTGCACTTGGGCTTCTTCAAAGTCCATAGAACCTTTGTAAAAGGCCAACCTCCATTTAGATCGTTCATGGACCAGAGCTCAGAGGCGTAGCGTGGGGGGTGCAGGGGGGGCCGGCCGCACCGGGCGCAACATCTGGGGGGGGCGCGCTCGCACTCGCAGCTCTCTGCCCCTGCCTGGCTCACTCACTCTCTCTGCAGCCTTCATGGGATCTGTAGCCCCGCCGCCGCCTCCCGGGATTAACCTCCTCGCCGGAGCTGCAGCAGCAGGAGGGGGAGAAGACGATGACAAGGAGGAAGGAATCCTTCCTCCTCGTCGTCGTCTTCTCCCCCTCCTGCTGGAAGGAAGGAAGGCGGGAGGAGGACGCCGCCGCCAGCCGCGTAAGTGGCAACTTTGCTGCTGCCCCGCCCGGACTGCTTTGCATGGGGCTGGCCTGGCCCGGCCCGGCCCGGCCCGGCCCCCCGCCTGGATCGGGTCCCCCAGCAAACTTTGTGTCGCTCGCCGCGCAGGTGCCTCGGGCCAGACGCGGGCAGGAGGGGAAGGCGCCCCGCCAGGCGGCGGCGGCGAAGGAGGCAACGCTGCCCGGGCTGGGCGCGTTTCAGCGGCGCAGCGCGGGCACGGCGTGGCGCAGCGGAGAGTCCGGCGGGTGGACGGGCTGCTGCCTGCCTCGCCTCGCCCTGGCAGGCAGGAGTGCCTCGACGCCCGGCTCGGCTCAGCAGAGGGCAGATTGATCGGCCCATCTGCATAATCGATAGGGCAGCGAAGAGGGTGGCCGGGAAATGGCTGCCCGCCCGCCGCCGCTCCCCTCCGCCGGCCTTCTCGCCACGCTGTGCGGGGAGCGAGCCTCTGCCCCGGAGGAGGCGCCCCGGCACGCTGCCTGCCAACATGTCACTGGCGCCCGGAGCCCCCCGGCACCCTCCTTCTGCCTAGGTAGGGGGCACCCGGAGAGTTGCAAACAGGAGCCCCCCCCCCTCGGCCCGCTTGCCTGGTTGGCTTAGTGCTGAGTCCCTGTGCTTATCTAAATATTTGCAAAAGCGCCTTTTTTTTTTTTTAATTGCTCGGAGCAAACCGAGTCGTGTCCTTTGGGGGGGGGGAGAAAATGTCCGGGGGTTGCGGCGATTGGTGCCAAGTGCGTCTTTCGCCCAGACCTTCGCCGTTGGGTCCTGCGAAGCGCCGGGCCGAAGCGCCCGTGGAAGCCGCCTTCCAGCTCGCCTTGGCCACTGGGTCTTGCCTTTGGGCCCATCTAGTGGAAGAGACTCGAGTGCTAAAATCCACGGGTTAGGGGGCGCAAATTACTTGCCTTGCCCCGGGTGCTGACAACCCACGCTACGCCACTGCCAAAGCTTCCCAGTTTTTGATGTATATATTGCATTTTTTTAGATTAGCCTTAAGAACATCTTTAAATCTCTTATGCTGACCACCGATATTCCGCTTTCCATCCTTGAGTTGGGAATAAAGTAACTGCTTTGGGAGACAGCAGTCAGACATTCGAACAACATGACCGGTCCACTGAAGTTGGCGTTGAAGGATCATTTTTTCAACGCTAGTAGTCTTTGCTTCTTCCAGTACACTGACATTTGTTTGCCTATCTTCCCAAGTAATTCGCAGGATTTTCCAGAGGCAATGTTGATGAAATCTTTCAAGGAGGTGGAAGTGACGTTTATAGATAATCCATGTTTCACAGGCATACAATAAAGTTGGCAATACAATGGCTTCATAAACCAGGGTTTTGCTCTTCTTACAAATATCCTGATCCTCGAACACTCTATGTTTCATTCGAGAAAACGCGGCACTTGTGGAGCTCAAACGATGCTGGATTTCACTGTCGATGTTAGCTGTAACAGAAAGATAGCTGCCAAGATAGAGAAAATGATCGACATTTTCCAGTATTGCCCCACCAAGCATAAAAAACCATGGTTTTAATTCCTGTAGCATAAAGAGAGTCTTCAAAGTATTACAATGTTCACAGTAATTGCCAGAGGATATCCAAATATGTTTTTTTTTTAATCTTTGAGTTAGCAATCTAAATGACTTCGTTACATGAGCTAAATGCCAAAAGATTGATTATTTTGTCATAGTTGCAACCCTTCATTCCAATGGACGTTTGCATTCTAAGCTTCAGCAAAACATTAAATTAAGGAGGACAAAAACAGACTGTTAATTGCCTCTCTCAGAGTGCTGCATGTTTTTGCCCTTCATAGTCTTAAAGTTCACATGAGCATGAGCATGCAAATTGTGTTTTTGAAACATCAGTCTGGTCTCAAAAGATTTATAACAAGTCTTCTGTAATAAATACAGTCATGCCTTGGATTGAGAGCATAATTCGTTCCGGAAACGTGCTTGTAATCCAAAACACTTTTATATCAAAACGAAATCCCCCAAAAAAACATTGTACAGAGATTTTTAATTTAAGCCGTACTACAGTACTTGTATTGCAAGACGTCGCTTGTATATCAAGTAAAAAAAATTAAATAAATATTTAAAAATTTGCTTGCCTTGCAAAACGCTCTCAAACCAAGTTACTTGCAATCCAAGGTATTACTGTATATGAAGCCATCCTTAAACATATTCATGACGGGCTACTTGTATCCCTTCGTCCTTCTCCATTAATGTATGATACCATCTGTATTACCTGGTCCATTGGTATAATAATTAATATCATATCATATCATATCATATCATAGAATCATAGAATCATAGAAAAGTAGAATTGGAAGGGGCCTACAAGGCCATCGAGTCCAACCCCCTGCTCAATGCAGGATTCCAGGTCAAAGCATCTCTGACTGATGTATTATAATAAATATAATATGATATAATATAATATAATATTCCTGAGGGGATAATATTCTGGATGGGAAGTTCAGAGCAGACTTTGTAGGGTGAGTTTTTGTTGGAACAGGGAACACTACAGACTTGTGATGTCTTCATAAAAAAACTCAAATCCAACCTGTTTACCGTACTTCTTTAGGGTGCAATCCTATGTCCCTCTGACCTTGTCTGAAGGGACATAAGACTGGGGCTGGAAGGCATTGCAACCTCGGAAATCCCTTCCGAGGTCGCAGTGCTGCGGAGCACCTGCCTTCCCCACCCTGTAGTGGGCACGGTTCTTTCTGTGCCGGCAGGGAACTGAACATGGAAAACCATGTTCGGTCCCCCCATGAGGGGGTTGTTCCTGGGGGCAGGGAGGGGGGGGAGTGAGGCTTCGCCAGATTCCAAGGAATCCAGGCAGCACCTCAGCCTCTCCTCCTTGCAAGGAGAGGTAAAACATCTAGACGGCTGAAATCGACCATCTAGATATTTTTGAATTAGAGGGGAGTGTGGCAGATAGCCTACCCACCACGGTCCTCCCACACTCAATAGGATGCCTGCAATCCTCCAGGTCTGGAGGGCTATGGGCAGACCCGGCTGCAATCATATACAATATTATTCATAGGCAATAAGTATCATTGAAATCAGTGGGACTTACTTCCAAGTAAACATACATAGGTTTACATTTTTATTCACTTATATTTATGTTAAATGTATGCCGGTATTTTATTTATATTTATACTTGTTTCTTGGCTGGAAAAAAAATAAGGCTCCCAAAGCACCATTTTTTAATTACAACAGTATATTGAAATAATTTTTTAAAAATCACATTTAAATTCAATTCATTGAAAACTACAACCATCAGATAAAATGAGAAGCAATGGAGACTAAACAAGAGGCAACCAGCAGAGCATCAAAACAATCCAATCAAGGGAACCATTAATCGTTCAATGTTAAAAGCCTATAAAGACAAAATGGTCTTCAGTACCTCCCTGAAAGCTGACAGGGAAGGAACTCAAGAGACTTCCTTGGGTAGGAGGCTCCAGTCACACAATTGAGAGGCCCCCACATACACAACGATTTTTACAATTATTAAGGGTGCAATCCTATGGCCGCTTGACAGACACTGGGTAGATGGCCATAGGGTAGGGCGGAGTCCAGGGGAGGCTGGTGACTCCTATGTCAGTGGGGCTCCATATCCATTGCAGCTTTTATTCTGAGCTTTATAGGAGCTACCCATGGTGCTCCACGGTGGTGAAGCCATTTTGGGGGGTGGAGTTCAGCACCATGGATAGCTCTGATAAAGCAGAGTAAAAGCTGCCATCCCACAGACATAGGAGTCACCAGCCTACCCAGCTCCGACCTCGGAAATGCATTCTGAAGTTGGAGCTGGGACTCTGACTGCGGAGCACCCTCCCTCAACCCTTGCAGTTGGCACAGTTCTTTCCACGCTGGCCGCAGCTCCAAAATCGTAAGTGCGACTTCGGAGCTGGTGCTGGAGGGGGGCATGCATTCCAGGGAGTGGGGAGGGAAGGAGTGAGGCTCCGTCAAGATACAATGTATCCTGGCGGGGACTCAGTCCCTCCTCTTTGCAAGCAGGGGCAAAAGACATAGATGGCCGAAATTGGCCATCTATGTCTTTTGCAGGGCGAGGGAAGCGCGGAGGCAATCCTTGCAGCCTCCGTACTCTCCAGCACTCGATTGGATGCCCCTAATTCTCCAAGTTTGGAGGGTTACAGGCAACCACATTGGATGGCACTCTTAGTGATTTGCAGTGCAATCCTATACATGTCTACTCAGCCCCATTGTGGCTTACTGCCACAGAAGTGGGTATAGGATTGCAGCCTTATTGTGGTATTGTTTGGTTATTTGCTGATATCTTGCTAGATTGATATCATCTTGTAATGTTGTCAATGAAATGGCTTGTTTAATTCTATGTTAATTTAACTGAAAAATTTTGGGTTTAATAGTATTTTTACTATGAGTTATATTCATTGGATTGGATTGTTATAGGGTGTGTTTTTTGTTGTATATTATTTTGTCATTTCTCTGGCAAATACAAATGTCACGTCCTTTTGCAACAATGTAGAGAGGTGGTTAGTATACGAATTAAAAATGAAACAAAGTGAAACCTCATGCCAGATTGCATTGCGACACAGAACAGGGACCTACACACACACACACACACACACACACACACCACCAGAATACAGATGGGTGAGCAGCAGGTAGGGAATGTGTGAGGACTCCGATAGGGAAAATTCAATAGATTTTCATGATTCAGCCCCCCGGATTCTGGTTTGCCAGCCCTGCGAGTGTTCCAGTCAAATATCAAAACCCCTTGAGCAATGGGCTGAGTGTTCAAAGGAATGGTAAAAGGTGCATTCACACACACACACCACTACCACCACTACCACCACCCTGTCCTAGTCCCAAAGGGGAAAAGCTTACTTTGGGCTAGAATGGTATAGCAGGCAGTGGCGACTCCCCTGTGCTTTTTGCTGAAATGAAGAAGACATTGCTAGTAGAAATGCAGGATAAGTTCATTTCAGTTAATTTCTGATCAGGATTTATTCAGTTTGCACCTTCCGGACTGAACATAGACTCGGATGAAATCTACAGTTGAAGTCCATACTTTCTGAGCTTGCAATGTGATTCATGGACCCCAAAAATGCAGCATGCGTACACTTGAAAAATGTGCACAAATATGCTTTGATCAATGGGAGATCAAAGATCAAAGTCGTAAGTTTCAAAGATGTGCCCAATTGATGCATATGTTTGGAAAAAATAGGCATGAAAATATGCATGGATTTTCATGCGAAAAGAAAAAAAAAAACCAGTTAGTAATCTGATATGGACTCAAATCGGAATGAGCTTCAAGATTAAATTTGGAGAACTTTGGTGAGATCAAGTGTTGCAAATTCACACACGTCCCTAACAATTTGCCACTGCAATGATCTTGGTGGCACCTTTCCACTCCAGGTATCATGGGGATGGCTGAACTACCATCCCCATGATCTCTGGTAGAGAATGTCATTTACAAATAGGCTGGAAATGATCAGCGCTGGATCAACTCAGGATAAGTGTAGGTTGGTTGCAGGGATGAGATGCACTTTGTCCAGGAGGATTAGGCAAAGGTGGCAGGTGCTAGGGGGGGTAGCAGCAGCAGCCCTCCTCCCTGGTATTTGTCATGAACCCCATGGCAGTTCCTCTCTGTGGAAGACACAGCTGTATGCCATACAGCAAGCCCTGCATCTCCTAAGCTAAACTGTTTTTTTTCTCAGATGTGGTGGAGGACACTGTTGCAACCCCACTATTGAACTATGTTTCAGCAGCCATTCCTGTCAGCATCTGTATGTGCAAAGAGCAAAATGTGGGTGCCATTTTGTTCTTTGCCCCAGGCAATGGAATATTTATATTTATTTATTATATTTCTATACCACCCAATAACTGAAGCTCTCTGGGCAGTTCACAGTATTTTGCTCCAGCCCTGGTAATAGATAGATTGACAAATGCTATAGGTCTACACATCATATAAATATCAAATTGGTAGGCATACTTTCTGAATTAGATGATGCAGTCTTGCTCTGCATGCTGTTCATCTTACTGAGGAATTTCACATCTATTTTTGGCCTCCAAATCCTGCTTTAAAATCATACTATCCTTAACACACATGCACACGCACACACACACACACACACACACACATATGCACACACAGAAACTTCAATCATAAACACTTCAAGGAGGCATAGTTCTGGAAGTTGCTTGTAGAATCTTTTTGAAACCATGTTTTCATTTGGGTACCATGAGTAAAAGACTTCCCCTTTAAAAAAAAACGACAACATAAAAACATAAAAAGCCAGGGAGCTATTTAACAGCATTTCTCTGGACCTCAGATTTTTTAAAAGCATGTTATATTGTGTGTGTGTGTGTGTGTGTGTGTTTTAATGGAGTATAAAATTTCCATGCTTTTCCTTTCAGTTTCATGTTGCTTATTGGTATGAAATTGAAAAGGAGGAGCATGGATCTGAAAAGGAGGATTAGCTTGTGAAGAGCAGAGTTCTTTCTGCCCAAAAAATATATGTTCCAGGAAACCAGAAGGGAAACATCTGAGGGCATTTTTTATACTTAAGATTGAATCCTGGTTGGCTTCTAGCATCTCATAATAGTGCAACCTTACACATATTTACTCAGAAGTAAATTTCATTGTATCTAATGGGGCTTATTCCCTCCAATATAAGAATTCTTATTATCTCAAAGATATTTACATATTTACATATTCCTAGGGATGTGCGTGGAGCTTGATTGGGGGGTGGAAGTTCGGCAAACTCGCCAGGCTCAACCCCGCCCCCCCCCCCGAGCTCTGCTCGATCTACCTTTGCCCAGCTTGACTCGCGTTCTCGCAAGCCGAGCTGGGGAAAGAGATTTCCGGGTTCCCCGACTCTATGTTGTTTACAGAAAGGGGGAATGAGGGAGATTTGGTGCGAGTGTGTGTTATGCGGCGGGGGGCTTGAGAGTGAAGCAGAAAGAATGAGGGAGAAGAGCAGAAAGAAGGGAGGGAGGGAGGGAGGGAGGAAGGGAGGAGAAGGGAGAAAGAGAGAGGGAACGAGGGAGGAGGAAGGAAAGGAGGGAGGGAAGGGGCGCATTTTTTCTCTTGCTTGCTCCTCGCTTGCTCTGTGGTGCTGCCACCACTGCAAGAGCCCTCTCCTGTGGCTTGCGCTCAGAGGCCTCCTGGAGGGAACAGATGGCCACCATGACTAGTAGCCATTCTCGTCGGGGCCACAGGTGTGGGGAGGAATGGGGAAGGGAGGAGGAGCTTGATGTGGCGGGGATGAGTTTTGTCCCTTCAGACTTGATAGGCAACTGACTCCCCCCAACTGTGTCTGGGTAGCTAACAGGTTTAACAAAAATGAATAATTTCCCCTGCCCGCAAATGCTACTCTTTAGAACTATAGGACCATGCGTGCTGCACAGAACACAGGGACTGTATAGCATAGTATACATTAAAAACGGCCACATTTACACAAATTGCGTCCGTTTTTTTACGTATACTACACTATACTCTACATAAACGACATAGAGCCAGGGAACCCAGAAGTCCAGCGAGTGCCTCAACTGGTGCTCGCTGGAGGTGGGGTGGAAACAGCGACCCCCCTGAGCCCCGCTGAACCTACCTTTTCCCAGCTCGCCACATCTCCCCGGAGAGGAGCCAGGGAGAGGGTCTTCCGGGTCCCCGGCGCTGCGCTTTTTACGTAAGTTCCATAGAAAACCAGCTTAAAACAGTCATGATTTGCTATTTGTGGCTGTTTCACACTGGGTTTCTATGGTACTTACGTGAAAAACGCAGCGCTGGGGACCCAGAAGTGATGCGACGGGACCCCTGTGCTGCGTTTTTCATGTAAATACCATAGAAAACCAACGTAAAACAGCCGCAATTAGCTATTTGCAGCTGTTCTAAGCTGGTTTTCTATGGTACTTACATGAAAAGCGCAGGACCGGGGACCCGTCGCGTCACTTCTGGGTTCCAAGAAGTTTTCTGGGATCCTCGTGTCACCGTGAGCAGAGGCGACTGGCATGGAGGCTCCCGGCAGACAGGCTGGCGAAGGAGGTAAGAGGATCTCATACATCCCTACATGCATTCTTTCTTTGAAGCTGCTGCTCATTCCTTTCCCATTCAGTGGATCTTTTAAGGTGATGGTGGTTGCATCAAAGGCAAGCTGCAGAGTGTCCTCCTTCCTTAGAAAGAGCATCTGATATGTATGAGAAATTCATTTCAGTTCATTTTTTATCAGGATTTAACTAGTTCACACTTTCCAAACTGAACATGGACTCGAATGCAATCTGTGGTCGAAATCCATACATTTCGAAGTTTGCAGTGTGATTCGTGGACACACACACACACACCCCACACACACACACAAAATGTGCTCGGCAGCATGCTTACATTTCAAAAATGTGCATGAATGCGTACTTTTGAAAAATGGCACAAACACGCTTTAATTAATGGGAGATGTACATTTCAAAATGTGCACAATTGATGCATACATTTGGGGAAATCTGCATGAAAACACACACAAATTTTGTGCAGAAAGAAAAAAATAGACTTACGATCTATTACGGAAACGAGACCGAGTGAGCTTCCAGGTGGAATTTGGAGAACTTCAATGAGCTTTGCTGATTTGCACATCCCTAATTGGTGAGGCAATGAGGAGGGAAAGTGGGAAGAAGGGAGAGATTACCTTTCATTATCCCTCCCCACCCTCTCTTCCCTCTGCAACAATGGCACTTGGCAGCTTGCCTTCAATGTATTCATCTTCCTCCTTAAACAAAACGAAACAAAACAAACCAGGGAGGTTACACAAAAAGCTTATTCCTTTGCAGTAAAGAGGAATAAGCCTTTGCTTGACAGAACTGGGAGGTAGGAGGCATGAGAACCCATGGGATGTGCTGTAAACATTGCATCCTCCTCCCACAAGCAGCAGCCACCACTATGAAAACCTGTCACTGCTGTCTACATGACCACAGAGAGATAATGTCAGGCTTCCGTCTTTAGGAAGAAACCTCTATCACTTGGAATGATATCTGGAGTGGTCCCCTCTCTGAGTCTGGCGGCCAATCATCTGGTGAAACACCTTTTGCTGCTGCATGGCAATGTGAGGGCAGTGACAAAGTGTGCATGGGATGACTTCACTGAGTAGATGTTCCTGCAAACATCCAGCTCCTCATGCTGCTGCCACTGCTAGTAGATGGTGAGATTAAGTGATCACCATTATTTAATGCAATTCAGATCCATTTACCGACTGAGAACCACAAAGCGGTTGATTGCCTACGATCTCACACTCACATTGAATGGAAAGATTTGTTCATGCGATGAAATGTGATATAATGTTATGACTTGATAGCATAGCACCTAGCTGGCCCAGAGTTACAGGGATACGTTACAAGCTGTGACCTGCACCAGTAATTATAGCTGTCACTGTTATTGTAGGAAGAGACATGGACTCATAAATATAAGCTGGCTTCTCCAAAGCTCTGGAAATTACATACTCCGTTGAAATTGCTCAAAAATGAAAGGAAGTGCCTTTCAAAAGAGAAATTATGTCATGCTAATTAAAAAAATCAAATTAAAAAATGAGTCAAGATGCAACACCAATAATAGCTCTGGGCATAACGTGTGCTTGCATCTGTACAATGTTACTATGGTGAATTAGAACACTGTCAATCAGGGGGGAAAACACCTTCCTTCCACAATCTCTTCCTCAATTATGTAGCTAGCTTTTGAGCCTTAAATTTCCCTTTCTTTCTGCCTCCATTCCAATGCACTTTCATGACCTACCATGAAAACATGGCTTTGTAATTTATTTGTCTGTAGGAATAACCTGCCTTTTAAATTTCACTCAAAACAGAGCAACATCTCACTTTTTGAAGGCCTAACAGGCACACCTGATCAAACTAAACAATGAAATACAGGTACTAGAACTGTGCACAAATGGCTTTTTGAAATTCTCCACCCTATTTGTGGGCAGAGAAATTGGGAAGAGTTTCACCAAATTTCTCCAGCTGGAGGAGAAATTCTCAATAATTTCTCACAGGTAGGACTCACTCACCATTTGCAGGGAGTGTAACACAGCTTCTTCTCTCTTTTTTTGTAAGAGTATTTTTGTGCTGCCACTACAAGTGGCAACTGCATCAACTGTGTTGGCAGGCTGGCCAGCCCCCAGTTTGCATCCACCACAATGCAGTGCAAGTGTGAGGGGAACAGGGTTGTGTCCAGCTCCAGGAAAAAAGTGGAGCTAGTGCTGAGCCAAAACCTGTCTTCCGATTTCCTGAAAGTTTTCTTCCCCCGTGAAAGAGGCCTCCATCATTCTGCCTCACTCTCAGAGTGTTTTAGAATTAATTTTTGTGGTGTTTTTGAGCTTACGTAATAATTGAGAGAGGGCCAAGGGTGCTGTGTGTGTGTGTGTGTGTGTGTGTGTGTGTGTGTGTTTTCTTTCTATTGCACATCTCTGCATTGCTCTGCAGCCTCAAAGGCCGCTTGTACTTCTTGATCTGAAAAAAGCCCTATGGAAGGAATTACCTCATGGTGCCTCCCCCTTGGCTTTAATTGAAATGTGGAAAGCTGAGGAGGCTACAGGCTGCTGGAGAGATGATTGTACAGTGTAAAACAGGACATTTTTGCACACTCCTTGGCCACCTCCTAAGTAAGGTATCCACAAGGAGTTCAACCCAACACATGAGAATTCATCCAAAATGTTCTTCACCATTGAATTTCTTTTTGAAAGCAACTTCTTTTCTATCAAATTTAATGAGATGGTCAAAAAAGATGTGGGAGGAATTTTCAACACAGCACTAACAGATACCATTTAGAGTCTTCTTCCACCATACCTCTACTAGGTTACCCAACCTCCTCTCCAGTATGCCAACTTTCCTCTGAGAGATCCTTACTCTCTTCTGAAGCGGTTCTCCTCTCCACTCACCAGAGCACCCTTTATGGTGGCCATGTCCTATTTTACAGAGGACAGTCCTTTTTTTAAAGGTGCCCTCTATTTGAAGGGCTATCCAGTCCAAGTCTGGTTCAAAGTTAAGGATCATAAGAAGGAAGAGCACAGACCTAGACAGTTAGCACCTGGACAGCAAACTGAACAGGCAGGTCAGCTGGTTACAGTTGCTCAGGCCCATCGAATGTTCATCTGCTACTTTTGGAACTTAACCTTCTGGCTGCATGCCTTGGAGTATGTTACCCACTTCTGGGCCTTTTGTTCTTTGGTCACCATTTTGGGATTTGACCTCTAACCACACACTTGGGTGAACATTTGGGCAGTGCTGAAAAGCATATTTTTGGATGATTTTTCAGCACTGTTTGTGAAAGCATTCACCTCTTCATGTAAATTCCTCTCATTGACTTCATCAACAGCCAAATCTGATTGGCTATGCAGTGTTATGCTTTTATCCTGTTCACGGAATTGTCTCTGTCTAGGTAGGACTAATCCCAAGTGACCAGAAAGGGAGAAAAGGCAACAGCTGGGGGTGTGGTACAGGAATAGCCCCCAAAACACAAGACCCTGGTGTGGGGGCAGTGGCGCTAGACAAGATCGAAGGAAAGATTGATATTTGCAATCTACATGTTCTTTGAAGAACTGTCCATCCTACCAAAATTGGTGCTTTCAACCCCAAAATTGAACGTGGACACTATTCAGCACACCTCAGATACTAGCATGCAATAATCAAACAATTGATACTAGAGAGTTTTGACTATTGGGTGGTATGGAAATGTAATAGATGAAATATATGTGTGTCAGTTGTCTCATCTATTCCTCACATATCTGTCTGCACCAAAGTTCCAAAGTAGAATCTTACTCAACTTGCAACAACTCTCAGTGAGACTTAAGAGCCTTGCAGAAGTATCTCGGTCAGATCATCCCATACACGTTGGACAGTTGCAGATTTATGAAAGCTCAAAAATGAGCTTTTGTATCAGCTATGGATCATCCCACACAATTACAGTACCTCTTTTTCTGTCCTGTTTTTGAAAACAAAGGGGGATAATTGTTTCTGTGTCATTTTTGTCTACTAATTAAGCTAATATTCCCAGACATGAAGAGCATTATGCCAATGCTTAAAAGGATGCACCCTGTCACTTGAATTTGTCTCCTATTCCTTTTCATTCATAATTCTCAGAACATTATGAACAAGAGGAAAAAATATAATTACCTTCTTCACAGAGCTTTGGAGACAGCAGCTTGCCAGAGGCTATTCTCCTGGAAAGGACTTGTGGAATTGAATAGACAATATATTAATAATGTGCAGAATTATTGACATTGTTTGAATTTAAGATGGGGGGATCCAGAGATTTTATTACAAAGTATAAGTAGCACTTTATGCAACTGTGCACTTTTCCACAGCAAAAGCATGGAAATACCACAGTCTGCATACAAAGAGTTCCCTCTTCATGAAAGTTCATCATAGCTTTTAAAGTCTGTCAGGCCAGGGTTGGGAGTTTGACTTTCAGACTTCTTTGAGGGTAGGAATGTTGCCTACCATTCTTAAGAAGGTGATGGTTAGGTCCCTCCTGAAAAAAGCTTTACTTAGATGTTACAGTTTGTGATAACTACTGCCCTGTGTCTAAACTTCCATCTTTGAGCAAGATTCTGAAGTGGGTGATGAACTTTCAAATCCAGGTAGTCTTGGAGGATACTAAGTATTTGGATCCATTCCAGTTTGAGTTCAGGCCTAGTTTTGAGACAGACTTGGTCACCCTGCTGGATAACTTATGCTGTGGAATGGGTAGGGTGTGTGGATCAACCCTGTTAGTTCTTCTGGACCTCTCAGTGCCTTTCAATACCATCAACCATGGTATCCTTCTGGATCACCTGGCTGGGCTAGATTTAAGGGGCACAGTGGCTCCAATCCTACCTGGCCAGTTGATAGGGAAGAATGAGAAATTCACTTCAGTTTGGTTTTGATCAGGATTTACCCAGTTTGCACCTTCTAGACTGAACATAGACTCAGACACAATCTGCAGTTGAAGTCCATACATTTCCACACTTGTCGTGTGATTCACGGACCCCAAAAATGTGTTTGACAGCATGCGTATATTTGAAAAATGTGCATGAAAAATGCATGCTTTTGAAAAATGCACACAAATAAACTTAAATCAATGGGAGAAGGATGCACACATTTCAAAGATGTGCACAATTGATGCATACATTTGGAAAAAATATGCATGGAAATACAGTAATACCTTGGATTGCAAGTAACGTGGTTTGAGAGCGTTTTGCAAGACAAGCAAATTTTAAAATATTTATTTAATATTTTTTTTTACTTGATATACAAGCGACGTCTTGCAATACAAGTACTGTAGTACGGCTTAAATTAAAAATCTCTGTACAAATTTTTTGGGGGGATTTCGTTTTGATATAAGAGTGTTTTGGATTACAAGCACGTTTCCGGAACGAATTATGCTCTCAATCCAAGGCATGGGGGAAGACAAAGCTCACAAGCTGGAACTCGAGTTGGAACAAGCTTCAAGATGGAATCTGGAGAACTTCGGTGAGCTTGGGTTTTGCTGATTTGCCGAGGTACCGAGGCACTTCTGCTCTGTCTCATAGCTTTTGGCCGGGGGTGGTGGTGTGCCACAGGGTTCTGTCTTGTTCCCCATGCTATTTAACATCTACATGAAACTATTGGAGGAAGTCATCAGGAGTTTTGGGCTGTAGTGTCACCAATATGTGGATGAGACATCTCTCTACCTACCTCTGTTTTCCATTGACTCATCAGAGGGAGGTTCTGGAACTCCCTGGAAGCAGTTTTGGGATGGGCAAAGAAGCTAAAGTTTAATCCAGGAAAGATGGAAGTACTTTGGATAGGGAATTCTGCTGACCTGGACAGAGGGATTCAACTGGTTTGGATGGGGCTTCACTCCCCGAGCGATCGAATATGTAGCTTGGGGGTCCTTCTGGAATCATCACGGACTGGGAGTACAGGTGGCAGCAGGACCAAGAGAACCTTTTACTAACTTTGGTTTGTATGTCAGCTCAGCTGCTCCCCTATCCAGGGAAAGCAGCCCTGGCCTCAGTTCTGCATGTTCTAGCTACTACATCCATACTGAACTACTGTAATGCGCTATGTACGGAATGCAGATGCTCACATCCTTGTTGGGGCTAGACAATCAGATCATATTTCACCAAGTATGTACCACCTGTATTGGTCTCCAGTAGGGATGGAGGAGAAATTTTTACAGCTCTCATTTTAATACAAATTTACCTAATTTTGCACTTTCAAACCACTATGCAAAGTGAAATTACTTTGAAATTCACATTTCTCCAAATTTTGCAATGGAGTTCTCTGGTCAAACAATGTGTACAGCAATGAGTATGTTAAAGAAAATAATGTTTAGATAAATTATATTAGGAAACGTGTCTTCAAAAATGTGCATATTAAGTACAAATGCTTACAAATGTGCACAAAAATGCTTATGAACTTTCATGCAAACTGTTTTTAAAAAATCAATGTTTCAGATGAACTGAACTTAAGACTGGAGAAATTTGCAAAGTTTGAGATGAACTGAACTTAAGATTGTAAAAATGAGAAATTAAAATTGACAGGTTTTATCATTCCTCATTGCCAATATGTTTCTGGGCACAATTCAAAGTGCTAGTGTTGACTTTTAAAGCCCTAAATAGTTTGAGTCCAGGTACATGAAGGACTGCCCACACCTTATGAACCTACTATGTTTTAGGGTCATCTTTGGAGGCACTACTTGCTGGCTTGCCACCAAGATCAATAAGGTTGGTGGGCACTAGAGAGAGGGCCTTCTCTGTGGCAGGCTGCAGCCCCTATCCCAAGAGGTTGTCATGACCAGAGGCGTAGCGTGGGGGGTACAGGGGGGGCCGGCCGCACCGGGCAAAACATCTGGGGGGGCGCGCTCGCACTGCAACATGCACACGGGTGTCGATCAGTTGGCCGTCCGGCGGCCTCGCTCCCACTTCCTTGCGAGTAGGCAGAGCTGGGCGCAAGTCTGGCGCCCCCTCGCGCGCCTCTTCGCGGAAGGCGGACGGGCGCTTTAAAAGGGCGGGGCGGGGTGCCCCGCCCTGCGGCTCGTGCTCCCGTGTTGCCCAGTGGCGCTGGAGGCGGGCTGGAGTTTAAATCCTGCCGGCCAATGGGGAGCGCTCCGTAACGCTCCGGCTCCAGGTTTGAAACTGACGACGACGACGACGCTGCTGTTGCTCCTGCTCGCGGTGTTGTTTCCTCTTAGCCGTTGCCGGCACTGCCCCCGCCCAACTTCGACGGAGCGCGAAGTGCGGCCCACGGGAGCGCGGCCGGCAAGCAGGCAGGCAGGCAGCGCTAGCAGCGGGGTGCGGGAGGGTGCGGGGGATGAGCGCGACGGTGCCCAACAGAGGGTCCCGGCCGGCTGGCCGCGGCGGCGAGACTGCAGCGGCGGGGGAGCCTGCCGGCGGCGGCAGCAGCCGTGCGTCGTCGTCGTCGAAGGAGAGCAAGGCCATCCCAGAGGTGCTTATGGACCCGCGCAGCCGGCGGCGCTACCGGTTGGGGTGCTTCTTGGGCAAGGGCGGCTTCGCCAAGTGCTACGAGATCACCGACGTGGAGAGCAAGGAGGTCTTCGCGGGCAAGATCGTGTCCAAGTCACTGCTGCTGAAGGCGCCGCAGAAGGAGAAGATGTCCATGGAGATCGCCATCCACCGCAGCCTCCAGCACCGCCATGTGGTCGGCTTCCACGGCTTCTTCGAGGACAGCAACTTCGTCTTTGTCGTCCTCGAGCTGTGCCGGCGACGGGTAGGCCGCCATCTTGGGCGATGGGCTGTCCCGAGGGGCGCGGAGGAAGGGCGGGCAGGCTGGGCGAGTGGCCGCAGCTCTGGCTTGGCAAGGGTGTGAGGGCTGGGTCCCCCGAGGTGGCGATGATGACGTCTCCGCGGGAGGGGTGCTGAAAGTATGTTCCTGGCTGTCTGTGCATTGCCTTCTGCCCTTTTGGGAATTGTGCACATTGCCTGCACCATTCGGATTCGGTAACCAGGTCTAGCAACCCCACCCCACCCCCGCCCAAATCAGGGGTCGGTCTTCTCCATACAGCCTGCGCCTTGCAGGCTGTGGGACCTCCCTTATTAGAAAGTACAGCCACTCCAGAAACTGAGTGGCCCATCAGTTGCAGGAGAAATCACTGGGCTCATGCCTAGATGCCTCTACTTCTACTAGCCTACTCCTACTAGTCTGCATACACGATGAAAACAGAATCTTGGCTAAGTATTATATATTGCCACACCCTTGGCTTCAGTCTAAAAACAATACAATAGGAAAGGGCTCACCCACCATACACAAAATCTCTCCACCCTCTGCACCACGAAAGCATCCCGCAACCAACACCTGGGGGAATAAGTGCATCTTTGCCTGATGCCGAAAAGATGGCCGTGTTGGTGCCAGGCAAGCTTTCCTGGGGAGAGAGTTCCATAAATGCGGGGCTTTCCCAGAAAATGCCCATTCCCGAACTGCCCCCCTCCCACATCCCTCAGGGGGCACAAAGAGAAGGGCCTCTGAAGCTGACCTGGGCAAGTTCCTGTGGGGTGAGGTGGCCCTTGAGTATTGGGATCCCAAGCCACTACAGGTTTGTAGATTAAAAGCAGCCCTTTAAATTTGGCTCAGAAACAAATTGGCAAATTGGGTTAGTAAACAGGGTCTTGCCTGTGCTATATCTGTGCATGTGAAAAATGCTCCTCATGTACTTCAGCTGCCGCCCCACCCAGTGGAGTGATCCTTCAGCAGCAGGCTTAAGCCCAGTCTTGGATCATCTCCAGGGTATGGTTCCATTTTGATGTTTAGTTTTTGTTCTTGATATTTTTTGTCGTTTACGATGGTTGTGAGACGACATATAATAGCATGGCCCATGCTAGGTTACTACATTTGTAGATTTGTATTCATAGACCTGCTGAAAATGTGGAGAATGTGTAATGCATGTTCGCACTCAATAAAGTGTTTGAAAATAAACTTGTATTTAGATGCATTTTACTTTAATTACATCAGTATTTTCATAACAAACAATACATGTGCTTAGGGGGTAAGGGTTTCTTTAACTAATCTAGTGGAAGAGACTCGAGTGCTAAAATCCACGGGTTAGGGGGCGCAAATTACTTGCCTTGCCCCGGGTGCTGACAACCCACGCTACGCCACTGGTCATGACTCAGGTTTCTGATTCCCCTCCTGAGGAGGAGAAGCCTCTGATGTAGACCATTCAGACCCAGAAGAGGATGTGGCCATGGAAAACCTCCTCTTGCCTCAGGGCCCTCAGCCCCAGGCTGGGACCAGCCCCCTCCTTCTGGAGGAGGTCACATTGCCATCCTCAAATTCTAAAGGACACTGGTTCTGAAGCTCCACACCCTGATTGCTTCCATGTTATTGCAACCGAAGGCTTCAAAGGCAAGCACAACTCATTTAAAAGAGAAGGTCTAATGCAGTGTGTGGGAGGAGCTAGTAGCAGCCTCAAGGAAGCCCAATGTCCTGTTTAAGGCTGAGTCTGAGTCTGCTAGCTGTTGGAGCCACATACAAACTGAGCTTGTTTGACTTCTAGCCCAGCCCCCCTTGGGAGTTCTCTGTGGTGCTATTCACTCTTTGATTTCTCTAACTGATAGCTGACCTTTTTAATTTATTTTATCACATTTATATCCCACCTTTTGTCCTCTTGCAAGAAACCCAAGGCGGCTTACATAATCCTTCTCCTCTCCATTTTATCCTCACAACAACCCTGTGAGGTAGGTTAGGCTGAGAGTCAGTGACTGGCCTAAGGTCACCCAGTGAGCTTCATGGTCAACTGGGGACTAAAACCTGGATCTCCCGAGTCCCAGTCCAACACTCTCACCACTATGCCGCTGACCATGGCTTTGTCTGACCTTGCTTCTGGACCCTCCCCCATGTTGACCATCCTGGAATGTGATGCCTTGCTGTGCCTGACCTTGCCTATTGGAACTGATTGCATCCCTGAGAATGTGGGTGCAGTGCAGCAGTACCCTCAACTGGGTTAACTCCCATGCTCAACAGGACCTATGGCCTGAACAAGGTACAAAGGAATATGGCTAATTCCCTCTGCGGCTGCTTTTAAGAGCACTTTTTAAAAATGCCTGTTTTCTCTGGCTTTTAAGTGAAAAGGTTTTATTGCAGCAGCTGCTGCTGCTGCTACTTTATTGTATTGTATTATATTTTAACTGGCTTATTTTAAAGTTGTTTAAATGTAAGTTGTTGTTGTTTTTAATTTGATATTGTATTGTTTTTATTTATATTGTAAGTTGCCTTGGGAAGACTATGGTCTTGAAAGGCAGCTAAGAAATATATTAAATAAATAAACACAATTTCAAAATTTTCCTTACACACACATTGTTGAACCCCCTAATTGACTGGTGCCACTAGAGCATTCTTCCCTTCCACAAAGTATAATGGGCTAGACATAATCCTTTGAAAAATGTAGTTCTTGGGCAGACCAACACCCATGTTTCCACTGTAGAAGATGTATATCCATGTTCCACCCATGGCATCCCCCAATTTCAGCCCCTCCACAGCTGTAACTTAGACTGTGGAGCATTTACGACTGCAGAGTGACCCTGTGGGTCGACCAGGAGCTTTCTGAATGCAGGTGCCTTGTTCCTCAGCCACTTGGTCTGAGCATGGATCTCCCTCTCTGCATTTGGACAGGCATTTCTTCAGCAACCAAATTTGGACCATAGAACTGCATAGAATTAGAGTCCACCAATAATACATCCTGTTTTTTCTACCTACCTGGAACTTCAGAACAGAGGGGCTGTCAAGAACACAATACAAGGCTGGTGATCTGTATTCAGCTTGGTGGATCACAAGTTGTGTGAGCCTTTTTGAGGTAATAAAACTGCTTTCCATAAGGGCATTAGACTGAAACTCAGAACACCTGTCACTAAACACTGGGCATAAACAAGAAAATAGAAAATATTTTGCAGCTATTTGGTTTTCTCCCCAATTTTGTCAAGACATTGTTATATGTTACATTTTCATTTGCATAACAGAAGGGGGGACCCCATAAACTGAAGGATTATATATATTTTCCACAGCTCTCTGAGGTACTTTGGAAAATGAATCTCCAGGAACCCAAATTGCTATTTACATAATTAAATTGACCAGAACTATCTACCTGTCCAATGTGCAGTAGTTCAGCTTGTTTGAAATCCAGTATCTAAGCCCAGGGGAGATTGCCCAATTATATAGGTAAATAGCTAGAACAAGTCAAATTGCAATGTGCAAAAGTTCAGTATTACACATTAATTGAAGTTACACAACCAGCAAGAAGCTGTGCCATAAGCTCCAAATAATTCTAAAAATAATAGATGTTGCAACATTTGCTATTAAAGATGGATATTTAACCAAAGGACAAATTGAAATTCTATTTTTAAATCAAGCTATAAATATCTAAAAGGCATATTCTCAAAAATTTGAGGGGGAGGGGAAGGATCAAATACTGAATCTGAAATCTTAGTGAATTTTGTTTAGCCTATATCTTAGGCGCTAACATCCCCAAACAGAGCCATCTAAATATACTACAGATGGAAACCCATAAAATTGCTGAGAAGTGAAATGATACAACTTGGGGTTACTATCACTGGAAAAATCTTCAATATGTCAGGAACCTTTCCGGTGATAGTAACCCCAAGTTGAGGCTTGTTGAACCCATAAAATGGCTGAGGAGTGAACTGATGCAACTTCAGGTTGCTGTCACTGGAGAAGTCTTCAATATATCACGTAGGGATGTGTGCAGAACTCGGGGGGGTGGAAGCGGGGCAAACCTGCCCCACTTGCCCCCCCTTGATCTCCGCGCGACTTACCTTTCCCCGGCTCAGCACAACTCCCTGGAGAGGAGCCAGGGAAAGGTACTTCCGGGTCCCTGGCACTTCACATCCGGCTCCCCACCAGCACTGCATTTTTTACGTAAAAACCAAGATAACCCACCTTAAAATGGCCGTGATTTGCTATTTGCGGCCGTTTTAGGGTAGTTTACCTTGGTTTTTACATTAAAAACGCAGCTCCGGGGACCCGGAAGTGATGCGATGGGGACCCAGAAGTGACATGGTGGGGACCCGGAACTGACAGAATGGGGACCCGGAAGTCCGCTGAGCACCTCGCCAAGCACCGTGGGATGGATCGCACAGTGGGGGTGCTCAGCGAGCGGCGAGCGCCCAGTGAGTCAGGTGGTGGGCAGTTGAAAGGTAACTGTTACCTTTCAACTGATAGTTGCCCCACATTGAACCTTGAAAGGATAGCCATGGTCAGAATGATGGGGTCTACCAAAGATCTTCTGCTTCTTTCAGAATCTGACCATGTATACCAGAGGTGGGGAACTTCTTTCAGCCTGAGGGCCGAATTCAATTTTGGGTAAGTGGTCAAGTTTTCAGCTGCAGTGGTGGGCAGGACCAAAGGCAAACGAAGCCAGGCCAAAAATAAAAAAATAAACAAACCTGCTTATTTTAGCTTAAAGCTGTACCAGTAACTAAGCCTTAGGAGAGGCATTTCAATTCTCTTCCCTCAGGGTGATTTTTCATGCAATAATTCATAGGCTGAGAGACATTGGGTTGCTTTGACTTTTTCCACCCAATATGAAAAAAATAATAATGGAGCAGTTTGTATTTTATTTAAAAGGGCTATGGTTTACACATAGGTTTAGATAATGGTGATTCTGTTGTTCTGAAGCACATTTCCTCAGTTCGTGTGTAAGCATATAACGCACTTCCTCTAACTGAGACCCCTTTACGTGAAATGGCTCTGTATTTCCCATTACACTGATGGGTTCTTACAGGCAGCATAAGTTTCCCATTATGTTTCACTGCAACTCTGGACATGGAATTGCCTGATGGAGCCAGAATTGAGTACCTTGAATAAGAGGTGTTGGAAGAGTGTGAAAATTGCCTTCAGACATATCACTATTTGAAGCCAAGTGCCAGCCACTGCAGTTGGTTAAGGGAAAAAGAAAGAAAAAGGGAAAAGGTGAAAAATGAGAAAATAAAAAAATCGTATCTCACATGGGCTGCTGCTATTACCACTGCATGGTGCCCTTTCTGCCATGGGAACACAACAAGTTAAAGCTAGGTTTTATTTTAATAGGCAGTTAGAAAAAGAAAAGGACGAGATATGGCACAAATGGAGAGTGCACTCGAGATTGACACAAATAGGGTCAAAGAGAAATGAGAAATCATAAGTCAGAATGTCTCATTGATTTAGAGCACCACAGGAAGCACAAACTAAATTCTAATTGTGGCTGTCAGAGAGTGAAGCTGAAGTAAAGCAGCTCTGGAAATAATGAAATTGTTTCAGAAAGATAGTGAAGTGCATGCTTTTCTTGCTTTAGTAGACCCAAAGCTTGCTCTCATTTCCACCCAGTGCAAGCAAGAATATAGCTCTGCGTTGCACATTACCTGGTTATGTATGACAAGTTTTCAGGCAAACCTCAGTGTGTGAAAATCACAGTGCTCAGTCAGTGCAGGCTTGTGCCCAAAAAGCTGTATGAGATGTGTGCATATTATTATTATTATTATTATTATTATTATTATTATTATTATTATGTACTATCACGTGCTCTCTCTCCACTCTGGTGTTTGCTTGAGCTGCTCTGTTGCCCTGAATTGTTCATGAACATTCTAACTGCTCAAAGCAGCAGGAAGACATCAGCAATGGAATGTTGACAGCTAGCACAGTTCCTGTGAGGGAAATGGAAGCTCAGATTGGCTGGGGGTGTGTGGATTTACATGGGAGCTAAGGAGAGGAGGAAGTGTGTGCTTCTCTTGCAGGAAGGGAATGGACAGGCAAAAGGGACATCTGAAACTGAAACATTATGGGACACTGATCCAATAGACTTCAACCAAAGGTCTTGAGGGAGAATTGTAATGTATTGCTCTGGGGGGAAATATCCTTGGCTTTGTGTCTCTGATATTGAGAATAACTGAAAGAACGATGGAGAACGTTTCATGCTGTTTTAGTAGGTCTTAGTAGTGGCATAGTGTCAGCCTGACAGAATCCTGGTTCAAAGATGTAGGCATCAGTCCCAGGACCGGTGCAAGGCAGTTTGGTGCCCTAGGCAAGATCAGATATTTAGCACCCCCCCTTGGTAAAATACAAATTTTAGCGCTGTATTTTTTTTCAAGGCGTTTCTGGTGCCCCCTTTAGCCCTGCGCCCTGCTTTATTATTTTTTCAAGGCGTTTCTGGCGCCCCCTTTAGACCTGCGCCCTAGGCAGCTGCCTAGTTGGCCTAATGGTAGCATCGGCCTGATCAGTCCGCATCCAATCCAAACATAAGTCTCCATCGAATTCTTTAAGATAAATTATTAATATTATTAAAGAGGACTTACAATTCCCCATCCAGCAAGGGATTCACACCTGTGTGTGGAACCTAGCTTCCATACACAGACCCAAAGAAGGTGTGTGCATCCACAACTCCAACATGTCACTTATCAGGCCCGACTGAACGTGCAGAATGCATCTTCCAGTACAGATGGAGATGTAAGCCCTTTCTAGAATAACTAGTTCTGTGTGACTAGGGGCATGCAGCCAGAGCTTAATCAAAGCCAGATATATGGGATGCCTACAATGGTATTGGCATGGAATGGGTTAAGCATGTCAACTCAACTACAAATAATAACCTTACATGATCTTATAACTAAAAGGACATTGAGAATTGCATTGAGATATTCCACAAGTGACTGTGCTGATTCACATGGCCAAACGCAGAGCAAACAGGACTATTGCCATGTAGAAGTAAGGAAGAGGGGTGTTGTTGTTCTGAGGGAAATTAGTTTGGTTCTTACTAATTTCTCACTTTTGAACCTATAAACAAACCAAAACTCAACTGTCCTTCTAAATACATGCTTCTCAGAATTTTGCATTTCATCAATCAAAAAAATGCATACAAAATGCTTATATTCATGAAAATAACATTCATCAATGCATTATATTAGGAAAATTGCTTGCAAAAAAATGTGTATATTAGGTAAAACTGCTTACAAAAACGTATGTATTCAGAGAAATGTGCACAAGAATACATAGGGATTTTCATGTAATCTTAAAAAAAAAAAATCTCTAAATGTGGGTTGAACCAAACTTAACACTAGAAAATGGGGAAATTGAGAGAAACTGAAATCCAGGGATGTATGAGAAATTTCTTTCAATTTGGTTTTGATCAGAGTTTACTCAGTTCACACCTTCTGGATTGAACACAGACTTGGATGCAATTTGCGGTTGGTCCATACATTTCCAAGCTTGTAATGTCATTCATGGACCAAAAAAAGAAAATAAAATGTGTTCAACAGCATGTGTACATTTGAAAGATGCACATGAAAAAATGCATACTTGTGAAAAATGCACACCAACAGATTTTAATCAATGGGAGAAGAATGTATACATTTCAAAAATGTGCACAATTGATGCGTACATTTGGGAATATGCACACAATAATATGCATATATTAATATGGACACAATAATATGCATATTATATGCAAACAATAATATGCACACAATAATATGCATATATAATATGGGAATATGCACACAATAATATGCAGATTTTCATGCAAAAGAGAAAAACAAGCTCACAATCTGATATGGACTTGAGTTGGGATAAGCTTCGAGATGGAATTAGGAGAACTTCAGCAAGCTCAAGTTTTGCTGATTCAAACACCCCTAAAATTGCCAGGTTCATCCTTCCCTAAGTATTTTCAGTAGCCTGTACATGGGATACATAGCATTTGAATTAATTAACAGCAGTGCTTTAGTTTAGTTTAGTTTCATTTAGTTACATGCTACTTCCCACCCACCCCAGTGGACTGTGTCCAAAGTGGCTCACAATTAACACCAGCTTATTATCAAAAATACAACAGCACGGTTTGTAACAAACAATTTGTTACAAAACTTATCAAGACGTTCAAATATAACAAAAACAACAATTCAACAATCATAGCATAATTTCAACATGACAATGAAATAATTGAGACTTAATGCGTAACAAGTACAAAATGACTTCAACATTGAAGGGCTAAAACAAAAACAAAATCTCTAACCCCACCTGATCCTCAGGGCTAGTGCTGGTCAAGAAGATAAATGCTGGAGGGTGGCAAGGGTGAGCGAGGGGGGAGCCCTCTTCCCCAGCTTCCCAGGTGTTCCAGCTGCCGGTCTTACCACACTCCAAGCTGCCACAGCAGTCTGGCTTAAATTTTTTATGGAGTATATCATAGCCTTGTAGGCTCCTTCCAACTATGATCTATGAACTCTATTAAATTAGTCATCCTGAATAACCCAGTAAGGTGTTTTATTAAAACTACCAAATCCGACCTAGCCATAGTAACACATGCCTTGGTTACATCCAGTTAGTGTAATGTGCTCTATGTGGGGCTGCCCTTAAAGGTGATTCAAAAACTGCAGCTGGTACAGAATGAGGCAGCTAGAACACTTGTGAGGCCTACGCATTCACATCATATTACTCCTGTAATGCAACATTTAAATTGGCTGGGTAATAGTTTCTGGGCCCAATTCAAGGTCAGATTTTGGCCTTTAAAGCCCTAAATGGCTTGGGACTCTGTTATCTGAAGGAAGGGCCAGCCCAATACATTTTGCTGCCTGAAGCGAAGGACAAGATGGCGCCCTCTTCCATTCCATGTACAAAAGCTGATTGGGCTGGCAGTTGAATCTTTCTACAATGCTGACACTGGGAAAGTGACCTCTACCATACCTGATGCCAGGAGGTTAGCTTAGGGTGGCACAGTTCAAGCCATGTGGCACACAGCTCTCTCCTCCAACACCTTGCTGCCATCTCCCAGCAACTGCGGCCTGAAGCAACTGCCTTACCTTGCCTAATACAGTAATACCTTGGATTGCAAGTAACTTGGTCTGAGAGCGTTTTGCAAGACAAGCAAAAATATTTTTTTTAATTTGACTTGATAAACGAGCAAGGTCTTGCAAGACAAGTAGTGTAGGGCTGTAACTGCTCACCTCGAACGGGCGTAGTGGGCCGAAATCAGCCCTGCTCACGCCCGCCAGAGACTCGCTTTGATATAAGAGTGTTTTGGATTACAAGCACGTTTCCGGAACGAATTATGCTCTCAATCCAAGGTATTACTGTAGTAGGGCAGGGCCTGTCTGAAGGACTACCTACACCTGTGAGCCTGCCCAAGCATTGAGATCAGCATCAGAGGCCGTACACTCTGGTCCACCAGCAAGAGTCATTAGGCTGGTGGGTACTAGGGATAGGGCTTTCTCAGTTGTGGCCAGGGGGGGGGGGGGCTGGTGACTCCTATTTTGGTGGGGCTCCTTTTCCATTGCAGGTTTTTCAGCTTTTATTTTGCAGCTTTCCATGGTGCTCCACAGTGGTGAACCTAACTTGGGGATGGAGTTCAGCACCATGGATAGCTCCCATGAAGCTCCAAATAAAACCTGCAAAACCTGCAATGGAAAAGGAGCCCCACCGAAATAGGAGTCACCAGCCTCCCCCGGTTGCGGCCCCACCCCTTTGGAGCTCCCTCCCAAGATATATGAAGAAGACATATTTATTCCAGTCTGCATTTGCTGCTTAAAAATCATTAACTGCTTCTGCTGTGTGTGCGTTTAATTGTAATTTAAACAAATAAATAGAATTCATACATTGGTCCTTTAGCATAATTTGAAGAACCGTGACACCTTGCTGAAGCTAAGCAAGCCCGGGGCTAGATCTGGTCA
This sequence comes from Shinisaurus crocodilurus, assembly GCA_021292165.1. Classification (NCBI taxonomy): domain Eukaryota; kingdom Metazoa; phylum Chordata; class Lepidosauria; order Squamata; family Shinisauridae; genus Shinisaurus; species Shinisaurus crocodilurus. Next base: position 41,760,730 of record CM037881.1, on the reverse strand, counting down.
TGTTTGGATGGGAGACCACCTGAAAGCCCTATTTATGCCGCCCTGAGTCCCATCATGGAAGAAAGGTGGAATATAAAATGATACGTATTACAGATGGAAGGCTGAGGGTGATGTATAGTGGCTTACTTAAGGGCTCCCTGCAGAGTGAGTTCATGGCAGAGGCAACATCTGAAACAGGCACCTCCTGTTTCGCAGCTCTGTCTTTCAGCCATCAAACCACAATAGCTTTTGCAGGAACCTCTGCCTTCCTGAATGAAAGGGGTTTTAGGAGCAAGGTAGTAATAAGATACTATTACACAGCAGCAAGGCAGTAATAAGGCATTAATTATCCTATTGACTTGAGCTGACATTTTCCAAATGAAGCTTAGTTCAATCAATCAAGATCAAGTTACACACCATTGTTTCATAGACATTAAGAAGAGAATAAAAGCCACGTAAGCATTGATTTCCCTTATATCACATACACACATGTCTATTAATAGTCTCATTTTCTGTCACTGTTGCCTTCAGCTTGCTCAGTGATGTGACAGAAATCAGACAAAGATATCCTATCTGACCATAATTAAAGGTGACCACATCTTGCCTGAATAACGGCTTAACACTGTACCCATTTATCAAAGACAATTTTCTCTGAATAATAAAGTGTGATGAACTACCTCAAGAAACATTGAGCCATCTGGCTGCCTCCTTCATCATTAACGTTCACCTTCAATCTATGCCTGTCTTGTTTTGCATCTACTTGAGTGACAGGAGAATTAGTTCATTCCCATGGCTTTTTTTCCCCATAGAGAGAATCTTTCTCCCCCACTCCCATCGTGTATTCATGCATTTGGTTAACAGAAGGTAAGAAGCGGGTGGGGGGTAGAAGTCTAAACTAATTTGAGACAGTACAGCATCGCTACTCTTTGCAGATGTCATGGTGTTTGCACCATACATATTCATAGGAATAATAATACTATCCCCCCCCCCCCAAGGGAAATAAACATGCACTCTACAGGCTGCAGAGAAAGTGAAGGAACAGTTGTACAATTCACAAAATATTAGGAAAAATCCCAGACCCATAACTTTGCTTGCAGTAAAGGTAGTACGTTTAAAATCTTCACAGGAGACCTCCCAAGCACTGCATCGATTTCCATTTAACCAATGTTGGGTGCATTAGTGTGACTATTGTAACTAAATGCTAACTCCATAATGTAGAGTTATGGAAAGAGATTTTCTCATAATCAAAAAAAGTCACTTATTCAAGGCCAGCATCAGCACCTGACAACGTTGAACAGCTGCCTGGGGCCCACTGAGAGCTGTAGGGTCCACCATCCAAGCCCCATACTATAATCCAGGGCTGGGCTATCTTTTTTCTGTCAAGAGCCACACTCCCTTGTGGTTAACTGGTTGGGGGCTGCACAGTTGGTTGTGAGTGGGGCCGAAGCCAGCAACGAGAAGAACCACAGCCAAAAGTGGCTGGGAGTGGGGGGGGCTTTTCTCTCTCTCTTTCTTCACTCTTGCCAGAGGTCTTAACTGATCTCAGGCAGAGGGCTTTAGGAATTAGGCTGAGGGCCAAAAGAAATTAGGCCAAGGGGCGCTATTCAGAAGAACAGCAGGGAAGGTAGATTAAGACTCAGTAGGGATGTGCGCGGAGCTCGATTGGGGGGTGGAAATGGAAGTCCGGTGAACTCATAGGGCTCGACCCCCCCCCTGAGCTCTGCATGCGAGCTCTGCATGCGAGAATGCGAGTCGAGCCGGGGAAAAGGCGAGTCGAGCCTTTTCCCCGGCTCGACTCGCATTCTCGCAAGCTGAGCTGGGGAAAGCGACTTCCGGGTTCCGGCGCTAGGTTGTTTACATAGAAATTACGGCCAAATTTGCGCAAATTAGGCCGTTTTCTACGTAAACAACATAGAGCGGAGGGACTCAGAGGTCCGGCGAGTGCCTTAGCTGGTGCTCGTGCTCGGCTCGGCCTGCACAGCAGGAGCACTTGGTAGGGATGGACGAATTCTCCTTACCCCGTCTCGTCGTGCACTCAGCAAGCATCCCCGCCACGCGATCCATCTTGCGGCAACAGCGAGGTGCTTGGCGGACTTCCAGGTGCCCAGCACGTCACTTCCAGGTCCCCAGCGCTGCATTTTTTACATCAAAATTGGGGTAAACTACCTTAAAACTGCAGCAAATAGCAAATAGCAGCCATTTTAAGCTGGTTTTCCCTGGTATTTATGTAAAAAATGCAGTGCCTGGGACCCGGAAGTACCTTTCCCCAGCTCTTCTCACGGGGACTTGTGCTGAGCCAGGGAAGGTAAGTCGTGCGGAGCTCGGGGGGTTGAGCGGGGCGAGTTCACCCCACTTCCACCCCCCGATCGAGATCCGCTCCGCTCATGCACTGCAAGTCAAGTGCCAGGCAGGTCACCCATCCCTACGAGTCACAGGTCTCTTTCTGGGGATGGGGGGGGGCAATACAGGGTGTTTGCCCCAAGAAAACCTAGAGACATCCCTGCTAGGGATGTGCACAGAGCTCGACTGGGGGCTCCACTTGACCTACCTGTTTCCCCAGCTCGACTTGTGTTCTCGTGAGCCAAGACAGGGAAGCGACTTCAGGGTTGCCGGTGCTACGTTGTTTACGTAGAAAATTGTGTAAGATACATTAAAAACAGCCACGATTTGCACAAGTTACACAAATTGCGGACAGCTTTTAATGTATCTTACACCAGATTTTGGCAAAGCACTAGATATCGATGAAGGGAATAAGTATCACAGTGTGGATCTGCCCTCACAAGCACTAGGTAACTCTCAATATGTGTTAATTCTCCCATTCTAGAAGGCTTTGCTAATTTTTGAGATAAAAGATCTCTGCAAATACTAAGAAATTAAACATAAGGAACACAATCTGGCCTCTTCACTTCCCCGTCTTCCCACCCTTCATATAGACCAGAGGTTCCACTCACAAAGACCCTGGGAGCTGAGAACATGACACCATAAAAAGGGAGCGGTCTTCTGGTTCCCTTTTACTGAATTTATGACAGGCAGATATAAATTGGGCAGGGGCTGCAATAAAATTTTATTATTTATTTATTTATTTATTTAAATACATTTTAATACCGCCCAATAGCCGAAGCTCTCTGGGCAGTTTACAACAGTTAAAACAATAAAATACAAAATATTGCACACACAAACTCTTCCACTTCCTCTACACACACACACACACACACACACACTTCCACTGACATGTGAACTGACCCCATCTCTCCCTGAAACATTTCAAGAAACTGTAGTAACAGACCAAACCAACATAAAAAGAAAAGAACATTTAACACACACACACCATGCAAATTCTCCTGCGAAATCTCTCAATACTTCCTCCAGCTCTGAACAGAAATGGCAGGTTTATCTTCATTTTTCAACGCAGCCGTTGGCGGCATTAGCTCAACAGGCTAGTATAATGCCAGGCTACTCTCTGGGTCTCATTAAAATGTACACATGCATACAACAGAGGGATTAATCTTTACTTAGCTTTACTCCAGTTAATTCATTGAGGCTCTGAAAGGAGACCAGCTTTGCGTAACTTCTCTTCTAGTGCATTTGAACTGTCATCTTTTCTCTTCAGCAATGAGCTGGCTAAAGAGCAACACATAATTAGTTGTAAGAGTTACAGTTCAGCTAATTTAATGCCACTGCCAGTGGCAGCTTCTTATTTGGTTTGCACAGCATGTCGGCATCCACCATTTTAGAAATGGGGAAGACAGTCCATAATGATTAATACACACGAATACAACCAGCACAATTTTAAACACTTAAACAAACACACACACTCACACATCTATATATAGTAAATAAAGGGCTTCCCCCCCCCACCCCAGAATCCTTAAGCAAGATTAAGGTGATAGTGATATGGTAGAGCAGATTGGTTGAGTTTGAATCTAAGCTGGAAATATACTCTTTGAATCTGGGGCAGGGCTAGGCTTGTCCACGAATATACTGGTGAGGAGGAGGTAACGAAGGTAACACAGACAGTGGGCGGGTTTGTCCGACACGGCAACAATTGTGGTAAGTTACCATGATTATTTGCTGGAACCCCCAAAGCAACCACGATGAGCCTGAAAGACGATTGGGCTTATCGTGGTGGCTTCGCTCCCTCCCTTCCACTCTTTATGTATTTATTTATTTATATTTATTTATTTAATACATTTTTATACCGCCCAATAGCCGAAGCTCTCTGGGCGGTTTACAACAGTTAAACCCATAAAATACAATATAATATAAATATAAAATTTAAAACCACAGATTAAAAACAAACAGCAGAGCTAGCAGCAGCAGTTACAATAACAGAGTTAAAAACAACTACAAGATTAAAATGATTAAGATGATTAAAATGATTAAAATGCCTGGGGGAACAGAAAGGTCTTCACCTGGCGCTGGAAAGAATACAACGTTTGGGGAGCTCATTCCACAACTGGGGTGCCACAGCAGAAAAGGCCCTACTCCTGGTAGCCACTTGCCTTACTTCCTTTGGCAGGGGCTCTCGGAGAAGGACTGCTGACAAAGATCTTAGTGTCTGGGCAGGTACATATGGGAGGAGACGATCCTTCAGATACCCAGGGGACACCGTGGAGATCAATGAGGCTCCTCCCTTTGACAGCTGTGATCGTGAGCTGATTTCAGCTCATGGCAGCTGTCAAGGACTCCCCGCTGTGTAAACAGGGCTCCTGCCCCGAAGCGCAATGAGGAGGGGGAGCCTCTTGCCTCCTCCTTGAGAGGTCTACTCTCAGGCAGGAGGCCGGGGTGCCGGCTCCACTATCTGTGGCTGCTCCATAAATGGAGCAGCCCTGGGGACTGGATCACAGCCTCCAGCAGGAGAGGTTTACTCAGAGGGTCAACCTCTCGGGCAGGGAGGGGCATCGAGAAGCGTGCACCCTCTCCGCCCTCCTCCTTCCCAGGAGATCCTGGGAAAGCAAAGGGCAGAGGTGCTTCCCACTGTCAATCATCTCTGTGTCTTGCCTCTTCTTTCTTTCAGGTGTGGGCACCACAATGACAAAACCTTAGAGAGTAGTCAGTCACAGGAACGCTACATTCAGATGAATTGGAACTAAAACTAAACTAATCACTTTTTATTGTTCATTCGGGATGCAGGCTTTAATAAATGTAACTAATCTTGATTGCAACCTCAGTGATTGGAAGTCCCCAGACTCAGAGGTTTCTGATAATCTAATGCAGGGTGGGAGGGGAGGCAAAGGCGATCTTCACCTCCCCGTCTTCCCCCACCCTGCATTTTTTGCTAGACAGGCTTTTTTTGCCCATCTAGCAACAACAGCACTTCAGAGGGGGAGGGAAGGAGGCTGGAAGAGGCTCACCTCTTCGGCCCCTCCCCTCCCTGCCCACTGGAGCACCCCCTTTCTTCCTCTCTGAGGTCACTTTTCCGACCTTGTAGGGCAGCCGGCGCTGTTCTTTCCATGCCAGCAGCAAGGGGGTGGGGGAGGGGGGTCAAATCTCCGACTCCGCTTTCTGAGGTCAGAACACTGCCTTCGACTTCGGAGTGGGGGAATCCCCAGTATCCTATGGCCCCTCAAACAATGTCTAGGGGCCATAGGATTGCTCCCTAAACCTTTAGTTGAGTAATGAGTTTTTGAACATATCTGAGTAAGGGATAGCCAACTTCAAATTAGGGGGACTGTGTTAAGACACACACACACACACCAAACCCTGTTCCCTTTATCCAGGAATGTAAGTTTCACTCTCATTAGTCAATCAATTCACTTCCTTGAAAAGACAGTGTGCTCCACCACACCCAGATTTAACTTCTTCACCAATTTGACTCATACAGCATATCACTTCACACAACATGTGGTGCTCATGGTGGCTTTACTCTGCATGCTACGCAGTCCAAACCTGTCTCACAAGGAGCTCCAGAACTTGAGATGAGACCCCAGAAGCAGCTGTATTGGAGTTGATTATTTGAATGATGCACATTCTAAGCCTGACACCCGAATATATGATTTTAATCCATGTGAGCAATTGTGCGAATACTGCCATTAATCCCACACGAAAGTCAGTCACTGATAACAGAAGAGGTCATAAAAACAGTCTACAGTATGGATTGAAAAATTAGGAGGGGGAGGAATACATCTATTTATCACACTTTGGCTAAATAGATTGCATGAACAAATATAGGTGGGTAAGGGTCTATTAAATATTATACTCTACACTAATCCACATTAAGTGATCCTTCTGTGTAGCAGCGAGTTTACTAGCTTCCTTTCAAATCACTCACATCTCTCACATTTTATTTCCCTTGTATCTATTTCCCTCATCACCTTCTCGGCATTACCAGCCTCCAAAGAATAAGCAGAGTGTATTTTACAGAGGGGAATCCACCGGGCCTCTTCAGCACTACAAAGACACATTTCTTTCTCACATGCATCAGTGAATACTGGATAATATTATATACGAGAGTCTTTGGCCAGGATCCAAAGAACTGCACAACTAGTGCTGCATACCGAAGAAGACTACGGGTTTGTGTTTCTTAAATAGAACCTCTTCATGTGCTACACAGCAACTGCTTTTGAAACTCAGGATACTTTCAGTTCTGGATCAGGGCATTTCTGGGGGTTGGGGGTGTTGGTGGTACAGTATCTCTGGCAAATTTCCCCACTCAGAATACCACTTTCCATTTATGGGGATTTTCTAATTCTCTCTCTCTCTCTCTCTCTCTCTCTCTGTCTCTCTCTCTGTCTCTCTCTCTCTCTCTGTCTCTCTCTCTCTCTCTGTCTCTCTCTCTCTCTCAGGGCTATTCATTCTATTATGTTTTGCTTATTTCACAACTGGTGACTATGTACCAGATGCTTACTGCAATTTTGTAATGAGCAGGCTTGACATTTACAACATGCTTTATTAATCCTCTACCCATAATCCTCCCCTGGGATACAGCTCTCTTTCTCTCCCTTCGATATAGTCTGTCGGACTGATACACTCAACATTGCTATGCATGTGCATGCACATGGCACGCATATATATGTTTTCAGGAAAGCCCAAATACCCTTGACACTGATGTGCTTGATCTTCAACAAATCCCAGTAGAATTTATAGTATATAAGAAGTCAAAAATAATTAATAAGGTCAGCGCCAGTAGATGTCAGGTTCATTGAAGCATTTTGTGCTTCCCACAAAGAAAATACAAAAGCAAAGCAAAACAATGCCGACACATTTTTAAAACTGAAGGTACACAGAATATTTTCTCCTCAAGAAACTAGAGTTTTCATGGCATCAGAATAACCAATTCACAACTCAACCCTATTCATACCCCTTGTCCCACAGCAGCATTATCCTAAGACTTGTTGGCATTTGCGAGTGTAAAGGGTGGAAATAATGAGTCATGACATATAAGTTTGGTATAAACTTGGGCCACATTTATTTCGATGACAGACCTATGAAGGGGAAAACTAGTGAGGGTTCCTGACTAAACCAGCCCCTTGCCAGTAGGTGTATCAGGCGATGCATTTATCCACAAGGGGCGGCACCTGTAAAATCACCACCTCTCAGTTTTACACCAATGCCAGGGTTGGGAGGCCTCCCCTTGTCACTGCCTCATGGAGCCACAAAACTCAGAGTGGGTGAGGTGAGTCAGCCTCAAAGGCGATCCATATTTCCCCAATGGGCCGCAAAACCCTGAACAAAGAGCCTCAGGAATCACCAATCACCTCAAAGGTGCCACCAGATGCTCACCAACCCTAATTCCACTGAATAGTCCTGCACTTACCTACCAGTGTGACCGAATTAAATAAGATCAATCAAAAATTGCCAATTACAAAAACAACAGCATCCTCTGTGACTGTGTAACAGTGTCAAAACATGCACATTGCCCCATATGGCCAATCGAGACAATGAGCCAAAATTCCTACTCAGCCCCCTAACAGGCAACCAGCAAAGCCCACACTGTATACAGGGAGGGAGGGAGCCCCAAATCAAAAGAGGCTGAGGGTGGGGCTGCAAGGGCCAATATCGCCCTATAAGCCCCGTCCTCACAAACAGCATGCTCGGCATGCTCTCAGGCCCCTCACCTCATCATCCCCCCCCCCTGCAAAGTCCTCCCCACTCCTAGCTGTGCAGGAGTGGAGGATGGTAATTCCTGAAAACAATTTGGGAGGAAAAAAAAATAGAAAATGAAGGTTTGTGGTTCTTTCAGAAAAACATCTTAGACTGTAATCTGATGGATCCCTGGAAGGGTGTTCCGGGGGGGGGAGATAGGACTGAGAGGCTCTGCCTACTGGGGGCGAGTGAGAACCACAGGCAGCGATGGAGTTCTGGCCATGGAAGCCTCCTTGTTGGGACGTGGAAACCTCTGCCGCCCTTGCCTCTCTGCTGCCGGTGCTCCAGTGGCAGTAATGGCAAAATGCAGGTGTTCTGGGGGCATGTCGAGGGTGGATTAGGGGTGGCTTAGGATCTGTCACATCAAAGTCCTCCCTTTTGTGTGACACAGTCCCCGAATGGGGAAGGCATACTTATTTCCCTCCCATTGGGTACAATTGAAGGAGAACCCTGAAGAGGAGGGGGAAAGAAAACAAAACCAGAAATAGACACCCCACCACTAGTTTTTATCCTTCTGGAACAAGCTCAGCAGGGCTTTGGACATGGTAGTGGCTGCGCCATGCATCTCCACCACCCAGAACAGTAAAATTAGTTTCTTCATTTTTGTTATATCATGTTATGAGGACATGATGTTGTAGTAGGAGTAATTGACTTATACCCCACATTTTTAATAAAGAAGCACAAACTGGCTTACAATAAGATCAATGCAATATAGTTACATGTCAATTTAAATCAGCAGCATAGAATCAGAGTCCTGAAGATCCACCTAAATAAATATGTCACAAGACACTGTAGTACAGTGTGATTTAAACATGTGTAGCACAGTGTTTTCAAGCCCTAGAATATTTCCTTGAAACTGAGTCTATGTTGCAAGGAAGGATGAATAGGATTCAGGGATGGGGACTCAGACTTGAGGACTCGACTCATGAGTCGGACTGAGTCCCCCCTCTGACTCGACTCGGACTCGAGTCCCAATATTTTTAATGGGACTCGAGACTCGACTCGGGACTCGAGACCAAGGACTCTTCAACATCCCTGGGCTGTGCCAGAAGGAGTGGAGAGGAGCGTGATTGCCGGCGAAGAGCGCATGGAAGTGAGGTGTGCTGCTGCTCAGCCACTATGGACGGCTACCAGAGTGCAGCCCCAACAGTGTGTCAAGATTTATTTTGATTGAAGTGTTGCGTACTTGGGAGAGGCAGAAGAAGGACCTGAGATTACTCTGTGTGGCTGCTCTGAGTGTGTTTCTGGTTCCAGCAAGTTCATCACCAGTGGAGCGGGAGTTCAGTGAGGGTGGAATTGTGATGAGACCTCACCATTCCAGAATGGGGGCCAAACATTTAGAAAAAATCATGTTCCTCAAATGCAACATGGATAAGTTTTAGGAAGTACAGCAAGTTTATTTTTTAAAATCATTTTCCTAAAATGCAACCTTTCAGACATTTTGGGTTTGGCTGCCTCTGCCTGGCTGTCTGTCTGGGGTTCCCAGCCTCCTCTGCCTGCCTGGTCTCTTCTTGACCAACAGTTGAATTGTCCAAGACAAAGGCCTCTGCCTGCCTGCTTTGGGGTTCCCTGCCTCCTCTGCCTGCCTGGTTATTTTGGGTTTTTCTGCGTGGTCTGTTCTTGCCAAAATCAGTTGCAGAGTTTTGAAATAAAAAGGCACACTTGTGCCTAGAATTTATTTAAACCACACATCTGAAGTAGCCTTATTTTGTTGGGAAAACCCCCCATTGATTTTAATAGGGACTCGTGGAGTCAGCTTTGGGAGTGACTTGTGACTTGTGACTCGTGAGTCACCATTTTGGACCTCAGACTTGGACTCGAGACTCGGGTCCAAAGACTCGTGACTCGACTCGTGACTCGAGACCAAGGACTCTTCAACATCCCAGATAAGATTATAGCCTATGAGCTGGGTAATTCCAAGCTTAAAATTACTTCAGTCTTATTATTTATGTTATTATTTACATTTATTTCTCGCCCATCTGGCCGGCAAACCGGCCACCCTGGGTGATGATGGCTTTACTAGATGGCTTTAGGCTAGCCATTCCCTTTCAGACTTAGTTTCCCCATCTGTAATAGGACGAAAATATTACTGACCTAACTCCCATAGTTGTTGTAAGGATTACTGTGATAATATACAGTAATACCTCGGATTGCGAGTAACCCGGTATTGCGAGCTTCTCGTAAGATGAGCAAAATTTTAGCATAAATTTAAATTTGAAAGACAAGCAAGTCTCGCAACACTGAGCCACACGCTCGGCCGTCGCCTCCCACTGCTTTGCCTAAGGGCAGGGAGTCGCCGCTCACTCTGCAGGTTGTTGATCCTCCACATCTCTCTCCTTCTCTCTCCCTTCTCTCTCTCTCTGAAATTTTCATTAGCTGCTTTGAGATACTCTGTCTAAAGGCAAAGCAAGCCGGCTCCCTGGCAGGGAGCCCCGTGGAGGCGTGGCGCGGCTCCCTGCTGAGTTTCCATTATTTCTTATGAGGAAACTCGCTTTGATATACGAGTGTTTTGGATTACCAGCATGGTTCTGGAACGAATTATGCTCATAATCCAAGGTATTACTGTATAGGAAGTGCTTCGAATACCTCTACATTGTTATATAAATGCATAGTATTATTATCTTCGGTGTTTAATATCATCATCAATCAAAGTTGTTTCTTAGGGCTGAAATCAATCCTACAGGGATGGAATTGCCAGGTCACAACAAAAAGTGCAAGTGTTTTAGTTACCTTTAAAAACACCGATAAAGAGGGAGATATTTGAGTTGCAACGTGGAGCCCTAAACAAGAGACAACTCCAGCATGATTTTATGGCCATGTATGTTGAGGAAACATGTCAGAAGATGGTGGATGTGCTGGATCAGTACCTGCCTGGACAATGGACTGGATGAGGGCTAATAAATTGAAACTCAATCCAGACAAGACCAAGATGCTGTTCTTCTGAGAGTGCAAACCCTGTTCTGAGTGGGTTTGCACTCCCTCTGAAGGAGCAAGTTCATAGCTTGGGGGTTCTCCTGGAACCATCTTTGGTTGGTGGCCCAGCTATGCCCCTATCTGGATAGGGATAACTGGGCTTCAGTCATCTGTGCTCTGGTAACCGCCAAGTTATATTACTGCAATGTGTTCTACGTGGGATTATCTTTGTAGACAATTCAGAAGCTGCAGCTCATGAAAAATGCAGCAGCCAGATTGATAACAAGGACAAGAAGGTCCGAACATATAACACCAATTCTGGGTGACTTGCACTGGCTGCCTGTATGTTTCTGAGCCTGATTCAAGGTGCTGGTTTGGACCTATAAAGCCTCACATGGCTCAGGACCTCAGTACCTGATTAGATACCCAGCATGAACCTACTCATACACTATGCTTCACCCTTCCCATGAGTGGATGGGGAAAGAGGCAAAATAGTGTTCTCCTCTCCTTTCTGCCCTTCTCTTCCTTCCTGTGGCCTTTTCTGCCACCAGGTGAACATTTTTTTTCTCTGCCTCAGGCTTTTTATCATAAAATTCACGATATTCCCTTTCCCACTCCAAACAACCAGGAGGGTTACTTTCTTGTTCTCCTTTGCCTAAATTCCTTTTCCTAAGTACTTCCCCTGACCTTCAGTTGCTTTCTGCAAACCATCCCCCCCTTCTTCCTCTGACTCCTAACTAAACCTTTCAGCTGTTTGCAAACCTTTAACTTCCTGAACAGACATTCTGGCTTCTCGGCTTCTCTGACCCAATTAAACCTTTTCTTTCTCCTCTTCCTACTCTGACCTTCTGTTGAACCTCCTGCCAAATTCATAATCCCAAAACCAAAGTCTCTCTCTCTCTCTCTCTCTCTCTCTCTATATATATATATATATATACACACACACACACACACACACACACTGTATATATAAGCAAGACGGTTCTGTTCCTTCACAGTCTGATTGCCAAACATAAAGTGTACTTTGTCTTGCAATCATTTCATTTCATGAAGTTGGAAGGGACCCCAGTGAACCATCTGGACCAGGGCTCTCCAACCTTGGGTCCCCAGAGGTTGCTGGACTACAGCTCCCAGAATCCCTTGCCATTAGCCATGCTGGCTGGGTATGCTGGGAGCTGTTGGCCAGCAACCTCTGGGGACCCAAGGTTGGAGAGCCCTGATCTAGACCAAACCTGCATAACATAATTTGTGACTGATGAAGCTGATGAAGTGACTAACTAGGCAGAGCCACCAGCTATGGCTGTGGGACAGCTGATGGAACTGCAGGGCAACTGAGGGGGCAAGCCCCTCTCTCTATCTGTAAGAGCCAGAAGGGGGTGGAGGAGGCCGGTGTCACAGTCAGCAGCTCATAAGTGCACAGTTGCAGTCTGGCTCACAGCCCCTACTGACATTAAATGTTCACTTCTGCTCTGCAACTACACGCTTGCATAGTGCTATGTTGCTCCCTGCAGGTCTTTTCTATTAGAACTCTGACCCTTGACCCAGAAGGCTCTGCCCCCAAGCTCCACACAGTTACCTGGATTTTTCTTTTCCAGAGTTGCCTGGATTTTTGTTTTCCAGAGTTGTTCAGGGTCATCATAGCAGGACATACATAAATGGGCCAATCAATGGTGAACATCCACATGCCATCTTCTTAATTGTTTTTTTTTAAGGAACTTTATTCATAATGCAGTTTTGTGGCTTTAAAAACCTCCTTGCTTGTAATACCATGAAAATAATACCATTTTCCCCCCTTTGGGCCCAAGGAGAACATTATCTCATATACAAAACAAAACAAAAAGTCTTGGAGACTGTTTCAAGGTTGCCACTGGAGAAGCAGTGATTTTAACAAGCAAAATGATGTCTTCCATGCATAGCTCAAGCCGGAGCTCAATACTGTGCTTGGAGTCGGAAGGAAGGATCTTACTTCTTAATGACCCTCCGGAGGCAATGATGGAAAACAGAAATCATTAAGTGCTGGATTGCCCAGCTGTAGCTGCAGGCTTCTCCTGTGGCTGTATTAAGTGAGCTTGCTAAGGCAAGTCAGTGGCTTGAGAGAAGCTATATGGGAGGAAGAGGGAGGAGGAACTGAGAAGGGTAGATACTGGGTTAGCAGCAAAAGAAACAGCTACACTAATGCACTGTAATCTAAAAGCTAACCATGTATGTTTAGGCTAATGGAATGAGCAACAGTAATCCAGAAAAAGAAAAGTGAACCATTACGGAGAACATAGTTGCAGCATTTGAAATTCAATTAACTGTTATTTCTCCCAAATGATTTTGAATTTCTTTTTCTTTCATATTATAATTTTTTCCCTTTGATTAAGTTTTACATATCTCTCTCTCTTTCTCTCTGTGTGTATGGTGTAGTGTGTGTGTGTGTGTGTGTGTGTGTGTGTTAAAAGCAGTCTTCTGGTAATCAAAACACTATGTTTTGGATCTAATTTCACGTTATTAAAATCTCTTTGCAATTGCAGTAGCGTAGCTCATTATGTGGGGCACAATCTTGGCAAAATTAAACACATTTCAGTCCTGTTCATTTCAATGGGAATGTTAAGGGATCACTGATTTCATCGGACTCAACGAGGCTGAACAGTGCTTAACTTTGGCTGGATCATACCCATGATGTTGGATTGCTTTTCAGTTGTATTATGTAAGAATGTGATAGTTCTATATATACTAGGAATACAGGCCCATAATCAATATTCATAATTTTCCTTTTCCAAGAGAAAAATCATATCTTCACAGCAAGCAGTGGCCTGACATCCAGCTATCACAAGCCAGGAGCATCTGTTCTTTACAGGACAAAGATATTTGAATAATTTACCAAATTTTTAAAAAATACTACAACCAGGTCACTGTGCATTTAAATCAGGAAAAAATGTATACTAATGCTAGGATTCAAGCGAACATACAAAGCATATATTCAGAAAATTCTAGCCTTGAAAAAAAAATAAGCATATTTGCTATCGCAGACCGGAATGCAACAAAGCTCAACAAAGTTCTCCGACTTTCATCTCAAAGTCAATTCCAACTTGAGTCCATATCAAATTTTCTGAGATTCATTTTTTTTCTTTTCACATAAAGATCTGTGCACATTTTCATGCATATTTCCCCAAATGTATGCATCAATTGTGCACATTTCTTGCATCAATTGTACACATTATTTCCCCATTGATTAAAACATGTTTGTGCACGTTTTTCATGCACATCTTTCAAATCTATGCATGCTATCAAATGCATTTTTCTTTTTTTTGGCCCATGAATCACACTGCACGCTTAGAAATATATGGACTTCACCCACAGATTGTGTTCAAATTCATGTTTGGTTTAGAAACTACAAACTGGGTAAAAATCCTGATCAAAAACGAACTGAAAAATTTCTCATACATCCCTGTCCTGAATGTCTGACATCACCTTGTAGCAACAATATAGAAAAAAAGTGAATAAATAAGGTTTAATTTATCTAACCTTTAGTATATACCCTGGCTAGTGTCAATAAGTATAATCATACACCAAAATTCATTAAAAAAATACTTTAAAACGCATGCACATTTTTCTTTCCAGGGTTTTCGCTAGGATAATTTGTGTGTGACATGATTCTTATGAAAAGGTTGTGTGGAAGTTGTATAGGAACTCCACCAGAGTTTTTCTATCGGGGAAATGGGTGTTCTTGCACTGTGCCATTCTTCTAGTACATTTAAACAGAAATGTTAGGGGGTATTCACATGACTGCCCCCAGAAGCATTGAAAGTTCTCAGAATTTCCTCCAGTAGCTGCTTCTGTTCTGTCTAGCCCTACCTTCCCAATGATGGCTTACGCTGGCTCAGCTTGTCTGAGTGTGGAAAGCTAAGCAGGGTCAAGCCTGGTTGTTACTTGGATGGGAGACCCCTCCTCTAGTTTCCTGCATTGAGCAGGGGGTTGGACTCGATAGCCTTGTAGGCTCCTTCCAATTCTATGATCTATGAATCTATGTGCACACCAGCCAATGCCACCACCACCCCACCAGCATCCATGTAAAGGGGCCCTACACATTAGTATGTGCATGAGGCTTCTCCACATGAGGGGGAATCAATCAGGATTCCCTTTGCATGGAGGAGCACTACCTGTGTAGGCATATAAGGGCCCTTCACATGGCTGCTGCCAGGAATGCAGCTGGTGGGGGTATGGCTAGTACATTCCTTCTTGAGAAGGTAGGCTAGCAAGCAGTACCCCACAACTCCCTCATGTGTCTTTTCAACACATGAGAAGAGTTGTGTGAACCCCCCTACTATCATGGGGATCACTGCACACCAGCCCTCCCAATGGAGAAAAATGTGCAGTGGGATTAGGCACCAAATTTCATCCATACACGGATCATACATAACAGAAACCTATGATAGGCAATCAACTTACTTTCCACTGGCAAAGCATTTATTAAGGTTATATCTCTATGGCAAAGAAGATCACAGCATTGCACATCATCAACTTAGAGCTTTCATCCCACTGTTTTATTATGTGTGAAAACAAGCAGACTTTCCTTTTAACTTCTAGGGTTTGTTCTGTTTAAGAAGCTAAAATTAGACTACCAGGGACTCTAAAAACAGATGAATACAAAACTTTTCTTCAGCATAATTCATGAGAGATGGAAGAGATGATCCAAACAAAGCACATTTATGGTCCTCAGTATTGATGGCCAAACCTATCCCAAGTGAATTTGCTATTTACTTGGAAAATAACAAATTGTCTATGTGAGCTTGGATGAGAGTTCTCCTTTAATACAAAATTTCATTCCATGTATACAAGTTTTTGCACATGCACAATATCATGGTGCATCTTGGGAGCTGTAGTTTGGAATTTCATAGTGCAGCATGACATCATGCATCAGCATGTTATGTGCCCCTTTTCTGATTGGTTCTTTTCATGTGGCCTACCTTCATGATGAAGTCATGTGATGTTTGCTCACTGTCAACCATCACCCGTATGAAGATGGACCCACAGAGTCCTCCTCCTCCTTCTCAGAGCCAGTGCTGCTGTGGTGGTGACAACCGCAAGGGGAGCACCTCATGAGACTGATGGAGTAAATTTTGGAAGTGGGATCTAGGTGGTAGGATGACTGAAAATTTAGGGGGAATCTGTGTGCTACTTTACCATGCATGTTCTGGAGCTTGCAATCAATTCCAAACTTAATAATGAATTTGTAATACATCGCTCCAGGCTCACTACAAAAGTGAGCATTATGAATGGACAAGTTCCAACCAATGAACTGACTAATGATAACATTTGGCAACATTGCTAGACCTTATGGACCCTCTGCTGTACTCAACCAGGTGGCTACTGAGCCCAGAGTCAGCTCTTCCTGCCTATCTGTATCTTCCATACATCAGAACAACTTTCTGGGTAATATTCTGGAAGTGCTGAAAAAGTGGGATTGTTATACCTGGGATTGTTTCTCCATTTCTTCTGCATCTAAGCAAATGCTTTATTTCAGCCACCTGTTCCTTTCTTGTATGGAGCTCCAGCTGAAAAGCTGGACTGACTTTGGCAAGTTCATGCCAGGTTTCCCAGCTTCTTGAAGACCAACACTGAGAACTGACATGTGAACTTATTCCAGGGATGGGGACTCGGACTCGAGGACTCGACTCGTGAGTTGGACTGAGTCCCCCCTCTGACTCGACTCGGACTCGAGTCCCAATATTTTTAATGGGACTCGAGACTTGACTTGGGACTCGAGACCAAGGACTCGTCAACATCCCTGGGCTGTGCCAGAAGGAGTGGAGAGGAGCGTGATTGCTGGCGAAGAGCGCATGGAAGCGAGGTGTGCCGCTGCTCGGCCACTATGGACAGCTACTAGGAGCGCAGCCCCAACGATGTGTTGAGATTTATTTTGATTGATGTGTTGCGTACTTGGGAGAGGCAGAAGAAGGATCTGACATTACTCTGTGTGGCTGCTCTGAGTGTGAAGTAGCCTTATTTTGTTGGGGGAAAACCCCATTGATTTTAATAGGGACTCGTGGAGTCAGCTTTGGGAGTGACTCGTGACTCGTGACTCGTGAGTCACCATTTTGGACCAAGGAGTCGGACTCGGACTCGAGACTCGGGTCCAAAGACTCGTGACTCGACTCGTGACTCGAGACCAAGGACTCTTCAACATCCCTGACTTATTCACACCAATCCAGAAATGCATGTGTTCCTTGATAAGGGATCCCTTGCAATATGTGGCTTGCTATCCATTTCAATGGAAGGAGACATACACATGGAAATCTGCTCCCCACTCAAATGAATGGGGAAATTCTAGCATAGGATGTTATGATGTTGAGACATGATATGAGGATGTAATGACAATGAAATGATTAAGTGACAGAGTTTCACATAGATATTTCTCAGAATCTTATAACAGCTAGTATTATTACCTCCATGCTGCAAATAGGGGATTCAGCTGAATTGCCTCCTCAGGCTTGCTTAAGGCCCCTTGATGAAGTTATCACTGGGGTCATATTTAACTAGATCCTTCCAAGCTTACAGCTCCATTCTGACCATGTGCTAACTCACTATGGAGGCTTACACGATGCCATAGAAGAGGGGGGTGTTGCAAGACTGGATCTCTTCCTCCAAGTGTGGACCTCTCTTTCCATCCTCAGAGAGGAAGTCCTGACGTATGCTATGGTCCCCACGATGCTCTTCCAGGGATCACAGGACAGCAGTGTTAGAGACGAACACACAATTGGCAGCCTCATGATATATCTGTTGTTGGACTCTTCACCCACTGGGTGACTTTGAGCCAGTCACTGGCTCTCAGCCTAACCTACCTCACAGGGTTGTTGTGAGGATAAAATGGAGAGGAGGAGGAGGATTATGTAAGCTGCCTTGGGTTCCTTGCAGGAAAAAAGGTGGGGTATAAATATAATAAATAAATAAGACAGGTGAGGGATCAGATGACTGGATGTTTCCCTGAACATTTAAAGTCAGCATTCCAGGGGGAACACTATGACCTTCTCTGTAACGTGCTGGATTTGAATGTTCAGGGAGGGATTTTTGTCCCATATATGTGGAGAAGCATTCAAATTTTTAACTAGAGCTGAGCCAAAGTTTGTTTTTCTGAGAAAATTTCTATGATTGTTCTTTTTTTTATCACCTTAGAAAAAGAAAGCCACTTTCCAGAATATTATCCATTCCATCAGTTTTTTAGTGGCAGCCGCCATCCCTCCACCCCTACACACACATGCACGCGCGCACACACACACACACACACACACACACACACGATTATGGGCTGTAAAATGGTGAATGTAAAATGGTGGCCAGGTTGCCAACACAATTGTTGTTGCTGCTACTGCCACTTGTTCTGGTGGTGGCGACGGCAGCAGCATTGATGATGACTGCAATCTGTAACCTAATTTGAGCTGAGGGCAGTTTGCATATACCATGCAAGTTTGCTGATTATGTAGTTTGGCTGTCAATTGGTTGGAGAGAGAGAGAGAGAGAGAGAGAGAGAGAGAATTCACTATTCAGTTGCAGTATGGGCCATGTGCATGAGCTCTTAAATAAGAGTCAACAATCTATTTTGATCCCAGTTAATCCAATGCTGTTTATTAAATGTTGATGGATGTGCTTTCCAAGCTGATGTTCAATGACAAAATTCGCACTGACCTTTAAAAGGCAGACTATTGGATTTGCAAGACTTTCCCTATTAATAGCATGCTCTCTAGTTTTAGGAATATATGGCAAATATTTAACAGATATTTAGTAGAATTACATCAAACACTTACTCTAAATCATAGAATCATAGACTAGTAGATTTGGAAGGGGCCTGTAAGGCCATCGAGTCCAACTCCCTGCTCAATGCAGGAATCCAAGTTAAAGCATCCCTGACAGATGGCTATCCAGCCGCATCTTGAATGCCTCCACTGCAGGAGAGCCCACTACCTCCCTAGGTAACTGGTTCCATTGGCGTATTGCTCTAACAGTCAGGATGTTTTTCCTGATTTCATAGATTTCATAGATCATAGAGCTGGAAGGAGCCTACAAGGCTATCGAGTCCAACCCCCTGCACAATGTAGGAAACTAGAGGAGGGGTCTCCCATCCAAGTAATAACCAGGCCTGACCCTGCTTAGCTTTCCATGCTCAGACAAGCTGAGCCAGCGTAAGCCACAGGCCTGCAGAATCTGGGTTCCTGTAACTTGAGCCCATGATTCCATGTCCTGCACTCTGGGATGGTCAAGAAGCGTCCTGGCCCTCCTCTGTGTGACAACCTTTCCAGTACTTGAAGAGCGCTATCATATCTCCCCTCAGCCTTCTCTTCTGAAAGCTAAACATGCCCAGTTCCTTCAGTCTCTCCTCAAAGGGCTTTGCTTCCAGTCCCCTGATCATCTTTGTTGCCCTCCGCTGAACCCTTTCCAGTTTCTCTGTATCCTTCTTAAAGTGTGGTGCCATTTGTTGTGGAGTCATTTGTTGTGGAATCATTTTGTTGCTGCTTTTCTTAAATAATTGGGAGTCAGAAATCTTTGCCAAATTACTGCAGATCACCCAGGGAACTTCCAGTAGATCGAGATCTACCTTCTGCCCACCTCTGCCCCAGCAAGGCAATGTATGTCAAGCATGAGGTCATGTTCCTGGAGGGGGTCGGGATCTTTCTCAGCTTAGGAGAAAGGAGAAACTGCTCTGTTGTGCAAGATGCTCTGTGGCTGAGCGCAACAGGAAATGCACTTCCGCCCCACACCAGAGAAGAAGCAGACGATTAGCCAAGAACAAGCAAATGATTAATAAAATAATTAATAAATGAGGTATATATTTTTTTCAGCAGTACACAAAACAGCTGTGCAACCCAGAAATTTGTGGCAAGCAGTACAGAAAGATAGGGTATCTCCAGTGACATTATCCAATGCTCCAGGGACCGTGCCTCCCCATAGGTGCTTCAGTTGTTCTTTTTCTGATAGCTGTTAATTAGACTGTTTCTCCCATTTTCCTGATGCATGGCAACACATCACTAGCATCATACTGAACATAGGGATGGGTGAACGTCCAGCTCAGTCCCTTTCAGGTTCTCATTTTTTTCACCACTAGGCTTGTTCCATCTCAGTTCCCCATTGGATTGCAAGCCTCTTTTTTCCAGACAGAAATTCATACATATTTGAGGGCACATTATTCAAATGGACACAATTTTGTATGCATGCATCTATTGACTAATGCATGTTTTGTACATTTTTGAAATGTGTACATTTTTCTGTATGAATTTTTCAGATGTGATCATGTTTCCAAAAACTGATGGAGAATGCATCGCCAACACTGTATTGCTTTCGGCACCTCCTGAAAACACTTTTATCTCAGGAAGCCTTCCTGAACTAACGAGCCATGGTTTTATTCATTTTGTTTTTAACATATTGTTTTATTCTTTTATCTGTTTTATCTTTTATTGTACACTGCTCCAAAATCTCCATACTGGAATATGAAGTGGTATATAAATTTTGTAAAAAAATAAAAATAAACTGGGAAATCTATGGATTTCTAACTGCAAATTGCATTTGGGTCAACCTTCATTTCCAGGAGGTGTGAACTGGGTAGTCTCATATAACAATGCAAACCCAACAGATTTCTCACCCATCCCTAGGTCCAGATACCAAATTCACTAATAGGGCATGAGTGCAATCCTATCTGCTACTGGAGAGAGCTTCATCATTGGAGCCTCTGAATCATCCAAAGTCCTGCAGCACAAGCCCAGCATGATGGAAGAGGAGCGTTCATTGTTTTTATTTCGGTGTTGGTATATTTTAAAATATCTCTCTCTCTCTCTCTCTCTCTCTCTCTCTCTCTCCATCCCATTACAAGCAATAAGAGGGAAATTATTACACCAGATCCAGGACAGGCAAAAATTTAATCCTGTGTTGTGGGGTGGTGTCTGGGGACTGAGAGGGTTTTGGATCCTGCAGATCCAAGGCCTCCCCCTATCCACTTATGACATGCCTCAATCCATCCCATTTGGCAGTTCCCAGTGGCAGAATTTCTGATGGGCTGAAAGGGAAATCCACTGTTATCTCTCCCACTGAGGGAAGATCTCTCTGCCCTCCCTTGGAGGGGGAGATCTGAATTATCCTATGGCCCCTGGGATATTCTCCCAGAGACCATAGGTTTGCAGCCTAAATAGGGAGGTGAGATAAGGATGTATCTGTGCTGCATGTTAATACAGCTGTCAGCTCTGTCCTTATATAATACTAAAATCTAACTATCACTTGTTTTTCAAAAAAAAAAAAGAAAGATGAAAGCTAAATAGAAACCCACAAGAGGCAGTATTCCTCTGAATTACAGTTGATTGGGGTAGGGGGTGTCTCTACCTTTGTGTTCTGCCTTGTGGCCTTCCCAATAGCATCTGGCAGTGTTGGAAAAAAGATGCTGGAACTAGATGACCTTGAGTCTCGTCCACAAGGACTCTTCTTGTGTTCTTCTGGTCTAAGATATGTTTCTGATAAATACACTATGATACCAGAATATACATGAAGACTTTTCAAATTAAAGCTGGCAGAAATAAAGGAAGGAGCCAGTGTGGTGTAGTAGGTGAGAGTGCTGGACTGGGACATGGGAGATCTGGGTTCTAGTCCTTGTTCAGCCATGAAACTCACTGGGTGACTTTGGGCCAGTCACTGACTCTCAGCCTAACCTACCTCACAGGGTTGTTGTGAGGATAAAATGGAGAGGAGGAGGAGGAGGAGGATTATGTAAGCCGCCTTGGGTTCCTTGAAGGAAAAAAGATGGGGTATAAATATAATAAACAAATAAATAAATAAAATAAGGAAGGAAGGAAGGAAGGAAGGAAGGAAATCTATGAATCATTATTCATCCAGGCAGAAGATCTGGTGTAAAGAGCTGGCATTCCCGTTCTTTATATGAAACATGATTGAAAATACAAGCATGATGCAGAGGGAAAAAGAGAGCCAGCCATGTAAGTGAATTCTGAAAACTAATTCTGAATAAGATCATAACCTCAAAAATTAAATAATAGATGTAGCCTGCCTGCTGCATCATCAAATTTTAATTAGATTCTTTATAGCTGCATGTCTTTGATCTGAGCTAAATAAATCATAGCAGCATTTTGGTGAGAAGTTTCAGGATAGGTTACATGTCATGCTAAGCTCATACAGGGAGAAAAAAACCGGAATATGTTGGTGCCAACATTAGTATAATCTTGCCATAACCCCAAGTCCCAGGCTACCTTACTATTCACATTTATCTCATGAAAAATGTATAGACATACTCCTCAAAAACACAATATCCACAAGTGTTGCTTCCAAATCTTATGCAGCATTGCAACAGCTACTACGCTGTATTAAATTCAGATCCTACGTTGAACATGGTGAACTGTGATGATTTTATTATTACCATGGGACGTTCCCTTTGGAGTGTCTCCCCAGTAGCATCTGCATTAATAGGGACACTGTAATTTGCTGTAGTGCAGGTTCTCAATTCAGACTGCTGTGAGTTTATACTCACACTGTGTAAAATCAAGGCAGAACCACATAGCTCACCCAATAACTTCCCATAGGCACTTGGTTGGCCAAGAGCAGAATGCTCTTGGTCTGAACCAGCTGGGCTCTTTTGATGTTCTTACAGGGCTTTTTTTCTGGTGGAACTCACCGGAACTGAGTTCCAGCACCTTTTCTTCTATTAATTGCATTACAATTTAATCGCCATCTACTCCCGAGGAAATGTAATCCAAGAGTTCCGGTACCCTTTTCTCCAGAAAAAAAGCACTGTGTTCTATGATCATGAGAATTATAGTCCAATAATACCGGGAGGACCAGAGGTTCCCCAGTCCTGCTTTAAGGTAAGTATTTGTATTATTATCTCTGTATTTCAAAGGGAGCTGAGGCTGGGAGACAGTATTTTGCCTAAGGTCACCTACTCAGTTCATGGCACAGGTGAGATTTAAACCAAGGATGACTTCCTCGTTCATCATAGTTGAATGCCTTAGGCACTGAGCTACAGTAGCTCTGCAGTCCTGGGTTGTCACCAAATGTGGGCAAAAGCAAAGTTTGAAGGAATTATGGTGAGTCTTCCTCAGAAGAACCATCTGAGCGCACGCACGCACACACACACACACACACCCATGCTAAAAAAAAAAAAAAACTTTCAAAAAGACTTAGCAACATTTCTTTGGAGGTTTTTGTACATCCCCAAATAAGCAATGAAGTTCTCAACTCACAGTACTATTTATCACAGATGTATAATAAGGTAAAATTGCAATCCTATAGCTCCTGGGGGAATGTTCCAGGGGCCACAGGGAATATCAGCCCTCGCCCCACAGCCGCTGCAGAAAATTTCACATCACTCAGCTTCCTGACTGATGTCAGAGCTCTGTTGTCAGAAGTGAAAAAGGGATACACTGGGAAATGGTGTGGTTGGCTTGGGGGAGGCCTTGGATCCACAGGATCCTACAGAAAGTGGAGGAAGGAACTAGAGGATCGGCTATCCTTGACCTGATTCTAACCAACAGAGACGAAGTTAGTGGATAAAGTGGCAGTTTCGGGAACTCTGGGGGAAAGTAACCATGTTATACTTGAGTTCTTGATTCTAAAGGAAGCAAAAGCTGAGTGTAGCCAAACGCGTACCCTGGATTTTAGGAAAGCCAATTTTAACAAACTCAGAACAATGATAAGTAAGGTCCCATGGCAAGCAACTCTAATGAGAAAAGGAGCCCAGGATGGGTGGGAGTTTTTAAAAAAGGAAATTTTAAAGGCACAATTGCAAACAATTCCCACAAGGAAATAAAGCAGAGGGCAACAGAAGAAGCCAATGTGGCTTCACAATAAACTCAAAGATGACCTGAAAACAAAAAAGGACAGGTATAGGAAGTAGGAAGGAAGGACAGGCTACAAGGGAAGAGTACAGGCAGGTAGCACAGAACTGCAGGAATAGTGTCAGGAAGGCTAAAGCTGAGAATGAGCTAAGGTTAGCGAGGGATACTAAAAACAACAAGAAAGCTTTCTTCAGCTACATGCATAGTAAAAGACAGAGGAAATAAATGGTGGTTCAACTACGCAATGAGGATGGCAAATTGATAGCAGAAGACAAAGAAAAGGCAGAAGTGTTCAATTCCTACTTCAGCTTGGTCTTCTCCCAAAAGAGGGTCTATGACCCCCCTGGCAAACCTGAAGTGCAGACCGAAGGGGCAGGATTGCAGCTTGAGATTGATAGGCAAATGGTCAAG
Source organism: Shinisaurus crocodilurus (assembly GCA_021292165.1). NCBI lineage: Eukaryota > Metazoa > Chordata > Lepidosauria > Squamata > Shinisauridae > Shinisaurus > Shinisaurus crocodilurus. The sequence continues at coordinate 41,736,536 of CM037881.1, read as the reverse complement.
GAGCACATGATTACTCTGAACGAGTTTAAATCTCCAGGGCCTGACTGAGCTGCATCCTAGAGTAATAAAGGAACTGGCAGAAGAACTCTCAGAACCACTGTCTATTATCTTTGAGAAATCATGGAGGACAGGTGAAGTGTCAGCTGACTGGAGGAGGGCAAATGTTGTTCCCATCTTCAAAAAGGGCAAGAAGGAGGAACCTGGGAACTATAGGCCAGTCAGTCTGACATCAATCCCCAGGAAGATTTTTGGAGCAGATTATAAAAAAGTCAGTCTGCAAGCACCTTGAAAACAATGCAGAGATTACTACAAGCCAGCATGGATTTGTCAAGACCAAATCCTGCCAGACTAATCTGATCTCATTTTTTGATCGGGTAACCTCCCTTGTGGACTGTGGGAATGCTGTGGCCATCATATATCTGGACTTCAGCAAAGCTTTCGACAAAGTGCCTCATGATATCCTGATTAGCAAGCTAGCTAAAAGTGGGCTAGATGGAACAACTATCAGGTGGATCCACAGTTGGCTACAGAATCGGACTCAGAGTGCTTATCAATGATACCTTCTCAAACTGGGGAGAGGTAACGAGCTCGGTCCTGGGCCCAGTGCTCTTCAACATTTTTATTAATGACTTGGATGAGGAGGTGCAGGGAATGCTTATCAAATTCGCAGATGACACAAAGTTGGGTGGAACAGCTAATACTCTGGAAGACAGAAACAAAATTCAAAGTGATCTCAGTAGGCTGAAGCGCTGGGCCAAAAACAACAGAATGAAATTTAATAGGGATAAATGCCAAGTGCTGCACCTAGGGAAAGGAAACCAAATGCAGAGTTACAGAATGGGGGACACTTGGCTCAACAATAGTGAGCAGGATCTTGGAATTGTGGTAGATCACAAACTGAATATGAGCCAGCAATGCGAATCATGCGATGTGGCTGCAAAGAAGACAAATGCTATTTTGGGCTGCATTAATAGAAGTATAGCTTCCAAATCGCATGAAGTGATAATTCCCCTTTACTTGGCACTGGTTAGGCCTCATCTAGAGTACTGTGTCCAGTTCTGGGCACCACACTTTAAGAAGGACGTAGACAAACTGGAGAGGGTTCAGAGGAGGGCAACAAGGATGATAAAGGGACTGGAAACAAGGCCCTATGAGGAGAGACTGAAAGAACTGGGCATGTTTAGCCTTCAGAAGAGGAGACTGAGGGGAGATATGATCGCACTCTTCCAGTACTTGAAGGGTTGTCACACAGAGGAGGGCCAGGATCTCTTCTCAATCATCCCAGTTTGCAGGACACGGAATAATGGGCTCAAGTTACAGGAACCCAGATTCCACCTAAACATCAGGAAAAATTTCCTGACTGTCAGAGCAATAAGACTATGGAACCAACTACCTAGGGAGGTGGTGGGCTCTCCCACTCTGGAGGCATTCAAGGTGCGGCTGGACAGCCATCTGTCGGGGATGCTTTGACCTGGATTCCTGCATTGAGCAGTGGGTTGGACTCGATGGCCTGGTAGGCCCCTTCTAACTCTACTTTTCTATGATTCTATGATCCAAAGACCTACTAGTCCCTGAACATGCTCCCAACATGGAGGGAAATGTACACCAGCCCCAGGTCTGGCATGAATACTTTCCCTCCTATTGCTCAGGAAATATTTGGGTAGGAAAAAGTTGGGGGGGGGTACGGATGGAAGGGAGGATAGCACCACTTTTTCCTCACTTCTGTCCTGCTGCCAGGGTTTGGATATAAGCTTCACTTTTAGGAAGCAATTCTGATGCAACTCTTTAAAAAATATATCTATGGATGGCTATCCCTGAAGAAAAAAACATGAAGCAGTTGCGACTGTAGCTTGTTGTGTCATGTGAACCTGGCAGGGGTAGGTTGTGCATGTGTGTCAAACAACCCTTGCATTACCCTAAAACAAGCCATGTTTAATGCAGCTGTGGCTTGAATATTCATAATGGCGCCTGCACGCGCCATAGCCCACCGTGACTTACCATAAATAAGCCAGGGTGGGCTGCAGTGATCATGTGAACCAGGTGACAGGTCATTGCATTTGTCAATGCAAAATTGACTAGGATTTTGAGGGAGAGAACTTTGAAAGCAGGAGAAAGTAGCTTCCCACTCTGGAATCTTTCCTTTAAAAAAGCACATCTCATGAGTTTTGCATTTCAAATTCAATGTAACTTTGTTAAGGTTTTTCAGTCCTGTGCATTCCCTGACTGATACTTATTCTGTGCAGGAAATAGACATCATATTACAGTGGCCTGTTATCATAATGAAGTTGAAAATGAAATTAAGACTTTTCTATATAACATGCATACGGATTATTTAGATGGTGTTTAGGGTTATAGAGAGATACAGGGGAAGTGTACTCAGACAGTGACTATTGGTGTCCCCAGCAAATTCTATATTTTACTTGAATAATAATGTGTGTTGGGGAAAGGCAACTGGACTTATGTATCATTGAAGAGGTTTAGTGTTCCCTGCACAATCAATTTGCACCTTTCACAAACAGGTAAACAGCAATCCATAATAAGCATTTACCTTGGAACTGGGATAATGTGAAAGGCTCCCATGATTCCCAGTCTGCTTAAACAAGGGTACAGTCATGCCTTGGATTGAGAGCATAATACGTTCCAGAAACGTGCTTGTAATCCAAAACACTCTTATATCAAAATGAAATCCCCCCCCCAAAAAAATGTGTACAGAGATTTTTAATTTAAGCCGTACTTCAGTACTTGTATTGCAAGACGTCGCTTGTATATCAAGTTAAAAAAAATTAAATAAATATTTAAAAATTTGCTTGTCTTGCAAAACGCTCTCAAACCAAGTTACTTGCAATCCAAGGTATTACTGTATTTGATTAGGGCTGCAATCCTGCATGTTGTGAGGTTGCTGAAATCCCATTGAGGTCAACAAGATTTAGACTGCAATCCTACACACTTACCTGGGAGTAAACCCATTCGACTTCAGAGTAGAATTGCATAGGATTGCACTGTGAAGCAGCCTATGTTGACAGGATTTCAGCCACAGATAACAATTTAGCAAAATAAATAACCACCATCATTATATCTGAGCACATAAACAAGCCCATGCATGCAAAATTTTAACACTGCCTTTCCTAGGAAATCTGATGAGTTCCTCCTCTGTAGAAACAAAATTCTTTCTCTAAGTCTAGAATGTGTGTGTGTGTGTGTGTGTGTGTCCCTATTTCCCTATCTAGAGTAAATGTGAAGCCCACACACATAAACAGGATGAGGTACAAAACTGACAGCTCTTTCCAATAAGTGAAGTCAATTTCTGTAGTCAGAAAGACTCCATCAGTACTTTATTTTCTGCCTCTTCTTGTCCCACCATGTTATAATTCTGCCTTAAAAGACTGAATTGCTGAGTCACACACCACAAAAGTAGGACAAGAAGGATGTCATGGATTAAATCTAACTAGTCCCACTAAAGAAAATCTTTGGCACAACTTAAAATAGATACCTGAAGATGAAAACATCATCTAGGTTTTGAAAGAGAAGGAAAGAAAAGATGTCACAGGAAATGCTAATTTGGAAGAAAAATAAACAGGGTTGCAAATAATACCTTGGTGAAATAACCAGTGAAATAGATGTGCTGCACAGAGTTTGAGGTGAGGCACAGACTTTGGGGGCAAAGTCCAGGACCTCCACCTCATCAGTGTGAGCAGGGGTACCCGCTTTCCCAAAAATATCTACCACCTGCCACTACATTTATAGGGATGTATGAGAAATTCATTTCAACTCGTTGTTGTTTTTATCAGGATTGACCCAGTTCACACTTTCTGAACATGGATGAGAACACAATCTGTGGCCGAAGGTTGTACATTTCCAAACTTGCAATGTGATTCGTGGATGGGGGGGGGGAGTGTTCTGCAGCATGTATACATTTGAAAAATTTGCACATTTGAAAAATATGCACAAATACACTTTAATCATTGGGAGAAGAATGCATACATTCAAAGATGATGCATACATTTGGGAAAATATGTATGAAAATATGCACATATTTTCATGCAAAAAGAAAAATCCAAAAGCTCACAATCTGATATAGACTCATATCAGCGAGCTTTGAGATGGAATTTGGGGAGCTTTGGCAAGCTTGCGTTTTGCTGATTCACACATCCCTAAGGTCCGCCCACCCCTTACCCAAGAAATCTGGGTGTGTGCTGGCCATTTTGCCAGAGCTGCATTATTGGAAAAGGAGGAGAAGTCCTCAGCATATGGTTTGGAACCCAATGGAGATGCTGGCACTTGCACGAAGTGTAAGGACTTCATTGAACTATTTTGTTGAATGCCTTGCTAGCCCAGATTTCTCGTCTACTGTGTGTTTATCTCTTGTTGGAGGTCAGTAGCTATATTTGATCATTTGTCACTTTTCCTAAAGGTGGGGTCTGATGGCAGGCTCCAGTGCCTGCAAGTGACAGCAGCAGCATGCACCAGGGGCCACCAATCATCCCAGGAAATCGGTGTGCTCTAGACAGAAGAATGAAGAAGGATCTTCAAGTTTGGGGAATTTAAACTCTGACTATGATCAGTATGGGATAGCAGCAGCAACAAGGAGGAGGGAGGGAGGGAGGAAGAAAGAGAGAGAGAGAGAGAGAGAGAGAGAGAGAGAGATCAAAGCAGAAAGCAGCCAGTGAAAGAGTAGCAATAAAGTGGGAAAACAAGACAACAGAGGGGGAGAGGAGAAGATCAGTAGAATCAGAGGGTGAGTCAAGGAAAGAAGATGAAAAATAAAAAACAGCTAAGAAAAGAGACTGGATAGGATAAAGAGTGAAAGAGAGGTTTCTTGCTAATGTTGTTCAGGTACCAGTTCAGTTCTTCCTCTTGGATGGCTGCTTCCCAAGCTTGTGCACATTTATTCAGAAGTAAATCATTCCCAGGTATAGAATCATAGAATCATAGAATAGTAGAGTTGGAAGGGGCCTACCAGGCCAACAAGTCCAACCCCCTGCTCAATGCAGGAATCCAGGTCAAAGCATCCCCGACAGATGGCTGTCCAGCTGCACCTTGAATGCCTCCAGAGTGGGAGAGCCCACCACCTCCCTAGGTAGTTGGTTCCATTGTCTTATTGCTCTGACAGTCAGGAAATTTTTCCTGATGTTTAGGTGGAAATTTTTTGGCATGTACACTCCCCACTGTACGTGCCATGGTGGCAGATCTTGAGCTGACTGCCAGAATAGTCTCTGAGGATGGAATTGCAGCTTTGAGGAAGGTAGAGGTTGGTTGTGCCATCAGCCTGAACATTATGTTGCCATTATAGAGATGGACAAATCTGTTAGTTTCCATTTCACTCAATTCCTCATTTTCCAACCTGAAGTTCGTTTTGTCCCTTCCCATATCCACATCTATTTGCATTTTTTCCACACACACACACACACACACACACGTCAGCATAAAAATGGGTATACATTTTTGTCTGCACTTCCTATATGCATTTTTGCACGCAATCTTCTCTAATATGCGCATTTTTGCAAACAATTTGCCTAATGTATGTATTTTTGTATCTTATTTTAACTAATATATGCATCTTTTTCTGTGTGCTTTCCCCTAATATTTGCATTATTTGATTGGCGAACTGCATCACAAAATGTGGAAGGGAAAAAAAAAAACACACGCCAGTATCAAAGTACAACGATATTTCATGTCATTAGTTTGGGAAGTGTGAATTGGGTAAGCTTGCATTAAAATGCAAACCGAATTCAATGCAAAGTGAATAAATTTCTCCTCCATCCCTCTTCAAGGGACAGAAGGGAAGGGAGTGCACCAGGATGTAGGAAGTACAGAAGCGCCTCATTCTTGGAAATGCTACATTCGACAGCAGAGCCCAAAAGGCCCTAAAAGCAAAGACTTCCCTCAGCTTTATGGGGAATTCTATCCCTTAAAGCTGGTGCTGAACAGCCTCTCCATAAGCAGGGGTTGGTTGGGTAGGATCTGTGCAAAAAGGAACAGCTTCTGAGTTTAGATTCCTCTGTGCAGGAGCAAAGAACCTGAAATAATATTCCTGGAATTCACCTACTGCATATTTACTACTGTATTAGATTCAGGGAGAGAACATTTCTCTCTGTTCATGCTAGTAGAGCCACTGGCTCATTGTTGTGGTGGCCTATGGCTTTGAACAATAAAGTATTGCTTGTACTGGCTCATTGGCTCAGATCATTAAAACGTAGCCTCACCCACAAATTGTTTCCAAGCTATTGACCAGACATACCTGACACCGGACTTCCCCAAGCTGGTTCCCTCCAGGTGTATTGGACTTCAACTCCCATGGCCCCCATCCAGTAATGGCCCTGGTGGCTGGGCATGATGGGAGCTGTAGTCCAACACATCTGGAGGACAATAGGCTTGGGGAAGGCTGCCTTACACCCAGAATCAATGGGTGAGCTTCTTTTAGCCTACAACGAGGGAGTCTGCCAGCCCATTTGATAACCCTGACCAGATTCCAAAGCCAAAAACTAGCAAAGACAGAGAGGTCCCTGTACCTAACAGATTAGTCAGAATTCACCTGTTGATTCCTAATCATAAAAGCCCACAATTTATTTCTGTGTTGTCTATGAAGAACACAGTATCATCTGTAAATGGAAAGGAGTTTACAGCATCTTGTAGCCATCTAATAACTTCAAGGGAGAAAATTCTGTTTTCAGCAACATACGATCTGGGGTAATTCGACACAGCTCGGCAGAATTCTGCTCGACCATATGGAAAGTCCATAAGAACCAAGCCAGTTTACAGCTGGAAATAAAGATGATTCATAAGCCTTTTGTGCTGCAGAAAGGTGAAGCAGTAGGAGCAGACAAATCTTGTGTAGTTACCATAAAATATTTATAACTATGCCCACAATAACTTTAACAATTTATTGTTTCATCTTCTTTCAGAAAATGCCTTGGCAGGAAGGAGGGGGGAAAACACTAGCTCCCCCCCGAGCCTAGCAATATGGTTTCTATAAATGGGGAAATTGGGTTTAAAAGGTTCCCCAACCTCCTGCAGCTGTAGCAGGACAAATTTGTTTTCTAAAATTGCTGCTCAGCTAACTGCTCGTGACCAATGAATGAGGCATGGCTACAGAAGACCATGCATCTGCTGGAGCTATGCACTGCAGGTGACATTACTGTTTCTAGTATGTGTGTTTGGGCCTTGGAAACTTTGGAGGTATCAGAGTGAAGTTCTGAAGAGAATGCAAATTGCTGCTGTAAGAAGAGGTGCTCAGTCTGCTACAGTTTTTAATTGGTTACTTATTTATTTGTAATACTTATGTACCACTTAATATAATAAAACCCCTATAAATATATACTCCAAAGAGTATGTGTGTGTATATATCAGTGTTTCTCAACCTTGGGTCCCCAGATGTTTTTGGCCTACAACTCCAGCATGCCCCAGCCCAGCTATGCTGGCTGGGGCATGCTGGGAGTTGTAGGCCAAAAACATCTGGGGACCCAAGGTTGAGAAACACTGGTATATATATACACACTCCAAACATCATATTACTGTTTTGAATTGCTGGCAGCATTTTTCTCCTTAATAAGCTATTCCCCTTTCCATGGCTGGTCCTCATCTCAGTTATGTCTTAATTGCTGACCCTCCCTAACCCCTGCTCACAATGATTTGGTGACCCTTCCCCAGAAAAAAAACAATATTTTATTCAGCAAATGCAGGTTTGTTATCCGACTTACTGGGAAACAGAGTGCTCTCTATCACACAAAGGGATTCCCCCTGCCCTGCCACAATGAATTCACAACAGTTCATTGGGTAAAGGGGTCACAACTTACTTTATTGAAGCCCAATCCTCAACCCTACATCATGAGCATTTGCGAAGGAGGTGACACACCTGGCCATTGTCTATCCACACATTGCATCACCATCATGCCGACACAGAAGCCAGTCCCATCCCAGCAGCTTCCTCACATTTGGTCAGCACCCACCCTCCCCAGGGTATCATAGAATCATAGAATCATAGAAAAGTAGAGTTGGAAGGGGCCTACAAGGCCATCGAGTCCAACCCCCTGCTCAATGCAGGAATCCAGGTCAAAGCATCTCTGACAGATGTCTGTCCAGCCGCACTTGAATGCCCCAGACTGGGAGAGCCCACCACCTCCCTAGGTAGTTGTTCATGTCTTATTGCTCTGACAGTCAGGAAATTTTTCCTGATGTTTAGGTGGAATCTGGGTTCCTGTAACTTGAGCCCATTATTCCGTGTCCTGCAAACTGGGATGAACGAGAAGAGATCTTTGCCCTCCTCTGTGTGACATCCCTTCAAATACTGGAAGAGTGCGATCATATCTCCCCTCAGTCTCCTCTTCTGAAGGCTAAACATGCCCAGTTCTTTCAGTCTCTCCTCATAGGGCCTTGTTTCCAGTCCCTTTATCATCCTTGTTGCCCTCCTCTGAACCCTCTCCAGTTTGTCTATGTTCTTGTTATAAGTGAGGTGCCCAGAACTGGACGCAGTACTCAAGATGAGGCCTAACCAGTGCCGAGTAAAGGGGAATTATCACTTCCCGCGATTTGGAAGCTATACTTCTATTAATACAGCCCAAAATTGCATTTGCCTTCTTTGCAGCCACGTCGCATTGCTGGCTCATATTCAGTTTGTGATCTACCACAATTCCAAGATCCTTCTCACTTGTAGTATTGTTGAGCCAAGTGTCCCCCATTCTGTAACTCTGCATTTGGTTTCCTCTCCCTAGGTGCAGCACTTGGCATTTATCCCTGTTAAATTTCATTCTCTTGTTTTCGGCCCAGCGCTCCAGCCTATCGAGGTCACTTTGAATTTTGTTTCTGTCTTCCAGAGTATTAGCTGTTCCACCCAACTTTGTGTCATCTGCAAATTTGATAAGCATTCCCTGTACCTCCTGATCCAAGTCATTAATAAAAATGTTGAAGAGCACCGGGCCCAGGACAGAGCCCTGTGGTACCCCGCTCGTTACCTCTCCCCAGTTTGAGAAGGAACCATTGATAAGCACTCTTTGAGTCCGATTCTGTAGCCAATTGTGGATCCACCTGATAGTTGTTCCATCTAGCCCACTCTTAGCTAGCTTACTAATCAGGATATCATGAGGCACTTTGTCGAAAGCTTTGCTGAAGTCCAGGTATATAATGTCCACAGCATTCCCACAGTCCACAAGGGAGGTTACCCGATCAAAAAATGAGATCAGATTAGTCTGACAGGATTTGTTCTTGACAAATCCATGCTGGCTTCTAGTAATCACTGCATTGTTTTCAAGGTGCTTGCAGACTGACTTCTTTATAATCTGCTCAAAAATCTTCCCGGGGATTGATGTCAGACTGACTGGCCTATAGTTCCCAGGTTCCTCCTTCTTGCCCTTTTTGAAGATGGGAACAACATTTGCCCTCCTCCAGTCGTCTGGCACTTCACCTGTCCTCCATGATTTCTCAAAGATCATAGAATCATAGAATCATAGAAAAGTAGAGTTGGAAGGGGCCTACAAGGCCATCGAGTCCAACCCCCTGCTCAATGCAGGAATCCAGGTCAAAGCATCTCTGACAGATGTCTGTCCAGCCGCACCTTGAATGCCTCCAGACTGGGAGAGCCCACCACCTCCCTAGGTAGTTGATTCCATTGTCTTATTGCTCTGACAGTCAGGAAATTTTTCCTGATGTTTAGGTGGAATCTAGGTTCCTGTAACTTGAGCCCATTATTCCGTGTCCTGCAAACTGGGATGAACGAGAAGAGATCTTTGCCCTCCTCTGTGTGACATCCCTTCAAATACTGGAAGAGTGCGATCATATCTCCCCTCAGTCTCCTCTTCTGAAGGCTAAACATGCCCAGTTCTTTCAGTCTCTCCTCATAGGGCCTTGTTTCCAGTCCCTTTATCATCCTTGTTGCCCTCCTCTGAACCCTCTCCAGTTTGTCTATGTCCTTCTTAAAGTGAGGTGCCCAGAACTGGACGCAGTACTCAAGATGAGGCCTAACCAGTGCCGAGTAAAGGGGAATTATCACTTCCCGCGATTTGGAAGCTATACTTCTATTAATACAGCCCAAAATTGCATTTGCCTTCTTTGCAGCCACGTCGCATTGCTGGCTCATATTCAGTTTGTGATCTACCACAATTCCAAGATCCTTCTCACTTGTAGTATTGTTGAGCCAAGTGGCTCAATACTACAACAATACTTGTAGTATTGTTGAGCCAAGATAATAGACAGTGGTTCTGAGAGTTCTTCTGCCAGTTCCTTTATTACTCTAGGATGCAGCTCATCAGGCCCTGGAGATTTAAACTCGTTCAGAGTAATCAGGTGCTCCTTGACCATTTGCCTATCAATCTCAAGCTGCAATTCTGCCCCTTCAGTCTGCATTTCAGGTTTGCCAGGGGGGTCATAGGCCCTCTTTTGGGAGAAGACCGAGCCGAAGTAGGAATTGAACACTTCTGCCTTTTCTTTGTCTTCTGTTATCAATTTGCCATCCTCATTGCGTAGTTGAACCACCAGTTCTTTCTTCTGTCTTTTACTGTGCATGTATCTGAAGAAAGCTTTTTTGTTGCTTTTAGCATTCCTCGCTAACCTTAGCTCATTCTCAGCTTTAGCCTTCCTGACACTATTCCTGCAGTTCTGTGCTACCTGCCTGTACTCTTCCCCTGTAGCCTGTCCTTCCTTCCTATACGTGTCCTTTTTTGTTTTCAGGTCATCTTTGAGTTTATTGTGAAGCCACATTGGCTTCTTCTGTTGCCCTCTGCCTTTTTTCCTTGTGGGAATTGTTTGCAATTGTGCCTTTAAAATTTCCTTTTTAAAAACTCCCACCCCTCCTGGGCTCCCTTTCTCGTGAGAGTCACTTGCCATGGGATCTTACTGTAGGATTTAGTGTGGCTGATACTGGTCATGTATGAGTCAGGTAGGATTTTTGTAGGGTTCCCCCCCCCCAATAGCTTGATTAGCAGAGGCAATTTGGTTTTTTCACCTCTAGGGATGTGTGAGAAATGTGTTTCAATTCTTTTTTGACCAGATTTTACCCTGTTCATACCTCCCAGACCCCAATGTAGCCCTGAACACAATTTACAGAAGTAGTCCACACATTTCCGTGCTTGTGATGTGATTTGTGGAACAAAAGAAAATCATGCTTTTGGAAAATGCACACAAATCAATAGGATAAATGTGTACATTTCAAAAACATGCACATTTGGGGAAATGTGCCCAAAATATGCATGAATGTTCATGTGAAAAGAAAAAAACAAAGCTCACAATCTAATATGGACACAGTTGGAACGAGCTTCAAGGTGGCATTTGGAGAACCTCAATAAACTCAGGTTTTGTTTATTCACATATCACTATTGCCTGCTCTCTACTAAGCACCAGGGAGGTGCATTGGCTTGGTGACAGCAGGGGTGGCAGTGCAGGTAGGGAAAATGTGGGTGACTCATCAGTGAGCACCTGAAGGTGCCTTTAAGGTGAAAGTGGGGTGGGGGAGTCCTGAGACCTGCCACCTAGGGTCTTGGGACTTGGGGTAAGGAAAGGCCCTCCTTTGAGACCTAAGTGGGTCATACACCTAGAGCCTTGAGTTGGGGTGGCATGATGGCCCAGGAGGGCAGCCCTCAAGGTATGGGGGATGGAGCTCAGCTGTCTCTGCCCAAGGGTCAGGTCACCCTTAAGAGTTTAGTGTTAATACCCACACTGCTTTCATCATTACAGATCTTGCTTAATGTTAACTCAATAAAGTTGTGGCCCCAGTTTAACCCAATCCCTTGTGTCCCCTCTTCATTTCCAGGTAGGGTTGCAATATAAGGATTTCCAACAAGCCAAATTCCTAGCCAACTAAAGAACCTAAGAGAAGCCATGCTGGATCAGACCAAGGGTCCATCTAGTCCAGCATTCTGTTCACACAGTGGCCAACCAGCTGCCCACAGGACACCCACCAGCATGAACACAACAGCACCCTCCCACCCATGTTCCCCAGCAACTGGTGTACATAGGCAGACTGCATCCAATACTGGAGGTAGCATATAGCCATCAGGACTCGTAGCCACTGATAGCCTTATACTCCATGAATTTGTCCAATCCCCCTTTAAAGCTGTCCAAATTGGTGGCCATCACTACATCTCATGGAAGTGAATTCCGTAGCTTAACTAATACTATGTGATGTGTGAAGAAGTACTTCTGTGTGAAGTGCAGTGTTGATACCTGTCCCAATTTCAAAATAAACTTTGCTTTTTGACATCACCACAAGCTTTAAAACATAAGCCAGATACTCCACTAACATCAAGGTGCTTTGATATTTTAAGAGAAAAGTTTATGCAAGGAGAGCTGGGTGGGGGGGATGCCCAACTATTTATTGATGTTGCAGATCCAAAGACAGCATATGTAACAAATCAAAGAGAAAAGTGATTACATTGTATATGAATTGGTGCTTAAGGTTATCTCTCATTTTTGCCTTTTCAGTATGCTTATTTCTTTATGTCTCCAGTTAATACTACACTTCCAATTAACTTGCACTTTTGCAGCTCATAAAGCTCGAGATGAACTCATTCCAAAATACAATTTTAATCTGTTTCAGATGTTTCTAAAGGTACTGCACTCTATGTCATGGGACAAATTAGCAAAGGATGAGTGATCTTGGAACAAGGCAAGCTGCATCTCTCTTTAAATTCTCTTTGATCTGATATCCTCATACAGAAAATTACAAACTGAAATAGCCGCTGAAAATTTTCAGTCACTTTCCCCAAAGGATGTTTCCTTCCCATAGAATCTCTTCTATGTAATATTTTGCAGAAAGCATTTCCCTCCTCCTCCTCCTCCTTGTTGTTATTATTGTAATTATTAAGAAATGTTAATCAGAGTTAATAGCATTTTCCCTTTTTATCAAAGAGGGAAAAGATAGGAATGCTATTGCCTCCGGGGTGGAGGGAGGAAAGAAAAAAGCAGTTTTGTTTGGTTTTTCCCCTCTCCAGTGAATATAGTTAATTTCTGAGAAACATGGAAGTAAATCCATCAACTTGACCAGATGGCTCAGGAGATTGGTAAGGGGATATTGAAATTTTCACCTCTAGATTGCTGTTTGAAATGTGACTTTAGCCAGGAGTTATTGTTAACTCACTCACAGTTGAAGACTATCCATTTAGTGGGCTACTTTCCTCTTCTTTCAGCTTTCCAAAGAGGAGTTGTCTTCAGGGCCGGATTAAGAGCATTATGGGCCTGGTGCTGAGGATTTTGGTGGGCCTTTTTATGGAAATAAATAAAATGAAGACGCAATTTTATATTAAAACAAATTAAATATTTTAATTACCATTAAAGTGCCAAAACAGAAACATATTGAAAATATTTCTTTTTTTGTAAACAATAAGCTTGTTAACTCAATAAAACCGTTATAAATAGAACATTCACAACAACCATTTTTAAATAAACATAAACCATATAAACAGGTAATAACCAGGTCAGGCCTGGTTATTACTTGGATGGGAGACCCCTCCTCTAGTTTCCTGCATTGAGCAGGGGGTTGGACTCGATAGCCTTGTAGGCTCCTTCCAACTCTATAGATCTATGAATCTATGAGCCAGACCTGCCTTTAATGTCTCTGCCCCCAGCAAGCTCTGCCCCTTTAACTTTAACACATTCTGTGAAGGTTTAAACAGGACCCTACACACATTCAGCAGAATGCTCCAGACCTTCATCAAATAAACACAGGTCAGGAGAGGCAAAACCACGTAGGGAATGGGATGTTGGGGGCAGGGCCAGTGCAATGCATGGGTGAGGGACTTCTGAATAGGGTTGTAGTCTAACCTAATAAAGGTTGCAATCCTATGAACACTTATTTCGGAATAAGCCCAAATGGATACAGTTGGGCTTATTTATTTATTTATTATATTATTTATTTAATACATTTTTATACCACCCAATAGCCGAAGCTCTCCGGGCGGTTTACAACAGTTAAAACCATAAAATACAATATAAAATAAATATAAAATTTAAAACCACAGATTAAAACAAACAACAAAGCTAGCAGCAACAGTTACAATAACAGAGTTAAAAACAACTACAAAATTAAAATGATTAAGATGATTAAAATGATTTAAATGCCTGGGAGAATAGAAAGGTCTTCACCTGGCGCCGGAAAGAATACAAAGTAGGCGCCAGGCAAACCTCTTTGGGGAGCTCATTCCATAACCGGGGTGCCACAGCAGAAAAGGCCCTCCTCCTGGTAGCGGCCTGCCTCATTTCCTTTGGCAGGGGCTCTCGGAGAAGGACTGCTGATGCAGATCTTAGTGTCCGGGCAAGTACATATGGGAGGAGACAATCCTTCAGATACCCTGGCCCCAAGCCGTTTAGGGCTTTGAATGTTAGTACCAGCACTTTGAATCGGGCCTGGAAACAGACTGGCAGCCAGTGCAGATGAGAAAGCACTGGCATAATATGTTCTCGTTGGCCAGTCCCCGTTAACAATCTCGCTGCCCTATTCTGGACCAGCTGAAGTTTCCGGATCATTTTCAAAGGCAGCCCCACGTATAACACATTGCAGTAATCCAAACAAGAGGTTACCAGAGCATGGATAACTGTAGCTAGGCTATCTCTGTCCAGATAAGGATGAAGTTGGTATATCAGCCTAAGCTGATAAAAGGTGCTCCGTGTCACCGAGTTCACCTGTGCCTCGAGTGACAGTTGTGGATCCAAGAGCACCCTCAAACTACAAACCTGATCCTTCAGCGGGAGTCCAACCCCATCCAGAACTGGTTGAATATCACTTAGCCGGGCAGATGAACTACCCACTAACAGTACCTCCGTCTTATCTGGACTGAGTCTCAGTTTATTAGCCCTCATCTAGTCCATTACCGTGCCCAGGCAGTGATTCAGAACAGCCACTGCCTCACCTTTTATTTCAAAGTAAAGCATGCAAATGGGTGCACTATATATCCACAAAATGCCTCTTTCATTTTAAGGCCATTACAAATTGCAGACAGGATTTTCCATCACACTCAATAATATATATTTTTTCTCAGTCCCCCCCCATATGCCCTTCATTTTGTTTTTGTTTTTGCTTAACATTCATACTGAAAAAGAATTCTGCTGAAGTTTGCACACTACTTTGTGATTTTCAGTTGGTCATAATGAGAAGTCTGGTTTCACCAGCTCTCTGTGGATCTTAATGGTTAATCTAGAACAGGGCTCTCCAACCTTGGGTCCCCAGATGTTGCCAGACTACAGCTCCCAGAATCCCTTGCCATTAGCCATGCTAGCTGGGTATGCTGGGAGCTGTAGGCCAGCAACATCTGGGGACCCAAGGCTGGAGAGCCCTGATCTAGAATGATGAGTGTTTCATTGCTGTATTATGTTAAAATGTAAGCTACCACCCAAAGGGCTCTGTGGGAGCATCATGGCAAGAAAGAAACTGCCGAGTTAAAACAACATCCTTCTTTGCTGGTGCAGCATAGCGGCGAAGAGACTGATCTAAGAATCAGAAAAGAGCAACAGGACATCAACAGGTGCCGCTGCCTTTGAGCATACTCAAGTTTCATTAGGTTGACTGACTGCTGCAACTAAAGCTATCACTCCTCTGCTTTTGCCAGTGGCGGAACTTTTTGATGGCCAAGGGATTGCTACTCCTCAATATCTCGTACCACAGGGAAGCGTTTGTTGTTGGACAGAGGATCAGAAACCAGCGCATGATCCCAGCACCAAAGCCACCTTCTCCATAACAGACAAGTATGGAGAGTACGTATCTGATGGAAGTGGGCAGTGTCCGTGAAAGCTTATGTCAGAATGAATGTGTTGGTCTTTAGGGTACCACAAGACTCTCTTGTTGTTCTTGCTGCAATAGACTAACACAGCCCACCCCTTCGGGAATTATGCAGACTGTTAGGCAACAATGTACACGAACCGAGCTCTTACTCAGCTGCCCCCCCCCACGTGCTGTATGGAGAGAATGCTATTGACCTGCCTTACAGGGTTGATGTAAGGATTACAAGGTTATGGATATGACTCAGTGTTCTCCAACCTTGGGTCCCCAGATGTTTTTGGCCTACTGGCTGGGGCATGCTGGGAGTTGTAGGCCAAAAACATCTGGGGACCCAAGGTTGGAGAACACTGGTATTAACAGTAATATTACCGTTGTCCCAAGCTCAGGACTGGTGCAGGGCTGTTTGGCACCCTAGGCCAAATTATATTTAGCGCCCCCCCTCTCGTGCAGTGGGGGGGGCTCCGGAGCAAAGCAGCCCTGCTCTGCAAAAAAAAACCCCACGCCGCCGCCACCACCACCACCTACCTACCCCGCTGCTGCCGCCTCCTCCTCCAAGGAGAAAGTGATGCAACGGGACCCCCTTGCTTTTTTTTTTGCCGGGGAAACCAGGGCAACAGGGCTGTTTAAGCCCTGTTGCCCTGGTTCCTCCCGCCAAAACAACGCCGGCGGGGCTCCGGGACCGGAAGCAACGCAAAGGTAGGTGGCGGGCGGGCGGGCACGCGCGGGCGTGCGCAGGGGGGAGGTGCAGCAGTGGCAGCGGGGGGGAGGCGCGGCGGCGGCAGCAGCAGCGGGTGGGAAGGCGCGGCGGAGGCGGCAGGCAGGGCAGGAGCGCGCCGGTGGCAAGGAAGGAGCACAGCGTTTCTGCGCCCTCTTCCGCCACGCGCCCTAGGCAGCCGCCTGCCTTCCATGGCGGCTGCTCATCCCGTCAGCGCGCGCTCTCACACGTCACCCGCTCCGGGCCCCGCCGCTTCCGGCTTGTCCCAAAGGCCCACTCGTGACGTCCCCCCCCCCCGAGCCGGGCTGTCTTCGCTCCTGCCTGAACAGCCATTTACGGAATAGAGCGGCCGCGGAGGCGCAGATGCCGAGGACTGCGCGCGTGTGGCTCTCTCTGCGGCTCTCCGCGCCGCGGGTCCAGGCATTGTGGGCCTATTTTGTGGTAGGGGCCTGGAGCTGCAGCTCCAATAGCCCCTATCTTAATCCGGCCCTGGTTCTCTTCTTTTAAGGGTGATTTCCCACATGGCATATATGTTCTCTGGGCTACCTGAAGAGGCCTATCCTGTTTCCTCCCTCCTCTGATTCCACAGCATCCTTACACAATGCACACATGTGCTCCAACTTCCTCTTGGTAGGGAACAACAGTTGTATCCTGCCAGTTCAGTGGTATTTAGTCAACCTTCCCTAACCTGCTACTTTCCAGATGTGATGAACTACAACTCCCATTATCCCCACCAGCATGGCCATTGCCATTCCATCGATCATGCTGGTGGGGGTGATGGTATTTGTAGGCCAATACATCTTGAAAGTACTATGTTGCGAAAGGCCATTCTAGACATTTGTCCTGGAGACGGGAGAGCAGAAAAGGGGGTGGGGTTAATAGGGTCTGCAGAGAAGGAATGAAGGGAGTGGATAGAGTGGTTTCTTCATACAGTCCTCAGTTAATCTGCACCTGATACCTTCTATCTGTAAGAAAACAAAGATACAGAAACAACCTCATCAGTCTGTGAAAACGGTCCATTTATTGGCAGCAATCAGAATAGAGGCAAGAAAGGAGTCATTGTGCATTAAAACAACAATACAATCATGATAAGACCACAGTCACAAAAATAAAATAAAATGAACATTAGAAATTAAGATTTATAGAAATTAAGATTTTAAAAAGCAGGGGAGAGCCTAAGAGATCAAAACTAAAGCTGATTAAAATCCTGGTTGAACGACAGCAGCATCATTACCTGGAGTCTGAACACTACAAAATAGAGGGCCTGTCAGGATTGGACCATGAGCAGCAGTCTCTAGCAAGACAGAAGCTGAGAACCGGGAGTCAGTGCCAAAGAGCAATAAAGATCAGAGGGCAAGCCAGGAGGCAGGACTGAAGAGCAGCAGCAGAAATGCATGATGCAGCAGAACTCAGGTAGACCTTGTCACTCAAGCAAAGCACCACCACTGAAACAGGAAGCCCACTTCTACTCCTTCCTGACTAGGAGGAGCCCATGGCAGCCTGAGTGGGTTGATTCATCAGAGTTGGATGGTTCCACTGGGAGGCTGCAAATATGAGGCTCACAGCCACATGGGGCAGTGGCCAGCAGTTCCTGACAGAGCCAAGAAAAAATGGACAGAGGGCCTAAGTTCCACAGGTGAGGTGCCACAATCAAAAATGTCCTGTTAGAGATCCCAACTTTTACCCTCTCAGAAAACTACAGCTCCTGGGGTTTCCTGACTAATAAATCAGTTGAAGCCTGTAGTGTGGGGAGAGGGAGGAAGGGGGTAGAATAGAAGGCAGCCTTACTTAACCTGGTGCCCTCCAGATGCTTTGGACTTCAACTCCAACTTTACTATCTTTACTATCTTTTCGGTGCCAGGTTAAGACTGCCCTCTATGCTGTGCCATTTAACAGCTCCAAATAGCACACACAGGGTGGTGGTTATGTCACCTTTTTATCCAGTCTATTTTTTATGATCTTGTTTTAGCTATTTAAGTAATTTTAAAATTGTTTTTAAAATATTTAGTGTAAATTTCTTGAAGTTTTATTGTTTGTATTTTTATTGTATTTTATTGTATAATTGTATTTTATTGTAAATTTCATAATCGTTGTAACCCGCCCAGAGAGCTTCAGCTATTGGGTGGTATGGAAATTAAATAAATAAATAAATAACAACAACAACAACAACAACTCCCATCAGACTCAGCCAGCATGGCCAATGGTCAAGAATATTCATGTTCCAAGCATGTTCAGTCAAATACGCAAATGTTCCCCCCTTCAGATCTTCCTGCTAAATGTGCAAAAGTGTGAGGCTGCAGCCAACAAGGACAAGGAGTTCAGCTCGTTTTCAACAAACTCCTGAACTAGGGGATGGACGAATCTGCCAGTTCCACCTTCTCCTGCTTCACTTGTTTGTTTGTTTTAAATCCCAAGTTATTTCTCATCCCGTTTTATTTATTTATTTATGCTCAATGTATATACTGCTCTACATACAATATAATATCCATACAATGAACAATAAATGAGAAATTAACAACAACAACAACAATATACAGAATTAAATCCTTTAAAATCAGATTGTGCCAATAAAACCATGCCTTGTTAGACAGGGGAGGTTTGCTTAAATACAAATGTCTTGAGTGGGCACTGAAAATGAAATGATGTTGGTGCCTGGCTGCCTGACAACAGGCAGGGAGTTCCACAGAGAGGGAGCCAATACCCTAAAGTCTCTTCTGAGAGTGGATTCCAAATGGACTGCAAGTCCATGTGGAACCACCAGCAGTGCCTCATCCAATGACCTCAGAGACAGGCAGCCTGGTAAGGGAGGAGGCGCTCCCACAACTATCCTGGTCCCAAGTTGTTTAGGGTTTTATCCTACAATATCAAAACCATAAACCTGGTCCAGCAGTAAACAGCCAGGCAGTGTAGCTCCCTCAGTGGAGGTGTTGCATGCTGAAAAGGGGCAGCTCCTGACAACAGTCAAGCTGCTGTATTCTGAACTAGCTGCAGCTTCCAGACCAGCATTAAGGGCAGCCTCATATAGAGAGCATTGCAGTAAGTCTTGAGGTTACTAGTACCTGGGCCACTGTGGCCAAGCTATCCCAGTGCAGGAGAGGCCCATAGGTGGCATACCAGTTCAAGCTGGTAGAAGGCACTCTGAGCTGCCGTTGCCACTTAGGCCTCCAGAAATAAAGATGGATCCAAGAGTACCCCAAGACTACAAACCTGATCTTTCATAGGGATGCAATCTCATCCAGAACAGGCAATGAGCCTATCTCCCAGACTTGGGAGCCACTCACATACAGGTCCTCCTTCTTGCCAGGATTCAGCTTCAGTTTACTGAGTCTAGGGCTAGGCACTGATCCAACACTTGCACAGCCTCACCTGATTCAGATGTCACAGGGAGATAGAGCTGTGTGCCATCAGCAAACTGATGGCAATTGGCTCCAGATCCCCTAATGACCACTCCCAGAATTAACAGGGTCACAGACCCCCCCCCCCTGTCCCTCTCTTGATAAAGGTCATCCAACAGGGTGACCAAGGCTGATTCAGTCCTGCAACCAGACCCAAACCCAGATTGAAATGGGTCTAGATAATCAGTATCCTCCATGTTTATGAAGAACTTTGTGAATTGTGTTACGTATTTTTCGCTCCATAAGACGCACTTTACCCCCCCAAAAAACTAGGTGGAAATGTCTGTGCATCCTATGGAGTGAATATAGTTAACAAAAAAAAATTTTATTTTTATTTTTTACTTTCCTCTGCTGGTCCGGAAGAGCGGAGGACTCCTGGGTGGGGCGGGGGAAGCCCCCGCCTCTCAGCTGATTTTTTTTTTTAAAAAAAAAAATTTGTACCATACAGTAAGTGCGTCTTATGGTCCGGTGCGTCTTATGGAGCGAAAAATGCGGTAAGTTCTTATCCAAGATGAACTGAATGAAATCCTTACCCAAACTGAATAGGGCTAGTATCACTGAAACATAGATCAGGGCATAGGTGGTACTTCATGTGATGTGCATGTCACAGGTTCCTTTTATGCCATGTTGTCCAAGCAATATGGCATCTAACTATCTCATCTTCCTCCTGCCACAGTAGTGGGGACTAAGGTACATTTTTAGAGCC
The DNA here is from genome assembly GCA_021292165.1 of Shinisaurus crocodilurus. Classification (NCBI taxonomy): domain Eukaryota; kingdom Metazoa; phylum Chordata; class Lepidosauria; order Squamata; family Shinisauridae; genus Shinisaurus; species Shinisaurus crocodilurus. Next base: position 41,716,023 of record CM037881.1, on the reverse strand, counting down.
ATGTCACACATCTCTGGTTTTCCTCTGGCAATCTTTCAGGCAGACATAAAACTGTTTATCTTTGGTGATCTGACAAGATCATTGCCCAAGGTTGAATGGGTGCCTGTATTGATTCATTTTTCAAATAATATGAGGGGTTTTTTTCTGCAGGCAAAATTGAATTTCAGCATTGAGAGTAAAGTTTTAACCAGGATTCTGTGTGCTACACAACTGATTCGCCTTAGAAGATCGAGCCTTATTAATTCACAACTGACAGTCAAGCAAATGAGTATTCCCAGTCTTTTGACACTGGAAAGCCAAGTTCTACATAGGCTGATCTAAGAAGAAGCTTACTCATCTAGACACTTCTTCCATTATTATTATTATTATTATTATTATTATTATTGTTATTGTTATTGTTACTGTTATTAAAGAGCCATTGGATCAGAGGAAACAGAAATCATATCTAAAAATATGCTTCTTAATATGTCTCATTTCCCTTTGGTTCACCGTCTTCATCCCCTTCCCAAGGAAGAAAAGAAGTGTCTCTGTTGCACTCTGCAATGGCTTTGGTCAGGCTAATTAACAATGTGGAAGGAACTGCAGGGAGCCAAACAGCTCAACAGGAACACACCAGCTCACCAGCATTTCCCTGCCTGGTGCAATGACTAAAAATTTACATAGACCAAAACCCTTCCTTTGAGCTGTCTTCAATTTTAGCTTAAGGTTTTGAAAACGAGGTGCACACACATGCACACACACACACACACACACACACAATGTAGCCCCTAAGCAGCCTTTGGGTGAAATGCTCCTTGTAACCCACAAGACAGGATGGCATGGTTTAATTACCTTTGCCATCCAGAACCTATCAGGGTAGGAAATGTCCTGAATGGCAAAGGTACTCTTAAATATATATATATATGATCACTTGTTTCCTCTCTCATTAGAATGCAGTTCCCAATTTCTGGCCACACTGGGCATAGGAGCTACAGTTCAAATGACACTGCATGACCCAGTGCATGCCCAGTGAGGATATTTATGCATTTGTTTTCTATCCTGCCTTTCTGCCACAAATATGGCGCCCAAGGTGGCTAACAATAAAATATAAATTAACACAAAATCTTAATTAAAACATAACATAAAGATGGAACTAAAGATGCAACTATAGACACACAATAAAAGGAATAAACTCAACCAATTAACCCACACCCACCCCGTTCAGCAACAGACCAGCTTATATGCCAAAGGCCTGTCAAAATAAAAAACATATTTGCCTGCTGGGTGGAAGGACAACAGAGAGGGGACCAACCTAGCCCCACTCGGCAGGGAGTTCCAGAGCCTGGGGGCAGCCACCGAGAAGGCCCACTCTTGCATCACTGCCAAATGCACCCTGATGGCAGCAGGACTGACAGAAGGGCATACCCAGAAGATCTTAAAACCCAGATAGACTTGTATGGAGAAGGTGGTCTTTCAAATAGCCTGGTCCCAAGTCATATTTAGGGACCTTGCAAAGGCTATACTCACCAGCATGTAGAGGAATGTAGCCTCGTCAGCCCAAGCTTCCCAGATAGCTCAGCATGGCAGCAATAAAATCCTGATTCCCACCATGCAGGCAGGAATCCTTGTAGCATATCCTTGTAGCATATCGTATCTCCATTGTTCAAAGCACATTCAATGGATGCAAATAGGATGGTGGCTGGTAGGGGCCTGATTGTACCCCACCCGCCACCTGCCCTCCACACACACCTTTTAAGCACTCGGGATTAGAGAGGTATGAGAAATTGGTTTCAGTTTGTTTTTGATCAGGATTTACCAAGTTTGCACCTTTCAGGACAAACATGGACTTAGATGCAAGCTGCAGTTAAAATCCATACATTTCCGAGATTGCAGTGTGATTTGCTGACACACACACACAGCCTAAAAAAATATGTTCAACAGCATGCATACATTTGAGAAATGTGCATGAAAAAAATGTGTACTTTTGAAAAATGCAGAAAACTATACTTTAACCAATGGGAGAAGAATGCATACATTGCAAAGATGCTCACAATTGATGCATACATTTGGAAAAATATGCATGAAAATATGCATAGATTTTCATGCAAAAAGAAAACAAAGCTTGCAATCTGATATGAACTGGAGTTGGAAGGAGCTTCCTGGAATTTGGAGGACTTTGGTGAGCTCAGGTTTTGCTGATTCGCACATCCCTACGGATGTTTGCACATGGATATCCCACTTTAAAAGAGATGGATAATCTGACCGGTAAAGGATCACTTCCATTTAACTGAAGAGAGGAATGGAGGTAGCAGGGGTGGGGAAGTGGTCTTTAAAAATTCTAGATTTTGAAATGAAGCAAGTTATGGCTTTTATCGATAGAAAAAGAATGAATTTTCTTAATCCACAGAAAGAGCAGGTGAGATTTTACGGTGAGTGCTGCAATCTACTGAATGGTGATACAAATGCTGTTCAACCAACCGATACGTTTCTGTTTATTGATCATTTATTGGCAATTCAAAATGTACACATTTTTCAAGAACACGGATGCTTGCCTGCAACCTAAAGGTGTGATCCAGCAAGCAAATCCCACAGACTGCTTGTTTTGTTTTATGTCTGTGTGTGTTGGGGTGGTGGTGTAACTATCTGGGCCTGTATCTAATATTGTTAGAGGTGGGGAGAGAAGGATCTGCTGCTGCTGCAGATTCATTTTGGATAGGATTCCAGGTAGTCCAGATTCCAGAATCGATCTCTGGCCCAAAATAAATCCAAATCAGTGCCAAATCTTCTGGTCTGAGGCCTTTCAAAACGTTTACAAAGAAGCCACGTAACCAAATATCCACACACTATTAATGCCATGGTTAATTATTGCTTCTTAATTACTCACAATCTGCATTATGCGTGGGGCTGAAAACGGTCCGGAAACTTCAGCTGGTCCAAAATAGGACAGCAAGATTGTTAACGGGGACTGGCCAACGAGAACATATTATGCTAATGCTTTATCATCTGCACTGGCTGCCAGTCTGTTTCCGGGCCCGATTCAAAGTGCTGGTGCTAACATTTAAAGCCCTAAACGGCTTAGGGCCAGGGCATCTGAAGGATCGTCTCCTCCCATATGTACCTGCCCAGACACTAAGATCTGCATCAGCGGTCCTTCTCCGAGAGCCCCTGCCAAAGGAGGCAGGTGGCTACTGGGAGGAGGGCCTTTTCTGCTGTGGCACCCCAGTTATGGAATGACCTCCCCAAAGAGGCTCGCCTGGCACCTACTTTGTATTCTTTCCAGTGCCAAGTGAAGACCTTTCTGTTCTCCCAGGCATTTTAATCATTTTAATCATCTTAAGCATTTTAATCTTGTAATTGTTTTTAATTCTGTTATTGTCACTGCTGCTGCTAGCTCTGCTGTTTGTTTTTAATCTGTGGCTTTAAATTTTATATTTTATATTGTATTTTATGATTTTAACTGTTGTAAACCGCCCAGAGAGCTTCGGCTATTGGGCGGTATAAAAATGTATTAAATAAATAAATATTCCTGCTAAACTTCCCAGGTTTTGTGCTCTCTTTTTTAATGTCAACTCCTCCCCATAACCTTCTTAAGCCGTACTTTCCTCCTGAGATTCCTCTTTGCTGAATCTGAACTAGTATTATTTCCTGTCACCTGGAGAAATCACTGCAGTGGATCACTGAGTTTTTTAGTTAGAATGTGCATTTCAGATATCATATTTTATTGCTCCAAGCAGTTCATAGCTTTGACCTGGATTCAGCTTTCCTATATCTAAAGCCTGTATCTAATTTGTCTGCCAACCCTTTGGCCAATGTACTTACCTTAGCATTTAATCCCCTTTTTTTTTTTCCTCCAAGTGCCAGGGAATGGGAATGTTGCAGAAAATTTTGCATCTCTTGGATCTAATTCACTGATTCTTCCTTCACATCTTATAAGAAAGTACTGCCTCTTCTCCTCAGTCTTTGAGACTGAGCGTGCCACTCCAAACAACTAAAAGCGTGTCCATATGGATTTGGAGCAGGTAGTGGATGTGTTAAGTCAGTTTTATCGACCTCTAAAAGATACATATTAATGAAGCACAGCCTGCACCAGATTGGGACGGTGGGTGCATAGTATTAATACAGGAACTGCAGACCATATGGGGGAAGAACGTGCAATATTCTATACAACATGTTGACATTTTTTAATGTGCTGCTTCCTGCACGTCCCATTTTGTGCTAAACTGTTCTGTATCAGGGCTGGGCTACAACAGCTAGTGCTATGCCAAAGATTCCATCTAGAACTTTTTGAGCACATTTGTGTGTATAGGGGAAGGGAGATGTGAAGGAGTAAGAAACACACACACACATACACACACATACACACACACACACACACACACACACTTCAATGGACTGGAGAAATTCTTAAATATTTCATGAGCAAGTGTCTTACATTTAACAGGCAGTATTCTATTGTGCTCATGCACCAGCAGGAGTGACTGTTTGCACAACAGGATCTTGTGGTTCTACAAGGAACCCAAGACAAGAGGAAATGTTCACAGATCACAGAAGGGAGCTCCGCTAACCCGTCCTGATCCAGAAATGTGCATTTCCATTCATTTCCAGGGTTATTTTTAAAACTGCAAAATCCCTGTTGAATGAGCAGTTGCTCCCACTGGTGCAAAAGAAACAGCGGGAGCATAGTGGCAGTAATAGGATACTGCCCAATGTTTGGCAGCACTCTTCCCACTCTTCTTTTCCTCTCCTTTTTTTTTTTTTTATTAAAAAAAAAGATATTTTCCTGCTGTGGCAACAAGACTCATAGCCTACTCTGGGGTACACATATACACTCACACACTGCCTCTGTGGAAGGATGTGCTTTCAGCCCAGCACTAGAAACATAACCCTCATTTTCATGAACACGTCTTGCAACTTCTCAGCACTACGTTCAAAAATACTTGCATTGATAGTTTAAATCACCTTCACACAATGGCCCTGCCTGCCCTCTGTGATGAGATCATGTATCCAAATCTGACTGGCAAGTATTATCACTAGGGATGTGTGAGGAATCCACTAAAGGGGGGAAATCCAAGGGATTTTCACAATTCGGCACCCCAGATTCCAGAATCCAGATCGCCAGTGCTGTGCTGGCACTGCCTCACCATGATGCGAGTTGAGCCAGCTCATGGGCTTTCGTCTAAAGAGACAGTAGTCCACGAGCTACTGGGCCACAATTTGCGCATTTTTTAAAATGCTAAGGAAATTTGTGCAAATGGCACTATTAGCTCAATTTGCATAATGTTATGCAAATTGCATAAACCTCAATATCTTGCATGTTTTGCACAAACCAGCGCCCAAAAAGCACGTGGCTCTAGCACCATTTGCGCAAGTCAGCCAATTTTATGCAAATCATGCTAGATCCATGTGCTTTCCGGGTGCTGATTTGCAGAAAACATGAAAAATTCTGCAATTTACGCAATTTGCGTAAAGTTGCACACATTGTGTAAAATTGAGCAAATAGTGCCATTTGCGCAAATTTCCTCAGCAGTTTATTTTTTTTTAAAATGCACAACCAGTGGCCTGTCTTAGAAATGGAAGTCCGTGGAAAAAACCCTGACTCAGCTCACTTCCCATCATTAGATCAGAAGTGGGCAGGGAGGTCTGTTGAGCTCAAATGAGCTGGGCTTCCCAGGATTAGATTAGCACATCTCTATGTTATCAAATTCATGGCATGATTCCTGATTGGGTTGGAGTAAGGATGCTGAGGAAATCCTCAACAGATTGAAATGAGTTTGGATTTCTATGAATCCTAGCTGTAGATTCCTCAATGGACTGGCTTTTTCTGAGTCACATGGACTTGCAGACCAAGTTGTTGTTCTTGTTGTTTTACTTTTGGTGGGATTTGTACAAATTAACACAAATGTGCATTTGCGGAAGTGCATCCCTAAAAAAAAGTCTGATTCTGTCAATGAGCGGATGATTGAACAAACGTTGGCTGACAACGCACAAAACACAGATCAAAATGGATTTAACAAAATCCGTACATCTCAAGGTTGGAGTCATCCATGAGACTAAGAAGGAAGCAGCAGCTGGGTCAGAGAGGGGGGAGTGGTAACCAAAGTAGAAGCAGCATGTGCCAGAGTTTGGTTTACTGCAGTGCTTAGTCTGTGAGAAAACAGAACCACTCAGGCAGCAAACAGCATCCTATTTGATGCTGGAAGAGCAAATATTTGTGATTCTGCTCCTCAGAAGGCTGTCCTCAATGAAGAATCAGTGAGACATACAAAGTGTTAAATGAGATGACAAGAGACTATATAACTCAGGGGTAGGCAACTTGTGGTCTCCTAGATGGTTTGGCCTACAACGTCCATCAGCCGTAGCCAGTGGTGGGGGTGGAGGTGGGGGGTTCCCCACCCTGATATAACTGGCCGAAGGGCTATTTACAACTTCGGAATGGCTGGGTAAGCAAAGTCAGAACAGGCCAGGGAAGGGAACCATTTGGAAATCAGGTCTTACCTTCCCAGGTGTGGAATGTTCTAATTTGTGTTTGTGTGAAAGGGAGAACAATGCAAGCCACCTGCAGTTGTAGACAAGACAGTGACTGGCTTCAGACAACATGATAACTCACACTCAAGGGTTGAGTATGGGTTGAGTGTGGGTTGTTGTTCAACCATGGGTTGGTGTTGAAATATGGGTTATTGTGTTGTCTGAACCCAGGTGCACTTACAAGCCATGGTGAACAACCCACAGTTCACAACCCAACAACAAACCATGGGTTCTCTTCATGGGCCAGAACAGGAAATGAAGGGTGCAATCATATGCCTCCTCAAACAGAAAAAAGTCCTGCAATTCCCAGCATGCCCAGCCAGCATTTTTCTCTTAAAGATACAGACAGATAGAACACATTTTTCTTATGTTTTTTAAATGGTGTTAATGTTGTCCCTTTATGTTCTCCTTTCCTGATATTGCAGTTTTATTCTGTGAGCTATTTAATTTTGGTCATGTAAGCCACCTTGGGTGTACTTTTGTTTTAAAGGAAGATGACAAATAATATCATAATGCACACCCTAGTACTCTGAACAGTGAGTTTTCAGGGGTTCCAGCACTTATCCTGTGTTTGGTTTCCTTTGTATGAGGGGCTTATGGCATCTTGTAATATTTTCATTTACTTACAATGGGTTGAGCTCCTCCCACCCACTCAGACTGGCTGGGTTCAGACAACATGATAACACATTCAAGGGTTGGGTGTGGGTTATCGTTGAACCATGGGTTGTTGTTGAAACATGTTGATTCGTGTTCTCTGAATCCAGCCAAGATGACAAGCCATCGTTTGTTAACCACGAACAACCCATGAAGAGAACCCATGGTTTGTTGTTGGGTTGTGAACTGTGGGTTGTTCACCATGGCTTGTAAGTGCACCTGAGTTCAGACAACACAATAACCCATATTTCAACACCAACCCATGGTTGAACAACAACCCACACTCAACCCATACTCAACCCTTGAGTGTGAGTTATCATGTTGTCTGAAGCCAGTCACTGTCTTGTCTACAACTGCAGGTGGCTTGCATTGTTCTCCCTTTCACACAAACACAAATTAGAACATTCCACACCTGGGAAGGTAAGACCTGATTTCCAAATGGTTCCCTTCCTCCACAAGAGTCCAGGTACTGAAAGCAATCTCCATAACAACAACAACAAAGTACTTGGCTGCCCCACCAGAGCCATCAAGGGAATCTCCAGTAGTCCTATTGATTCAATTAGTTTGGCATTCCCCACTTTTCCATCAAAAATCAGCAACTTGGAAGCATCCCCTAAAAAACCATTTAGTCCAACTTCAATCTCATAAGGGTATGTTTTATAAACAGTAGATATGCAAACATATCCCCACCAAGTCTTGTTTTAAAGCCTAGTTTCCTGATCCTTTGTAGGCCAACCATAGCTATGCTTTCCTTAACTTTCACCTCGCTGTGATTTGTAAAGGATGTTCAGCTGTGGCTCAAGGGACATCCCTACCACCTGTATCACATGAGGTGTGCCCCAATATTCCTTGCACTCCATCATCCTCTGTCAAAAGGCAAGGAATTCTGAGGCATATTCATGTATCACTTGCTATTTTATTGGTGTCTCACACACACACACACACACACACACACACAATCTGTAGCTGCCCCCAAGCGATCTCAAACTGAGAGTGTCCGGCAAATTTAGACCAGATACTTTACTGAATTGGTGTTGTTTCCTCACCCCACCCCACCCCGACTGTGTAGCTGGCTGAGCTACGTTTGTGACACAATACGATGTTGGGGAAGAGTTTCGCCTATGTGCAATTCAGTTTTAATTTCAGTGCATTTTGGAGAGTTCCCACCGATACTTTATCCAGAATGGCTTCCCTTTAATATACTGTGTAGCTGGCTGAGCTACGTTTGTGACACAATACGATGTTGGGGAAGAGTTTCGCCTATGTGCAATTCAGTTTTAATTTCAGTGCATTTTGGCCAGAATGGCTTCCCTTTAATATACTGCTATACTTACTGACATTTCCAACCCAGGGAAGCTGGGGCCTACTTGTTTATTAGAGCTGGTATAATGAAAGTTTGCCACCTGATTAATTTTAATAGTTTAGCTGGGAGCCCGGGGATAATGGATATTGGCTGCTGTGCTACCAATAAATTTCGCCCGTTTGGTTCCAAGGATTTTGGCAAAAATAAAATCTGCCCTTCCTCATGGGCTGAAGACACATGAAGCAAACTTGCTGAAGTTAAGCGGGATGAGGCTGTATCAGTGCTTGGACAGGAGACTGCCTGGAAAAAAACACCCCTCTACACCGATATGAGTTTCATCATGGAAGAAAGGTGGGATATCAATATAATAGATAGATGAGCTAGTGCATCTTAGAGTCACCAACTTCTCATACTGTTCTGCTATTTTGGAAAGTGCATGGAAGCCTTCCCTCTGATGGTGCCTTCCAGACATTTAGGACTACAATAAAACATGTCCAAAACATCTTGAGGTCGCCACCAGGTTGGGGGAAGCTGGTGTATGCCATGGGCATTCTTATATTCCAGTCAATTGAGGTCTGGATGTTAAAAGAATTTGAATGAAGGACGCCACAGTTATTTGGCAGATTCTCTCTCTGGGATAAATATTTTGGTTCTGCTAGTGCATGCAATTATTCATCTCCCACCCACCTTCAGTTTCATGGTATCCATGCCATCAGATTACAGAGCTGTGATATGACTTCACTTTTTGCTCTTGTTGATAGTCACAGGTGAATCCCAAATGGAATATTTTTGCCCAGCAAACACAGAACCCAGGGCTCCACTGTGTGCGAAGGGACAGAGAATATGGGATGTGTTTCATTATCATGTCCTCTACATTTGCCCTTGTGCTCCAAAAGTTGCATTAAAAAACACAAATATTTGCTTCCTTCTACAGTCACAAGAGATTTGGAAGAGTGAAATGTTCTTCATAAGAGCTGAGATGGCAGCATAATATCCCTCAAAGTATCAAAAGAGAAGGTGTGCCATGAATAATCCATAGCCACCACAGACTCAACTCTTAATCAAAACAAATTCAAGTCTCCTGCATAATTAAAGGTGGGTTCTCCCAGGGACTTAATGTACCAGCATGCAAGAGCACTCACCAAAATTCCTTGCATAGCAGCAAATTATCCAATTAAGAATCTGACTAAAGTAGAGATGGAAATCTATACACAGACACACTCACACACAATAATTTCATTGCCATATCTAGTGACTGCCTCTTCTATACACATGACTAAATAAATTATCAGCCCAAAATCTGACCCTCACCCAAAGCACTAAACACATTTGTTCCAGAAAATGATTGTCAACGTTTTCCAGAGGAGCTGCACTTCTGCTTCCCATACTTCCATTTTGGGTCAGGTAAACCTATATAAGATCAGGATGGCTTTCCTGGAACAAACTGAGGGCTCATCTAATTCAATCTCTCTTTCCAATGTTAACAAACCATATGGTCTAGGATGGTTTCAAGAAGGGGATGATGGAATAGCCATGCTATGTTATTTATCCTAGCAATCAGAGATCTGATATGGAGGCTCCAGCTCGCCTGTCATGACTTACCTCCCATGACAGACCAATCTGAGTGTGTGTATTGCTTTACTAAAGCCATCTAAGCTAGTGGCTCATTTATTTATTTATTTGTTCCATTTATGGATCGCCCATCTGGCCGGCAACCCGGCCACTCTGGGCAATGTACAACATGATAAAATACAGAATAAAATACATTTAAAACAGTATAAAATTTTAAAATCTTAGCCCACCCCATATTCCCGCCTGGACAGCCATGTTTTTTAGTGAGCGGCAGAAGCTCAGCAGAGAGGGGGCGTGACGGAGGTCACTAGGGAGGGAGTTCCACAGTATGGGGGCCGTTGAGTTAATGCTTGATAAGCTAATAATGTGTTGTGTGAAGAGGTACTTCCATCTGTCCCAAATCTACTTCCAATTACCTTCCTTGGGTGGCACTGCTCTACTGCAGTATGATACATTTTTTCCATACTGAAGTAAGGAAGCTGCCTTATACAAAGTCAAATTATTGGTCCATCTAGCCCAGTATTCTCTGAACTGATTGGCAGTGGCTCTCCAGGGTTTCAGGCAGAAGACTTTTGCAGCCCTATATGGAGATGCCAGGGATGGAACCCTGGACATTTTGCATGCTGTGAAGGAACAGAAGGGTCATCCCTTTTTGTATTTAGTTTGGTTTTAAGATATTATGTGGTTAAATCTTTCTCTCTGTGTGTGCTTGTCAGTTTCAGCCGAAAGGTTAAACGTTTAGAGGTCAAAAGTTTAGTTAGGTTAGGAAGTTTGCTCAAGAAGCCAGGAGAGTATAAACTTCAACAAAAGGCCAGAGGAAGGGAGAAGGAGAGAGAGAATTAACTTGAGAAATAAAAACTTAGAGAGCAATACTACTGTCCTTGGGAGAGTGTCCCAGGGACTACAGGATATTTTGGAATCCCCCTCCTGAGGCTGTAGACATTCCTTCAACCTCAGGAGGGGGGACTCTGAGATCTGACCCCCCCTCCCCCACCCCCTCAGAGCAGCTGTAGAAAGAACTGCCACTTGCTTTCGAGGTTATAAATAATGACCTCAGGAAAGCTTCGGGGAGGGTGAAAAGGGGAAGGGAAGGGAAGGGTGAAAAGGGGTAGGGAGAGGAGAGGAGAGGCCAGGATCCAAAGTATCCTGTGGCCTCTCCATTGCACATCTCTGCCCAAGTAAGCTAGAGTGGCTCTAGCTGAGGGGTTTTGTTGTTGCTGTTGTTTTGGTGGAAAAAAAACAATCCCCCTCCCCCCCTGCCAGCAACAGCCCAGCAGGGCAAAGGATTTTTGCAAGCCTCTGAGCTTGGAGGCTTCTGTCTAATTATGGGCTGTAATTCCACAGGATTGCACCTTAGTTTGCAGAAATGAACGAAAAAGTATCCTTCTGAGTGGTTGGAGTTGGGGAGAGAAAAAAACTGATTTTAAGACATAAAAGCCTAAAGCAAAAAGGCAGAGGGGCAGAGAAGCAGGGAGGAGGAGGAGAGTCCAACAGGGAAGAAACAGTTGGTGCTTCTGGATGTGGATAACTGATTGAGCTGATCAAGGACAGTGAGATATTGATAAGAGACCTGGACAAAATAGGAACACAGTCTAGTTAGCTGGTTGGCTACATTTATCCCTTGTTTTTTATTACCCTATTTCTCTCTCTTTGTTTTTATTTTTGGTGTGTGTATCTTTTAAAACTTTTTCCTATCAACATTTTACTTCACTAAAATTTAAAGCTTATTCTTTGAAATGCTGTGGTCTCTTTTTGGGTACCCACCCCATATCTAATATCTAACCCCCATATTACTTAAAGCGGACACCTGAGACCCAGAGAGTTTTAAGGCTGGTTTGATGGAGGCAGCTAAACAAATACAGATTTTCACATGTTGACGGCAGAAAAGGCCACAGGAAGAGAAAGGCAAGAGGCACGTGGGCACTCTATTTTGCCTGTTTTCCCTTCCACTCATGGAACGGTGTGTTCCTAGTCGGTGACACAAGCACAGCAAGTGTTCTATCACTGAGCTACAGCACTTCCCTATTTTATCTCTCCATGCCATTCATTATTTCATATACTTCTATCATGCTCCCCTCCCAGTTGTCTTCTCTCTTTTTTCCAAACTAAGAAGTCCCAAATGACTTTGCATTTCCTCTCAGACAAGTCAAGAACATAAGAACTGGGGTAGAAGGGGGAGGAAATTCAGAGGCAGGGAGAATGCTCTTTGTTTTACAGTCCCTGCAATTTAATGCATGCCATTGCTTATGTGAGAATAACTCTACTTCAAAAATATAGTTCTTTTGTTACCTAATCACCAAGAGAGTATAGTGTTACATATTACAGAGACCATCCAAAAATGGATGTGCTTGGTATGCTACCAGATTAACATCCAAGGGGAAGGCTTGACATCTCTCACATGGGATTTCGAAATACAGATAAAATTTGTGTATTTCCCGCACAAGTGCAAAAGAAAAAAGAAAAGAAGAGAAAAATAGATGGATATGCATGTCCCCCTCATATCTACCTCTTAGTGCTTCCTGTAACACCGGAAGCCAACCTGATGAACACTTTTGTGCAAATACAGATCAGGCCAGGCATCAGGGCTCAGCATGCCTGGGCAGCTGCTGAATGATGGCCCAGGGGCCCAGAAGGACCCATCCCTGACCTGGCTGACCCTGCCAGCTGTAAGCCTGCCATGGCCACCATCCATCATAGTTGTTGGCCACTCACAGCCACTCACCTTATCCCCCTCCCAAGTTTCCCTGGTGGGCAGATGATGATGATGATGATGATGATGATTTTAAATTGTTTTAATTTATTTTTAAATGAACACACATACAAAAAGAAAATAAACCCACAAATCCATATAACTACAAAGTGCACCTGTTACCACGGGGCCAAAAAAATAATTCTATCCACATAATCCATTATTAATCTATATTCCAAAAATACATCATATCTTGACATGGCTTACTCCCTTTTCCCTTTACTAAAACATAATCTAAAAATGGTCCCCATATATCCTTAAAATTATTTGTCTTTAATTGTCCCTTTTTACATTTAATACTACATGTTAATTTATCATTTAAAGCAATATCCCACACCTCTTTATACCAATCTATAATTAAATACTGATGTTGAACTTTCCATTTCCTTGGTATCAGTAATCTCTCTGCCGTTAACAAACTTACAATTAATTCCTTTATCTCTTGAGAACACAGAAGTTTCTCCATTATTGATAACAATGCTAATTTTGGACCTCCAAATTAATGCCAATAATTATTGGAATTTCTACAAAAATTTTATTCCAAAAATCCAAAACGCTTTTACAACTCCACCACATATGAGCATAAGTACCAAGTTCCTGACATCCACTCCAACACAATGGGGCACAATTACTATCTATTTTATTTAATCTTACTGGAGTCAAATACCATCTCTAAATAGTTATTTTTTTTAAAATTATTTTATCCTTACTGACATATTTCTTAATATACGTCTGCCCCAAATATTTTTCCAACCCGCGTTTGATATCTCCTCCTCAAATTCCATTTCCCATATCATCTTAAGATTACCTTTTTGCTCTTCAATTTTTTGAGACATTTTATAAATCTCCTTTGTTAATCCTCTGGAAGAAACGTTCCCCTCTATAAATTCTCTAGACAGCACTTTCTTTTCAAATCCAGTGAGTTCCCTCTCATGCTCATTTCTCTTCTTCCATTTCTTAGTCCACTGATCTAATTGCATTAAATTTAACCACGAAATTCTACCTGACCCAAACATTTCAATTATTTGTTGTCTAGACTCAATTTTTCCCATCCAATCCATCATCATTATTATTATTATTATTATTATTAATCAAGTGCAAGATAATAAAAACGTAATGTATTTACCATACAAAATTTAAAACAATTTAAACAGCTAAAATACTTTCAATAAGACACTGGACCTGAAAGAAAGACAGCTGACATAAATCCCCCATCATATGCCCTTAAATGCCTTGGAGTAGAGGACAATCTTAACCTGGCACTGAAAAGATGACAGTGTTGGTGCCAGTTGGATCTTGGTGGAGAGATCATTCCATGAACACAGGGGGGGGGCACTGTGAAGGCCCTCTCCCTTGTTGCCATTTTCTGAGCCTCCCTTGGAGGAGGCACTCATAGGAACACCTCAGATGTTGATCACAGTATCCGGGTAGGTTCATGTCAGGAGAGGCGCTCCATCAGGTATTGCGGTCCTGAGCCATGTAAGGCTTTATAGGTTAAAACCTGTACCTTGAATCAGGTTCTGAAACATGCAGGTAGCCATGAAATCGAACCTGGCGGGGGACCCGCCTCGCCCCCACCTCGACTCTCCGCAGGGGCAGCCCCCCCGCCTCGATCTTCTGAGCGGCGCGGAGCAGTTCATGTAGATGCTAAATAGCATAGGGGACAAAATCGACCACTGAGGAACCCCATGCTAGAGAATCCACAGGGCTGAGCAATATTCCCCAAGCACCAGCTTCTGGAGCCCACAATCTAAGTAGGAGCAGAACCACTGCAATGCAGTGCCCCCCAGTCCCAGCCAGCTCAGACAGTCACCCCAGGATACCATGGTCACCGGTATCAAAAGATGGAGGGAGGAGCTTGAGGGAGGCGGCTTCTCTGCAGAGCCAATGCAGGGCTGGCTTCCCTTCTCCCACTCGACTGCAGCCTGATGGAAATGGCTGCTGCTAGGTGACAGTTGAGGAAGAGCCACTTATTCACTGTCTCTTATTAACGATAGCCAACCAGTCTGAATAGTCACATTTTAAATGTTTACATCAAATTTAAATCCCACAATTGGAATGTCAACACTTGAGGTCCAATTTCAAGATCAAAATCCAAATGGCGACATTTAAAAAATTCATATTTTGACATTTTTCAAAATTTCATTTTAAGCCTACCAATTACGTTCATTCGAATCACTGGCAGGAAACCGCCACTGTATCTACAGACACACTGAGTCAGAGGTGATGTCTTCCCCGTGGCTTTGTTCCTGGGGTGTCATGCACTAGACTGTCCCCTGCATGTGGATTTCCTGTGGGCTGCTGTGTGACCAGAATGCTGGACTAGATGGACCCTTCGTCTGATCCAGCAGGGCTCTTCTTATGTCCCTTCCTGCAATGGGGTGGAGCCTCTTTGGGGGACAGAAGAAGGACCTGGGCTTGGCCTGTTCAACTAAGGTGGTCAAAGTGTGGCATGAAATGAAGGGACAGAATGAAATTGTAGGTTAGGGAAGCCATGAGGACACGTTGAAAAAGACTGTCCAGGCAGGTGCAGTGCAAGAAGTAGGACTGGGAATAAAGGACTACTGGAAGGCAAGCAAAGTTGTGGAGTGAAGCAGGAAAAGGCAGGGGCAAAGTAAGGAACAGAGCTGCACATAGTAGGCCAGTGATCTTCACTATTTTTCAGGCAGGAGCCACTTTGGCTCCAGGTATTGCCACTGAGGCCACTTGGAAGACTGTGCAGTACATCACTGCTGCGAGCCAGTCATGTTGCTCTTTGTGTCCTGGGCCCCTGCCCCCCACAGCTAATTGGCCGATTGCTCCTGTGTTCTCCTGACTCCCCAACCTCAAAGCCTCCTCCAGTAGCCCAGATCACATCAGCTGGCCCACAGAGAAAGCACACAAGAGAGCCCCTCCTGAGAATGGGCAGGCACTGCCAAAACAGAGAGACAGACAATGAAAGAGAGAGGGAGGGAGAAAGAGAGATAGAGAGAGACTCAAAATGACTGGGACCCACAGCAGTCCTCAGGCCTTGCCGTGAAGAACACGTCAGTAGCTGCTTTGTCGCACAGGTCAATTCTTCTAACAGATAGAGGAAGTTAATGCAGGTACAGGAAACGTCAGTGACCAATCAGATTAAGAGTCAGTAAAGCTACTTAGTCCCAGGAAGCCAGTATGGCCATATCAGTACATTTTGGTTTCTCTCAACTTCTCATTTTTTCCAATCTTAAATTCATTTTGTCTTGAATTTTGAGAATATCTCCAGTCTTGAGTTCGATTCGTCCCTAAATTTTAAGCAAAACATGAGCTTTTCAAAGTTCTCTGAATTCCATCTTGTGAAGCTCGTTCAGACTTGAGTCCATATGGTGAGCTTCTTTTTTCTTTTCAAATGAACATCTGTCTGTATTTCCAAATGTACACATCAATTGTGCGCATCTTTGAAATGTATACATCCTTCTCCTATTGATTAAAGCTTATTTGTGCAGATTTTTCAAATGTACGCATGCTGTCGAATACATTTTTTTGGTCTGCAAATCACATTGCAAGCTGAGAAATGTATGGGCTTCAACCACAGATTGCATCCAAGTCCATGTTTGGTCCAGAAGCGGTGAACTGGGTAAATCCTGATAAAAAATTAACTGAAATGAATTTCTAATATATCCCTAGTGCAGAGGCCTATATAATTCATCCAGTGGTGTGAACATTTGCAAGTCATCCTTCCTCAACAGAAATCCTAATACAAAACAATAGGCTAAATCAATCTATGTTTTATTGTATGGTTTGCTGCAGTTTGCATTTTCTCTTCTTTTTTACTTTTCTTTTTTTTTTAGAAAACCTTTTTGCTATATGCCAGTTTCATTAAAATCTTGGTCTCTGGAACGAGTGATCAGAAATAAAATGCTTAATGCATTCCATAAAATATAGTACAGTGTGTATGTGCATTGTGACCTTTCCAGCATTCTGCATTTGTATTTTGATTAGCAATGCACTCTTAGCGAATTTCCTCCTTGCCCTATCAGTAGCAGTCAGTACCATTTCAGGTTAAGAAACAAACAAACCAATGTAATTTGGTGGACCTTTTAAGTACCTATACACTTCATAACAGGAAAAAACCCTTTCAATTATTAGGCATATTTTAATTATTTTTGTATCAGAAGCCATATTATGAGCACATTACTACCAATTTGACCACCATTTGCAGCTGCAGCAGTTGCCGTTTTGGTCATATATTTCAGCTCATGGCTAAAGAGAAAAATATGGTATTTTTCAAAGCTCAAGAAAGTTTGCTACCCCTCTGTTCCTGAATTTTGCTGTCAGCTGATCCCTGCTGTGAAAATTACATCTGCAATACGAAACACATTCTTCACTGACATTTCCTAAAATTCCATTTAAATATGAACCTGTATTCATATATTGCTCAGTACTGATGTAGACACAAACTTCACTTCCTAGTGTATAGTCTAGGTATGGTGCAATCCTATGAAAGTTAACTTAAAAGTAAATTCCATTGCATCAATGCAACTTGTGAAGGACTGTGACCAGTCCTTTGATTCTGGACAAGAGATCAGAGGCTACAAATTGCCAGCCTTGATTCTGCCGTCCCCAAATCACCTCACTCTGAACCCGGCCCCAGCCTCAGACACTGGAATTAGCACCGAACCAGCAGAGAAACTACACACACACCATGTAGGGGAAAGTGAAAAAAAGTTTATTTTGGGTTAATCAGTTACAAATTAGGTGGGGAGATAAGGGAAGTGAAATTGACAGAATGGAGTACCTTTGTTACACACAGTCACAGCTACAAAACAACAAAACTACAGAAATACCTTGGATTACTTGGATTGCAAGTAACTTGGTCTGAGAGCGTTTTGCAAGACAAGCAAATTTTTTTTATAAATTTTGACTTGATAAACAAGCAACGTCTTGCAATACAAGGTAGGGATGTAACCGCTCACTTCGAGCGGGTGTAGCGGGCCGAAATCGGCCCCACTCATGCCCTCCAGAGACTCGCTTTGATATAAGAGTGTTTTGGATTACAAGCACGGTTCCGGAACGAATTATGCTTGCAATCCAAGGTATTACTGTATACCTCACGCTAGAGTACCCAGGCACTTACACATTAGCTTGGGGGTTGTTCTTCCCAGGACTTGCCTCAGCCACAGTCCCCTGCTCCGTGCTTCCTCGTGTCCAGAGCAACAACAAAAACCCAGAAGCCACGGCTGACCATATTGATTTTCTCCCGCTAGGAGCGGGAGCGAGCCTTGCAGTAGCTGGCTCACGAATTACTTCGAGCATGTCAAGTCTCTTCTCCCCCCTCCACTGCCATTCGAACCCAACTGTGTCAAGAACAGCAAGATCTTTTGTGTTTCTAATGCTTTTGTTTGTGTTTCTTCATTGACTTAAGTCTTAATTGACTTAATTACCAACTCTGACTGAGGAAAACCCTCGCTGCACTTATATGCTAAATTCCTTGCTAAATTCCTACTAACACCAGGGATTATTGTAATGCTGATTTGAACAGCAACAACAGCATCTCTGGCTGGCTAGATTGAAATAACAACAGCATCTCTGGCTGGCTAGATTGAAATAAATAAATAGTCCTTACATTCCTACTTAGAAAAAGTATTTTGTTATAGACATGTGGCAATTCTTGTGAGATGCATTCTTGTTGTGAGATGCATACCTTTTTTACAGAGGAATTTTTAATAAACGTAGGTGGTATAATTTATGATTTTAAGGTAACCTTTCTTCTAACTCTGACTGACTGAGAGGAAAGCCTGCTCAGTCATATGCTAACTAAGTTGGTTCTTCCTTCAAGGCTCCAGCCAGACTGGGCTCCAGCCAGACTGCTGTTTTTTGCATCTCAATATGCATAGCCAGACTGCTGTTTTTTGCATCTCAAAGGTAAAACCTGTTTAACAGCTCTGGCTCGCAGATCTCTGTTAATGGGGGACGAACTGCTGTTAACATCACAAGAATCGTTAATTATGCTGAGTGATAACCGAGCAGAGCTTACTCAAAGAAAAAAAAACTTGCAGTTTTTTTAGCACATCTCTACGTCCCTCCCCTCCCCTCGATAGCCCGACTGTCACTTGGCCAATCGTGATTAATTTCGTCTGGGCTAGGCAGGGGAGGGGTGGTGGCTGCTAAGTGTCAGAAGGGTGAATTCCTGACCATACCTAGAGTGCTTGGTGGACATTTGCATGTGAATACGTCGTAGACTCTGAGGCAGCACAGAGCCCCCAGGAGAAACTGTGTACATTCACAGGAGATTCTCAGCCTCCGGCTGGGATTACACTTATTTACATGTGTGTGGTGGGGAAGGGACACAGGAACTCTCTGTATGCTTTTCTTCACACAATTTGTTGGTGTTGAAAGAGATTTGTAATCCGTGTGCTAGCCTTGCCAGGCTGTCCACACACAGCAGCAGAGTATCTCCCACACAGCAGCGACCCAGCAGCGACCCAGCAGCGACCCAGCAGCTCAGCCACTCCAGTTGCAGATTAATCCAGGGCACAGGAATCACTCTGTAACAGCAACAGGTCTATTCTACCCGTTTATTTACTTATTCAAAGTAAGCACTACAGAGTATACATTCCATAGATACAGTCCATGTGAAGAGTATAAATGCATAGCAAGCATTAGTCCAGTGGAGAGAAGGTGAACTTCACCCCACCTACTCAAAGAGTTACATTGTAGCATTGTAACTCTGTAGCAGTAGTGCGAAGAGGAAGACAAGAGCCAAAGCTAAAGCTCTTCCCCTTAAAATGGCTTCTGTCTGGAGCAGTATACTATGTCAGAAAAAACAGACACGTGACAGCTTGGTTCCCAGAGAGCCTTTCCCACGCTGTTGCCTGGAGGCCGAGCAGTACACCCCTATGTGGAATGTAGAGTACTCTGTCCACAAAGTTCTCTCTGATTTCACTGCCCACAAGAGTTCAGAACTCTTGAGCCTGCACCTTGTGCCTTTATTACATTGCCATCTGCAATTTGAATGTCTTCACTTTGTGATTCATCAATGTTATTAATTTCTTTAAATAATCTTCTCTCTTGTGAGAAATGGCTGGACGCACCCGATTCTATTACCCATTTCCCTGACTTACTTTCACAACTGTTGGCTGCTAAACTCATTTGTTGCAACAGTAAGTTATTCTCATTAATCTCCTTTTCTTTTTGCTGCTTAGAAGAAAAGGGTTTCTCTGATTTCTCGGCTTTGCAAGCTTTAGCAATGTGTCCCTCTTTGTTGCAATTAAAGCAGACAATTTTCTGCAAATTTATGCAAATTTGCATAAATCCTCCCCACAAAGAAAAAGAAAAAACCCGCCCTCAAGTCTGTGGAAATCTTGCGACTCAGAAGAAGATGGTCTGCTGCGGAGTCCACAGGCTGGATTCATAACCAACCTGACTCATCCTAACTCATTTGAATCCATTGCAGATTTCAGTGATATCCCTAACTGGAGATTTTTCTGCATACACTGCACCACTGAGCTATGGTCCACTCTTTGCTTTGGCTGCTCTGAGATATCAACACGCCTATGTTGCTGCCTGCAAACATATTCGATTTTAAGTTGGATTTATAGGGATGGATGAGTCTGTCAGTTTCATTTTCTCCTGCATTTGAGTGTTTTAAATCTCTCTATCCTGAATGTGAAGAAAATTGTGAATTTTGGTGTGAATCTTATCAAAACTGAATTTAAATGAAACTCTTGCCCATTTGCAGCAGCCAAATGCAATAGGTACAGCTATTCCCAGCGTGGAGAGGACCACATTGTATTTTATTTATTTATTTATTTATTTATTATATTTATACCCCGCCTTTTTTCCTGCAAGGAACCCAAGGCGGCTTACAGAATCCTCCTCCTCCTCCTCCCCATTTTATCCTCACAACAACCCTGTTAGGTAGGTTAGGCTGAGAGTCAGTGACTGGCCCAAAGTCACCCAGTGAGTTTCATGGCTGAGCGGGGACTAGAACCTGGATCTCCCAAGTCCTAGTCCAACACTCTCACCACTACGCCACACTGGCTCTCATATTTGCCTGACATGTAGCTGTTAAAGATGAGGAGCCTTTCAGAAAAAAAGAGGTGGCAGCCCTAATTCATCACCGCAAACATGGTTGAATACATGAGGATTCAAACCCAGACTTTTAAGAGCTAAGCAGCAGTTAAAGCTCTGGGCCTGAAGGGATGAGTGTCAGTTTTGGTTTCTCCCACAATCAAGTTTTTTTTTCATCTCAAGTTCTTTCAGGGCTGGTGCTACCATTAGGCCAACTAGGCAGCTGCCTAGGGCGCAGGGCTAAAGAGGGCGCCAGAAACGCCTTGAAAAAAAATACAGCGCTCTCAAGTGGGAGGGGGGGCGCTAAATATCTGATCTTGCCTAGGGCACCAAACTGCCTTGCACCGGTCCTGAGTTCTTTCCATCCTAAATATGAAGTATTTTGCAAATTTCAGTAAATTCTTAACAAAAACAAACTGAAACAACATGCTCACTCATCCCTAGACTAGTTGATGCCTTTAAATTTATGCTCATCGATTTTTTTGGTTTTGATTTAAAATTCTATTTTTAAGTTGGTTTTGATCGTGTTGTGACTTTTCCCTTGGAAAATATACTTTTTATTACTAAGGCCTATGGCTGGAACAAATAAACTGAAATAAAATAATAAAAGCACAACATTCTGTAGAACATATGGTACACCATAGAGATATGTCAGGTCAGAAGAGAATGAGAAAACTATTGGAATGGAACGGAGAGTGAAGGAATTAATGAGTATGTGTATGTCTGCCTGAAAAGTAGCTATGCATGAAATAGGGGAGCAAGCTACATGCCTGTCACTCCTGAAATGCAGATGAATGGAGCTAATCCGCGGAGGGGAGGAATCCCCAGGGATGCACCACTGCTGTTGAAATCAAACTGTAGTTAATGTAAAAGCTGATTCACTTCCTGTCCTGTCTAGACTGGAAGAAGCTCAGCTTACTTGCAATTGCAACATTCCTCTAAATATATTTAAGGGGTTTTCAGAAGGCAGGTATGTCCAGCACCAAAAAGTGGGAGCAGAGCTCTTCTGTCGATACTATCTATCTATTCCAGTGTTCTCCAACCTTGGGTCCCCAGATGTTTTTGGCCTACAACTCCCTACGCTGGCTGGGGCATGCTGGGAGTTGTAGGCCACATTCTCACATTGCTTGTGTGTGTGTGTGTGTGTGTGTGTATGTATGTATGCTGGCTGGGACATGCTGGGAGTTGTAGGCCAAAAACATCTGGGGACCCAAGGTTGGAGAACACTGATCTATTCTATGGTTTTGCAGACTAGTAGCTCTCTCTCTCTCTCTCTCTCTCTCTCTCTCTCTTTCTGAATCCTGAAGGCGGCTTGCAGAATTGGCCATACTAGCTGGAATGATGGGAGTTGCAGTCCAACACATCTGGAGTGAACCAGGTGGAGGAAGGCTGCTTTGTGCAGTTGCAGTTCTAGGCTGGGATCTAAAGAGGCTTGTGAGTGCTCACACAAGGACTTTTGTGGGCACACCTGGTCTTCTTATTATATTTCATTTCCCCATTTGCAGATCTGTGTGCTGTATCAAAAACTTCAGACAGGTATCCAGGTTTGGAAAGGGTTAGCTGGGTGGAGTGAAGAGCAGCCAAGGTGTGTGTGTGCGTGTGTGTGTGTGTGCATTCTGTATCCTACTCATAGGCTGCCACGCTAGGTTTGTGCCTGAGCTCACTGAAGTTCAATTTCCATCTTGAAGCCTGTTCTGATTTAAGTCTTTATCTGATTGAGATTTTTTTGTCTT
Organism: Shinisaurus crocodilurus; assembly: GCA_021292165.1. Classification (NCBI taxonomy): domain Eukaryota; kingdom Metazoa; phylum Chordata; class Lepidosauria; order Squamata; family Shinisauridae; genus Shinisaurus; species Shinisaurus crocodilurus. The sequence continues at coordinate 41,693,477 of CM037881.1, read as the reverse complement.
TTCGCATGACAATCCCTATTTTCATGCATATTTTTCCAAATGTATGCGTCAGTTGTGCCCATCTTTGAAATGTACACATTCTTCTCCCATTGATTAAAGCATATATGTGCACTTTTTCCCAAAAGTATGCATTTTTTCATGATCATTTTTCAAACGTAGTTATGCATACTGTTGAACACATTTATTTGGGTCTGTGAATCACATTACAAGCTCAGAAATGTATGGACTTTGACTGCAAATTTCATCCATGTTCAGTCTGGAAGGTGCAAACTGAGTAAATCCCGATCAAGAATGAACTGAAACGAATTTCTCATACATCCCTACGCGTCATCCCATGCTCAGTTGACTTCAGTGAGTCTAGGCTCACAGAACTGGCCAAAGTAGAGCAAAACTCCTGTAAAGACATCTTGTTCACTGAATCTCTCCCCACCACCACCATCGCATTCAGTGTTTTTGCTGAATCTGTCTAACCCCTGGATTGGAACCATGCATGCAATTAATTGCATGCAAATGTCCTTTTATGCTTTCTCGTGTGTTGTTGTTTTAAATTAGAGAAATCTATCTTGCAATGTAAAATCAAAAGTTAGTCGAAGAAGACCCAGTGCAGTGAATAATGTGATTGTTCACTCTGATATTTCTGTTCCCTGACTAACTGGATTGCTTTCAGAAAGCGAGCAATATTAAAGTCATCTTTTTTCCTTCCTGTCAGCTGCATCAGGTGCATTACCCCTTATTGACATGTACTTAATAAGCTCAAATCTTCTCACTTTCATCTTCCTGAGGTGCTGTACTTATACTGAAGGCCTTTTGGACTTGCAGAGAGATTTCCCTCTGCTGTCACCTACCTGGGAAAGATAATACTGGGACCATTTTTTTCTGGGGCGGGGTGGCGGGTGGGGAGTGAGCTTCATTATTACCACTCATCTGACATAAAGGCAGATGCTCTCAGCAGAAACCTGTCTCCCAATGATATGTATGCAATAATAAGCCTTCTGACAAGCAGACTTCCCACAGGAGGAAAGAAGCACATGTGAGAATTAAACATGTAATGATGCAAATTAACAGTGATGGAGAGACCATTTGGAAGAAAGTGTTTGGATAAGTACATATACATAGAGAATGCTTAACTTTGTGTGCACAAGACTAGTGTACAAAGAATGTGATGACCTTTCTCCTGGGGTGGGAGTGCTGGGAATAAGTTATACCAAGATTCCAGCAACTGAATCAGGTCCTCATTGTGTTATCTGGACACAGTTCTCATTTTTGACTATATATATTAATATGTCCCCAGGGAACAGGTCACCTCAGAGGACTCTGGCACTACCCAAGATGGTTCTGGGCCCTCAAGGGCAATGCCTGCAGAACTTCCTCCTCAAGAGACAGAGAGCTCAGCTCTGGAGACAGAGGGAGATGTTGAGTCACTACCTTAGCTCTGGAGAATGTGGCACCTTGAGATTCAGGCTAGGACAATGGCCAGGCAGAGGAGTGCCCGCTTGCTGAAGAGGGCTCCTAGTGAGTAAAGGATTCCTCAAGAATAGGGCCCTCCAAGGAAGACTTCCTTCACAAGCCTTTCATGTGATGCAGCTGAATCCTAGGTGGAGCCCTGGAAACTCCAGCCAGTAAGCCTTCCGTTTAGACTTGCTGATCACGGGAAGAACATCTTTCTTTCAGTTCCATTGCCTTGAGCCCTTGTTTTCTGACTGATCCTTTATGCTGCTGACCTTTGGACTCCTGCTAGACTCCGCTTTTGGATGGTGTTTGTGTTGGACTGCTTACCTGCGTTTTGACCTTGGCCAGGCCTGAGACCCTTTCTTGGAACTATTCTTCTTGACTGGTAATACTGTGCTCTTGATCTTTGCCTGTTTACTGACATCTCCTGCTTTGAGCTCCCCTCTTCCTGGACTGATACAAACATGCTTGACCTTTTTGCCTGTTTGCTGACTTGCTATCAGATTTGTCTCCTAGCTGACTCTTTAGCTGAGCCTGACTCAGCCATAGTGGGACAATCTGCTGTATTGTGTAGTTTAACCAGTCAGTCAGTCAGGCGATCACTCGTGACCGAGTAAGATTGTCTTCCAGGATAAAAAAAAAAAAGAAAATTTACAAAAAGGAGATTTTAAAAGGAGGAAAATTCTAAAGAAAATTGTGTAGACTCTAGCGATGGGTCCGTAAGTGACTGTGGAGGCCAATTCTAGATCCACACAGCTTCCCACAGTGAGGACACAGGTTACCAGATGGAAGATGGTCTTGTAAAGGATTCATTTGACATGCTTTTCACTTAGCACGTTTCTCACTTTCACCTTGCACTCGAGCTTCTTCAAAGTCCATAGAACCTTTGTGAAAGGCCAACCTCCAGTTAGATCGTTCATGGACCAGAGCTTCCCAGTTTTTGATGTATATATTGCATTTTTTTAGATTAGCCTTAAGAACATCTTTAAACCTCTTATACTGACCACCGATATTCCGCTTTCCATCCTTGAGTTGGGAATAAAGTAACTGCTTTGGGAGACGGCAGTCAGACATTCGAACAACATGACCAGTCCACTGAAGTTGGCATTGAAAGATCATTTTTTCAACGCTAGTGGTCTTTGCTTCTTCCAGTACACTGACATTTGTTCGCCTATCTTCCCAAGTAATTCGCAGGATTTTCCGGAGGCAACGTTGATGAAATCTTTCAAGGAGGTGGAGGTGACGTTTATAGATAGTCCATGTTTCGCAGGCATACAATAAAGTTGGTAATACAATGGCTTCATAAACCAGTGTTTTGGTCTTCTTACAAATAGCCGGATCCTCGAACACTCTATGTTTCATTCGAGAAAACGCGGCACTTGCGGAGCTCAGACGATGCTGGATTTCACTGTCGATGTTAGCTGTAACAGAAAGATAGCTGCCAAGATAGAGAAAATGATCGACATTTTCCAGTATTGTCCCGCCAAGCTGGATAGATGGCATCACCAAAGGGTTAGCTTGCACTTGCTGATGAAGCACTTTGGTTTTTTTGATGTTAAGTGAGAGACCAAGTTTTCCGTATGCTTCTGCAAAAGCATTTAGGATAGTTTGGAGATCATCCTCTGAATGTGCGGAGACCACATTATCATCAGCATACTGAAGTTCCACAACGGAGGTTGTAATTACCTTACTTTTTGCTTTCAGCCTGCTGAGATTAAAAAGCTTTCCATCTGTTCGATATATAATTCCCACACCAGTGGGAATTTTCCCCTCGACAAGATGTAAAATCATGGCGATGAAAATAGCAAATAATGTTGGGGCAATAACACATCCCTGTTTAACACCTGATCCCACGTTAAATGGAGCACCATGAGAGCCGTTGTTGTCCAAGACCGTAGCCGTCATGTTGTCACGGAGAAGTCGCAAGATATTCACAAATTTATTGGGGCATCCAATTTTCATAAGGATAGTCCAGAGAGCTGTTCGGTCTACAGTATCAAAGGCCTTAGCAAGATCAATAAATGCCAGTATGTCAGTTACTAATGTATGTGTCAAGAGAAACTAGTACCTATTTAATGAGGCATGAGCTTAGGAGATAACAATACAGTAGTAAACCACTAGAGATGAGGTGTTTGCAGAAGATGTTTGTTAAAAGCTGTTTCATGATATGAGGATATGTGTAATGAGGGCCTACCAGTGATATGAAATGCTTACCAGTCCCTCCCTACTAGAAAACTTTACATTTTTAGCAGCTTTACCCCCACCACCCTCCACCTCTTCCTAGTTCCATGTCTCATGAATCATATGATCATATTCAGAGATATGTGAAACTCCCCTGAGAAATCACCAATAATATCATGCACTTCTTTTTTCAGGTAATTCCTCCTCCTATCAACAACTGCAGTAGTAGAGTATGGGGGATGCCCATGATGCAGAATGCAGAGTGCTGAGTCCCAATAGAATAGGACTGGGGTGCACAAGGAAATGGAGTGCAGTAGGCAGGACTTGGAAGGCAGGCTAACAGGAAAAGTGGGCAAAGGCAGGAAAGCCAAGAAGCACCAGTAAAATGGGATAGGCAATTAAGAGATGTCCGAGCTTGCCTAGATTCTCTGAACATCAGCTTGCTGCCCATCTCTCATCAATTTGAGATTGTTCTTGTTCATTTTGCAGGAACAGGAAAATTGCACAAAATGAACAGCTATCAGACATGAAAGTTGTGCAAAAAAATCTCCTGATTTGTGCAAGTTTCCAAATCTGCGCAAACTTCTCCCATAGACTAAAGCGTAGGTGATTTGGAAGTTGCCCGTTTTGAGGAAGTTGCCCGTTTTCCAAGTAAAACATTTTGTGATTGCAAATGTAAGTTCAGGAAATTGCAAAGATTATCACAGAAAATGTGCTCCTGTTTGCATTTGGGATTGTGGGCATTTTCGAGTGATTTGCAAACTGAAATGAAATTCTCATATATCTGTACTTGGAAAGCAATATACTTTCCAATATACAGGGAGGGAACCTTCCATCATGTTTAAAAGAGGCGGTGGTACGGCCGCTTCTTAAAAAGCCCTCCCTGGATCCCCTGGACTATAACAACTATAGACCAGTATCAAATCTTCCATTTTGGGGCAAGGTGATTGAGAGGGTGGTTGCCTTCCAACTCCAAGTAGTCTTGGATGACACCGATTTTCTAGACCCATTTCAAACCGGCTTCAGAGCAGGACACAGAGTTGAGACTGCTATGGTCGCCTTAGTGGATGATCTACGCCTGAGTACCGACAGGGGGAGTGTATCCCTGTTGGTGCTTTTGGACCTCTCAGTGGCTTTCGATACCATCGACCATGGTATCCTTCTGGAATGCCTGAGGGGATTGGGAATTGGGGGCAATGTGCTCCAGTGGTTCCGGTCCTACCTCTCGGGTAGGTTTCAGATGGTGATGCTTGGGGATAGCTGCTCCTCAAAAAAGGAGCTGCTATGTGGCGTGCCACAAGGTGCCATTCTGTTCCCAATGCTATTTAATATTTATATGAAACCGCTGGGAAAGATCATCCAGAGGCATGGGGCGGGGTGCTATCAGTTATCCGACAGGCCTACCCAGTGGAATTTTAAGAGTTTTTAGGATACTTTTAAAGGTTTTAAAAAATATTTTAATAATATTTACTATGTTTTTAACGAGTTATGTATTTTATATTTATGGTTGTCCCCCGCCTCGATCTGAGTGGAGAGGCGGGTAAGAAATAATTTTTATTATTATTATTATTATTATTATTATTATTATTATTATTATTGACAGTGACAACCAGACAATTGCCCAGGCCTGTCGTGGAAGTGTTACACTTCTTGGGGATATGGAGACATGCTGGGAGCTGGTAATATAATGCCCCAAGTGGCTTGCTACAGAGACAGTGGAACATGGGTCATCCTGCTTGCACCTGATGGTGGCTAAGACTGTGAGCAGAAAACTTGGAGATCCTCCGTTTAGACCAGTGTTCTCCAACCTTGGGTCCCCAGATGTTTTTGGCCTACAACTCCCAGCATGCTGGGAGTTGTAGGTCAAAAACTTCTGGGGACCCAAGGTTGGAGAACACTGGTTTAGACCTTATCTTAGCCATGAGCTCACTAGGTAGCATGAGGCAAGCCAACGTTCCTCCTCCTCAGCCCCTGCCCTCCACTCTGCAATATGAGATAATAATACCAGCTTACCTTACAGGGTTGTTATTGGGTGAAACACTTTGAAGGCACAGCATAGAAACTTCGTGTTATCATCCCATTTACAGGGAAAATGGAGGTATGAAAGCACCTGTTGGTTTTGTACAGATAATTTCTGTAAAGCCACAGGAGCAGCTTCCCCACAGTGGTGGTGATCTGGCACTGATAGCTTGATAACCGTACAAATGTAAGGTGGGTGGAGCTGGGGAGTCTGCGTGATCCATTTTCCCTGCCCTTAATTACAGTCGCTTCTCCTCATGCCATACAAGTCAGTGGAGTGGTGAAATTGACTATGTCCATAGTTAATTGCTTGGCTGAATACCTTCACTGATGCAGTTTGTTTGTTGGCTGATACCTAAAGTCTGTGCTGATAGTGAAAATAACCTGTGCGCATATACAAAATTACTTCTGCAAAACTGACTTTCTCTTTGATTTAGTAATCCAATTTTGCTGTTGTAAATAATGAACCTCCTCAGAATGAGATTAGCTGAGGAATCCAGCTTCTTTGCTGCCAGCAGAAACATTCCCTGAGCACAGCTTCACTCAAAGTGCTCCCACCAGCAGGAAGGGAGAAGGCAGTCTTCACTGATACCCCCTCCCAGTCCAGCTCCCTGTGCCACCTGAGGCTCTCCCACTGTTCCAGAGAATCCCACCAACTTCCAGAGCAGATTTGGGGAGGCAGAGAGGACTGCAGGGGGAGGGGAAATTGATGAAGATTGCTTCCCCCCATTTTGTTAATGAGATTCCTCTGCTGGATCAGAAGCCTCCTGCTGACAGAAGGATCCCTTCCACCTGTAAATGCAGGTTCTGGATCCAACCTTTTCTTTATTGCATATGTTGCTGTGGCAATTCAGAATGAGGGCTGTTCTGGTACAGCTGCAGTGGGAGACCATGTTTTTCAAATGGGAGCAAGGTTACTAATTGATTATTTATATACATGGCATCTGACAAAATAATGCTTTTTTAAAAAAAGACAGGTTTCTGCCCTGAGGAGCTTACAACCTACATTTCAGCTGTGGATTGGGCAATAAAGGTAGGGCAAAGAAGAGAGGATAAGTGAGACAAACTTACTGAAGTATCCATTCCAATGTGTCTATTCTATGTAGGACCTAACATTGGATACCACCCAAAAAGGGCCAAATAGGAACAACTGTGTTTATACTTCCCCTTTGCCTTTGGCCCCATCCATCACTGGAATGCAGGCTCTGAGAGCTTCACTGAAATGGAATTCAGCCCTCAGGCTGGAAGAGGTTAGGAACATTTGAAGCTGGCTCAGACCATCAATCCACCATCCAGCCCAACATCGTCAACACTGACTGGCAGCAGCTCTGCAGGGCTTCAGTTTTTCCTGCCCTACCTGAGGACACCAGGAATCGAACCTGAGACCTTTTGCTTGCAAAGCCTGTACTCTGTCACTGAGCTATGTATGGCCGCTGCCCACTGGCCTATAGGCAAGGTATGATGGTGCCATCTTATCTTTCTGCCTTCGTTGGCTATCTGTGCCGCACAGCTGGTAACCTTGTGCTGTGTACACAGCCGTTGTGCTTGTATTGACCACACACGCACACCTGTTCTCAAATCATTATTTGTGGATCCTGAACAACATCCCCCACTCTCCTCTTTGGGCCGGGGCAACCCTCCCTCCACTCCTTGAGAAATGTCTAACGAACTGGGAGCAGGAGATCATAAGATTAATAAATGTCTCACGTAAGTACTGAGAGCAATTGTTCCCAGCTCTGTCATTGCACTGCAGGAAGTAAAGAAAATCTATCCTGCCTGTAATGATCACACTTTTTCTTGGCTTGCTGTGTGGTGCTATGTTAATTATTCTAAAAATAATATTCAAGTTTTTTTGTTTTGTTTTTTTTAAATCAAGTTGGGGAAGCTGAAGGCTTGAGTTTGATATCCCAACGGACCCTTTCTGATTATCTTTCACTAATTGGAATTCATTTGTATCTTGGGTCTTAATTTTCCCATTGGTTGCCACAAACCTGTTGCTTTTTACTCTCTGTTCTTGCATTACTGTCTGTGGCCCTTGAACTACATCCCACACTCTCCCCTATGGGAGAAGGCCGCCTCGCTTGAGAAATTTCTCTAGCCTTAAAGAAACCTTCTTTCTCACTTCCCTTGAGATTGGTCTTGCCTTGTAGAAACTCATTTGGTTCCCACGACATTTCTTGGATACTTTGCCTAATGAGGAACGCCCCCCCCCCACTTGAGATTACATTTAGGTGCAATTCCAGTGGCAGCTCTAGGCTGGCTGGGTGTATCTTCAATGGCATTCCACTGGTGAAAGAAAAGAGAATTATAATAGCAATCCTTTGCACACCTATCTAGGAATATAAGCCCCACTGAACACACTGACACTTCTGAATAGGCATGTATAGGATTTCACTAACTGTTTTCTTTTAGCGCAGTGGCTTTCCATTTCATTTATTACATGTCTATACTGCCGAATGGCTGAAGCTCTCTGTGCAGGTTGGATCCAGATTTCAGCTGGATTGATTGTGCTGGTGGAAGTGGACTTCTGCACCTGTTCCTTCCCATGGTAGCCCCTCCAGTCCTCTGGAAATGCTACACAGAGAGTCTGGGGACCCTGCTGAATGGGGTGGGCTGTTCTGTGGGTGGATGCCCAAAAATCAGGAGGAGGGATCTTCCAAGAGTGGAGCCCTTCCTCTCAAGAAAGGCTGGTCCTGGATCCATACCAGTAAATCCATCACATCTTGCAGGATGCTGGTGGCAAGTCAGCCTTATTAGTCTGTGTGATAAAGATATAGTGAGATCGATAGCCTTGTTGCAAAAGATAGCTGCATTGCTTACTGAGTTGTTGTTGTTAATGTTAAAGTGAGGGCAAAATGTGCATTGCAGCACTGGAGAGGAGGGGAAAGAGAATACATTTTTAAAATGTAGAAGAAAAGGTTCAGGAATACATGGGGCATTGCTGCAGGGTGCCTTGCTGGTGTTTGCCAGGTTTCTTTTTTTAAAGGGATATGTTGACACCCCTTTTCTGGCTCTACTTGGAGACCAGAGAATTAACATAAAGAGAACAATAAATATATTTACAAAATAATAATAATAATAAATTTATTTCTTACCTGCCTCTACATCTAGATCAAGGCGGGGAACAACAAAAATATAAAATACATAAAATGATGCATGCACGGTGGGAGAGTGTGTGTCACTTATCACTAGTGATGAGAAAGGTGCCCGTGAGACTTGCAGCACCATGTTCCTCGCAAGCAACACAAGATTGTATTTTTATTTTGTAACTCCGATCGAGTATGCATATAGAGGCAGGCTTCTCCACACATGTGTATGAAAATCTCCTCCCTGATTCATCCATGCACGGTGCTTCTAAAAAGAAAGCAGTAATAGGCTTATCAGCTGTTTGGGGGGTTGGGAGAGACTGGGTAGGCTTAGTTTCAGTCCCCTCTCCTCTCCTCTCCTTTCCTCTTCTCCTTGAAAGATTACTCCTCTTTGAAGAGGGCCAATGTGCTCAGACACAAATGTGCTTATTGCCACAACAGAAGTGCTACCTTGATGAAAGGCATCTGGCTCCTGCAGAGCACATGAGTAAAACTGACGGCACATCAATTGCACCACACACAGTGATCGTCTGGAAAGGCTCTCAGGCTGAATTTTGATGAAGAAATGAAAAGAACTAAGACTTAGCAGCAGTAATTGTGAATGGAATTATGTGTGCATGAAGGGGTTGTTGTGGTTTTCACCTCTCTCTTTTGGGTTAGTAACCACTTCCAAAGCACATGGAACCGTCTCCATTGACAAATATCCTTAGGAAACTGAGCTTCCAAAGAAAGACATAAAAAGGTACCCACCCAGAGGGAAAATTAACTTTATTTTTAAATATGTATATATATATATATATATATATATATATATTGTAAGCTTTATAATAATATCCTTTGTTCTTTTTGTGTTCTCCAAGGGTATCCAATCCCTCAAAGAACTTCCATGTAATCATTAGCATTCTCTCAGTGTGCCTTTGCTCTCTCTATCAGAACTTTCTTTGTTAATCACTGTTGTATACATGGCATCTTTCATCCAATGATGTGGCAGCAGTTTACAAACAATCCTTATTAATGGGGCTGTGCATCTCACCACCACTTTGAAGTACATCTCATTAATCATGGGCCGACAGGTAAATGGAGGCACCAAGATGAGACAGAGTGTAAAATGGCTTTCAGATGCAGGGTTTGACAGAGTTTGCCTTTTTGCTTACCTAGTGCTCTGGTAGTATCTCTGTTCCTCATTTAATATTCTGTAGTACCCCCTTCCCTTCCTTTCTTCTTTAAAATAGATCAAATAGAGTAAACTGGTATTCCTGAAATAATTAGCATAAATAGATAGGTTAATGACTAAGATAGGATCAGCTTAAGGTAATAACTGAAAAGGAAAATGAATATAAACAACACAATGCATCAGAATATGACTGAAATGTCTGAGCACAGTGGAGCAACCAAAACATCCTTTTGCTGGCAGTGGGTAAGGCTAGAACCTCTTTCTCTCTCTCTTTCTCTCTCTGACACACATACACACACATCTTGTAGAAATGCAAGCCACATCAAATGCCTAGTGAACTCGAACAAACAAACTACGATTTGCACAAAAACCACGAGAGAAGGGGGGACAATCAGACTTCTCCAGGGACTATGGGCAGTATTCAATACTGCCACTGTGCTTCTGCTTATTGTGTTTTGTTCACAGGACCCACCACTAGTACAATGAGGAGTTAGCACTTCCTAAAACAACACAGAAATGCTCATTTCCAGATCAGGACAGGTCAAGGGAGCTCCTTCTAAGAGCTCTGCTGGTCTGCCCTGTTCTGGAAACAAGCATTTCGACTCATTTCCAGTTGTTTTGAGAACTGCTAGCTTCTTGTTGTGCTAGCGGTGGATCCTGCTGTCATGTGGGTAGCACTGGATATTGCCCTAAGTTCCACAGCCTGGGTGCAGCAAATGAGAAGGCCATGGTCTGCAGTCCATTATGGCAGACATAAAGCTGGTGCCCAAAACAGCAACCTTGTGTGCCCTTTGCCCCTCTCATTTGTAATGCCTGTGGACACTGAATATGTGATATGGTGTCACCATGTGGTAAATTCTCACTTTCGCTCCATTTCATTGGGTGCTGGTTGCCAGGACAGGGAAACTCACAATGTGATCATATTACAACACATTAAGCATGCTTGCATGTTATAGGGAAAATGAGATTCTGGAGCAGCCTCATCTATACAGCAACATATAATACCAACCTTAAACTGGGACTTGGTACAGGGGATGAGCCAGGCAGAGGGATAGGTTATGCCCCAAACTAGAGTTCAGACAACCCCACACACATTCCAGGAATGTAGAAGACTTGTTATGTGGCTGTGAGGGATAGTCCCATCCCTGCCATGCCTGGTGTGCACGCCTCCCCACCGCCTGCATGTTCAGTGTGCACTGGAAAGGGCTCTACTTATGCTCTGTAAGCATAAGTAGAGCTCCACCACACAAGGGGGGGAATCTTCATCTTGGTTGGACCAGGAACCTCCCCTCTTGCATGAAGGAGCTCTGAGCATGTATACGGGTATGCACATAGATCTCCTTCTGGAAGCATGGACAGTGGGAGGGTGGATATGGTCACAGAGCACATTGGGGTTGAGGGATGGGCTAGCCTCTGATGTGTGAGGTGGTGCATCTGTATCCCCCTTCTCATATTCTTTTTTGAGTGACTTCATATTGTGGAGCTGAATTAGTCTTTTGCAGCAAAAGCAACAGAGGGTCTTATAACACCTGCAAGCCTAATGTGGTACTGGCATAAGCTTTGGTGAACTACAGTCCACTTCATCAGATGGATGAAATGTTATCCTCAGTTGGCAGCTGTGTGTGTGTGTTATTGGTGGTGGTGGTAGCTGGTAACTAGTAGGGCTGGGAGGGCAAGGGTGGGCCACTTGCAGAGGTAGAGCCAAGGGGTCATAGAATCATAAAAAAGTAGAGTTGGAAGGGGCCTACAAGGCCATCAAGTCCAACCCCCTGCTCAATGCAGGAATCCAGGTCAAAGCATCCCTGACAGATGGCTGTCCAGCTGCACCTTGAATGCCTCCAGAGTGGGAGAGCCCACCACATCCCTAGAGTTGGTTCCATTGTCTTATTGCTCTGACAGTCAGGAAATTTTTCCTGACGTTTAGGTGGAATCTGGGTTCCTGCTGTAACTTGAGCCCATTATTCCGTGTCCTGCAAACTGGGATGATCGAGAAGAGATCCTGGCCCTCTTCTTTGTGACAACCCTTCAAGTACTGGAAGAGTGTGATCACTCAGTCTCCTCTTCTGAAGGCTAAACATGCCCAGCTCTTTCAGTCTCTCCTCATGGGCCTTGTTTCCAGTCCCTTTATCATCCTTGTTGCCCTCCTCTGAACCCTCTCCAGTTTGTCTACATCCTTCTTGAAGTGTGGTGCCCAGAACTGGACGCAGTACTCAAGATTAGGCCTAAGCAGTGCTGAGTAAAGGGGAATTATCACTTCACATGATGTGGACGCTATACTTCTATTAATGCAGCCCAAAATAGCATTTGCCTTCTTTGAAGCCACATCGCATTGCTGGCTCATATTCAGTTTGTGATCTACCACAATTCCAAGATCCTTCTCACTTGTGGTATTGTTGAGCCAAGTGTCCCCCATTCTGTAACTCTGCATTTGGTTTTCTTTCCCTAGGTGCAGCACTTGGCATTTATCCCTATTAAATTTCATTCTGTTTTTTTGTGCTGGAGGAACAAAGGCAGAGGAGCATAAACGTTAGCCATCCACGCAGCATAGGAGTTTCTTAAGATATAACATGGTGCAATGCAGAAAACAACAACAGAGGAGCTTTAAATTTTTTTTTAATGCCCCCAGCCCCAAGAAATTGCTTAAAATACATTAAAAATGTTCACAAACCCCAGAAATTGCTTTAAAGAAATAAAAAATGCCCCGAGCCTCCAGAAATGGGCTTTGAGGAATTAAAGCCATAGGCTCACCCCCAGTATAATTTTTTTAAAGCATTTTTTTTAAAAGTTTGCATACTATTTGGCACTGGCCACTTCTCGGGAAATGAAAGAAACTTTCCTTGCTTTGCAATGCAGAAGAAATAAATTTATTCAGCCCATCCCCCTCTCAAAATCAGATCAAATAAAAAATGTTAACTTTATTTTGCAAATCAGTTAGTTGTAGCTCGCTCTTGCTCGTGCTGCTTGCTCTGCTGCTAGCTGGGATTTTTTTTTTAAAAAAAAAACAAACAAACAGGATGTTCTTCTTGTTGAAGTCAGGAGAAGACTGCCCCCATTGGGTCTCACTGCCTGAGGATCCCTGCTGCGATGCCCAGTAGGAAGAAAGTAGGAGGCTGGCTCGGCTCCTCCTTCTACAGCTTCCCAGTTAGGAAGAGAGAACTGCCTTCCAATCTTCTCCACAGCACATAAGCAACCACAGTTATTCTTAGAACATTTTCTATTAACCAAAGTCCATTTTAATGTTGTTGCTTTTTAAAAAAAAAAACGACGACGAGAGAACTGCCCTCTTTAGCTTTTACAGGGGATCGTTTCACCCAGGTGCCCTGTCCGACTGGAATGCGGGTGGCTTGAAAATGGAAGTTCCCAAAATACGAAGGAGTTAATTGTAAACTTGTTAACTGCAGCCAGGCTAATGATAGCGAGAAATTGCCGGTAAGTTCAGTGTCATTGTGTGAGATGGGAGTAAGTTGGGACTTTTCAGCTTTGATTTTAATTTGGAAGGGGGAGATTTAGAAGCAGAGTGCCGATGCCCCTCTACATCGATTCCCACTGCCACTGGTGTGTATCTATACATATATATTCATACATGCACAAATTGCATTATATTGGCCAAGCGGATGATAGGTACAGAGTGTGTGCCTCCTTTTTGATGGTAGGTTTCCTGCCATCAAGCAAAAATTTCAGCAGCATGAACATCTTGGCATGGAGATGTAGCAGTGGTGGGCAACACGCCTTCTCTTTTTTTAGGGTAGAACGTCTGCCCGTGCTTCAGCTGTTAAGGCACAGGCTCCCTTCCCCATCCACAAAAGGTGGCAACCATTTCAGAGAACTATTATAGCATGGTGTGTTTTGCTCCCCACAGGGGAGGCTGGTGGTGTCTCCTGTGTCAGTGGAGCTCCTTATCCATTGCAGCTTTTATGCTGAGCTTGATTGGAGCTATCCATGGTGCTGTACTCCATCCCCAAAATAGGTGGACCATGGAACACGATGGATAGCTCCTGTAAAGCTCAGAATAAAAGATGCAATGGATAAGGAGCTCCACTGACACAGGAGACACCAGCCTCCCCATGAATTCAAAGAATATTAAAAGGGTTAGGGTGTGTGGCATAATCCTGCTCCTGCCATATGTTTCTACTATCCTTGGCTACATACATTCCAATTTAGGGATGAGTGAATATCCTCAGTTCCAATGCCTTTATTTTTCCTTTGGTTCACTTCACTCTGCCTTTCTGCTCTTTCTGAATTCAGGTTTAGCTAGGAGAATCTCTAACATCAATTCTGAAGTTGGCTGGCCCAAGTTGTTTTGCTGCCCGAGGCAAAGGACAAGATGGTGCTCTCCCTTTCCACATATGGGAATGAACTTTACTGGCAGTGAATTTTGCTTCAACACTGACAGCGGGAAAATGTCCTCCATTGCATCTGGGGGCAGCAGGATAGTTGGCAAGTGCACACAGCTCTGTCCTCCAAGAGAGGGGAATGGCCAGGGGGCTGCCATTACTGCCCTCTAGCATCTGCCACCTGAGGCAGTTGCCTCACTCTGCTGAATGATAAGGCTGGGCCTGAACTGGAACAGGTACAGTTTACCACAGCTTTCAGTCCCCTTGGATCCTTTGCATCCCTTTTCCTCTCATCTATATTACCAATGCACCCTATGCACCATATATAAAGCAACCCTGATGCATTACAACCTGATGTGCAAGCACATGAAGGCTACTTTCCTGCAGTATTTTGATCATCGAAATGTACATTAATTTACATTAATGTATATTAATATATATGGGAGAAAAAGATACAAATGATCTGAAGGAAGGGAAAGCTGTGGGCAAACTGCTGATGCACAGCTCTCTGTACAAGATTTGGAAATACACACAACTATGGAACAATGGAGGACCCCTAATGCTCTGGTTCCACTTTGGAAATAAGACCAAATATTAATTAGGAATTCCTAAATCTGGGATGAAATTTAGATCAGGAGAATTTTAGAAGTATCCCAATGTGCAGTGGAGCAAGAACATCAAGATAGGGTTTATACATCCTGCATGTAGAACATAATGTGTAACCTAGAGTGTGCACCTGTACAAATACACATGTTACATGCTGCATCTCGCATAACACATTATACATGCGGTGGTGGTGGTGGTGGGCACAACTGAGACTCATTTCCCTGAACCATGCACCATGTAAAGCTTATACAGTAGGTCACTGTGTGAACCACTCTTCAGGTAGAAAATGAAACAGCAAAAGAAAATAGGCCAGGTAGTGAATGAGTTTTTCAGTAATGCCTGCCTCTTAAGGTGAAAGATGAGATGATTGAACTCTACCATGGTATCTAGCACTGACCACCATGCTTGTTTCGTTGCTCGAATAGGAAGCAGTGGGCACTGTAGGGATGTGTGATGAATCCATTAGTGGGTGAAAACCCATTGGATGTTCATGATTCAGCCCCCCAGATTCTGGTTTGCTGGCCATGTGCTTGTGCTGACTCACTGTAGTGCGAGTCGAGCCAGCTCATGGAATTTGCATATTTTATTCTTACCCCTCATGGAATTTGTGCAAACCAGCACCCAAAAGCATGTGGTTTAGCTAAGCCATATGGATCTAGTGCAATCTGCGCAAGTCATGTTAAAATCACATGCTTTCCGGAAGCCAGTTTGTGCAAATTCCATTGGCAGTAAAAAAACCAAACGCGAATTGCAATCCTTCTTAAGAACATAAGAAGAGTCATGCTGGATCAGACCAAGGGTCCATCTAGTCCAGCATTCTGTTCACACAGTGGCCAACTGGCTGCCCATGAGATCCAAGCAGCACATGAGTGCAACATCACCTTCCTGCCCATGTTCCCCAGCAACTGGAGTACAGAGGCATAATACTGCCTCTGCTAGGGATGTGTGTGGAGCTCAATTGGGGGGTGGAAGTCTGGCGAACTCGCCAGGCTCGACCCTCTGAGCTCCACTCACCCTGTTTCCCTGGCTCGGCTCGCGTTCTCGCCAGTCGAGCTGGGGAAGCGACTTCCAGGTTCCCGGCACTATGTTGTTTACATATAAAATGGTGTGAGATACGTTAAAAACGGCCGCAATTTGTGCAAGTTACGCAAATTGTAGTCTCTCTTAACATATCTTATGCCATTTTCTATGTAAACAACATAGCACCGGGAACCCAGAAGTTTGGCAAGCGCCTCGGCTGGTGCTCACTTTCAGCCCGGCTCAGCAGGCGCGATGGCAGCGCTGCGAATCGGGTGGTGGGCGGATTGCCCACCCCTACCTCTGATACTGGAATTATATGCTGGAAAAACTATACTGATACTTACAGATGGAGGTCCATGGGGGGGGGGGAACCTCTACTTGGCCTGTTTCTGATCATTGGATTGGAAGTGGGCAGGAAATCCGTCAAGCTCAAATGAGGTGGACTTCCCTGTTTTGGTACAGCCCTAGCGTAGTAACCTGCTATGGCAGGCTAATACAATAATTTGATTTAAAAGTCAATGTGAGATATCCAACCAAAGAGATTTTTTTTAGCTAGCTGTTTTTGTGCTATCTTCTTGCTTGGCAATATCTGTAATTCTCTGCTTGATTTCATTATTAAATTTAGAAGTAGATAGAGATATTCCACTTTAAAAATCCAATAATTGAATATTATGTAGAGAATAGCTTAAGTTGAAGCCAAAGCAAGAGGAGAGACAGGGCTTTTCCCTTGGTGATGACAGGCAGAGCCTTGATCTGTAAACCTTGTCACCATGAGATACAGGGCAGGAGGAAAACATCTCCTGGGGAAACTTTTTTTAATACTTTACTCAACATGAAGAAGCAGAACTGCATTCTGTTGTATATCAACAATATGTTTGCCAGCAGACTTTATTAACCTATTAAATCAGCAAGATAGAATAACTACTTTGCTCTATTTAATTTAAAACAATAAAACTAAATAATAAAATTGCAACTTCATAATGTAGCCTTATGCTGGATGAGAAAAGTGTTTCATCCCAATCTTATCATTCCTCCTAGTATTAATATAACATTTTACACTCCCATGTTTAAGTCAATACTCCACTTTGGGATCGCTTGTGCACATGGCATAATTACACATGTGAGAACCTATGTTGTTAATGTTGCTAAAGTCTACCATAGAAAAATGTGCAGAAGGCAGAGCACATGGGAAAACAAGGCAGTAAAGCCCCATAAGGAAATAGGAATTAACAATGTGTGTGCTGTAGTGTACACATATACATATTTCATTTCATCTATTAAATTTATTAGACACTTTTCTTTTTAAAAAAAGAAAAAGAAAAAGAAACCTCAAGGTATCTTACAGCGAAGGTTAAAACATACAAAGATTTAAAACAAATTTAAACAAGTAAAAACAATTAAAAATAGCCAAGACCCAGCAAAAAAACTAGATCAAGAAGCCCCGTCAAATGCCTGGGAGTAGAGGAAAGTCTTAACCTGGCGTTGAAAAGATGACAATGTTGGCATCAGGCAGACTTCACTGGGGAGAGCATTTACAATTGGAGGGCCACTGCCAAGAAGGCCCTCTCACTTGTTGCCATGATATAAACATCTTGGAGAGCAATCCTAGCTGGCTTTGGGGGGCGGGTGAGGAGGAAAATGGCAGATTGCTTGCCACTTCCAAAGCCCATGCAGGAGGGTGTGTGTGTGTGTGTGTGTGTGTGTGTTGGCTTTAACACACCTTTTAGCCCAGCAGATCTTATTTTTCTGAAATGTCTCCCCCATGGAAAGCAAGGGGGAGAATTGGCTACACTAGCTCCAGGTTGGCATAGCTGAGGGACTCAAACTGGTCTTGTCTCAGGGAAACAGAGGAGTTTTGTCCCAGTCCTGCTACCATCCTGCCCTGGGGTGGCCCATTTTGGAATCTATCACTAGTGGGAACACTGACAGCAGCAGATTTACACCCACTGAGCTTTCTGCGGGTGTAATGGGGGCCTCCAAGGTGGGTGTGCTCCCTGCTGCCAACAGAACTCCTCTTGACCAGCGAAGGGGCACCTTCACAGCCTCCAAACCCCTGCCCCTCCCCCCCAACAGCTGTACAAAGGGGCTGGGATTGTTTTCTTATTTGTTAGCTTCTGGAACTCATTGCCATAGCTTATTTATCTTCTCTAAGGCAGTTTACGACAGATAACGATGTAAAACAAAGCAATTTACTTCTCTCTTGGTGGACAAGAGAGGTGCTGGGGGAACATGATGTTAATGCCTCTTTCTAGTTCTGCGGTATTCCTGCTTTCACTTCGTTGCTGCTAGTATCACAGGGCCTGTGGCAAAACCAAGAGGATTCTCTCTCGAGGAGTGGGTTTACAGATTGCACTGGACGTAATTGTCACTAAGTTAAGGCAAAAGTTAATGATACAGTAACCTTATGGCACTCAAAGGGTTAATATAAGTGTGTGAGAGAAATGTGAGCACTAGAAGCCCCATCTCACCCTGTCCATGCCTTTTTATTAGATGTATGAGCACCAGCTACTTAGTGTCTCTAAAAATCAAAAACAAAATAAATACATACATACACACACACACACACACACACACACAAGCAATGTGAGAATGTGGCCTACAACTCCCAGCATGCCCCAGCCAGCGTAGGGAGTTGTAGGCCAAAAACATCTGGGGACCCAAGGTTGGAGAACACTGCCTAGCTCAAGGGGCTCCTGACTGGTAGGCTCAGGGTTGATGTCAAGTCCTGGGTTAAAGCTCAGCACTTGCACTTCTGAGGCTTGTGCCATTGAGCTTCCTGATCCAGCTGGCTCCTCTCCCTCTGAGCCAGAGTCCAGACTGTTCTTCAGGGTTGGGGTCATGACAGTGATTGGCATGCAGGATTGCAGGCCTAACATATGCCACAGTCAAGCTCATAGATTTGCACTGGTCCACACATGCCATGAACTTTGACTCCTTGTGCCACTCCTTGAGACATCAGTGCTACATGTTACCTATGCTGAGGACTGGAATGTTAGATTGCCAATATTCTTCACATGCAGTCAGGGCCGGCGCTACCGCTAGGCAAACTAGGCGGTTGCCTAGGGCGTGCGGCTGACCCTCTTCGCTGCCACTGCGCCGCCCCCGCCAGGCCTCCGCCGCGCCGCCCCTGCCAGGCCTCCGCCTCTCCGCCTGCCCGCCGCACCTCCCCCCGCCCTCCCGTCCCGCTCGCCGCCGCGCCTCCCCCCACCCTCCCGTCCCGCTCGCCGCCACGCCTCCCCCGCCCTCCCGCTTGCCGCCGCCGCGCCTCCCCCCTGCCCTCCCGCTCGCCGCCACCACCGCGCCTCCCCCCGCCCTCCCGCTCACCGCCGCCGCCGCCGCCGCCACCACCCGACCTTCCCCCCGCCACCTACCTTCTCCGCGTCGCGTCGCGTCGCTTCTGGAGCCCCGCCCACGTTGTTTTGGCGGGAGGAACCAGGGCAACAGGGCTTAAACAGCCCTGTTGCCCTGGTTTCCCCGGCAAAAAACAGAGCGCGGGGGTCCCGTCGCATCACTTCCTCTCGGAGGAGGAGGAGGAGGCGGCAGCAGCAGCAGCAGCAGCAGCAGCAGCAGCAGCAGCAGCCAGGGCGGGGGGAAGGTAGGTTGGTGGCGGCAGCGCAGGGTTTTTTTTTTTGCAGAGCAGGGCTGCTTTGCTCCGGAGCCCCCCCCCCACGGCACGAGAGGGGGGGCGCTAAATATTATTTCGCCTGGGGCGCCAAACTGCCCTGCACCGGTCCTGCATGCAGTCATTTTCTGTGACCGATGCTGTGAGTTTTGGTTCTTGTTATATTTTAGGTCAGTTTTGATTTCATGGAATTATATTCTGTTTTGTATTTAAATTTTTCTGATGTTGCTGTTTATATTGTAAGCTAGTGAGATAAAGGTATGTACTGTGGAAAGGGGTGAATCTGTCTGTTTCACCTTCTCCTGCATTAGAATTCCTTAAATCTCAAATTGTTTCTCTCCTGGATATAAAATGCATTGTGAATCTTGGTAAATTCTTATTAAAAATGAACTGAAATGAAATTCTCATCCATCTGCCACCAGAGAAATTCAATAGGTACTGCCAAATAGCTTTTTGGGGTGTCTGTTAGAAAGAAAGAAGTGGATACTGCATAAAAAGTAAAATTGTGCAAATTGAGCAGTAATCGAACGTGAAATGTATGCAACTTTCCTCTGTTCAATTTGCACACATTTCCTAAATTTATGCAAATTTCCTAAATTCATTCCATCAACTAATGCGAGGTTGATTCAGTCTATGGATGGGGGAAATTTGCATAAATTTAGGAAAGCTGCGCAAATAGAATGCAAGCATACGTTCAGCAATTTACGAACATTTTGAACAGACACTTGTGCTCACGTTCAAAGTTGTAAACAAAGCATGCTTGCATGTTTTGCAAGCAAAAACAAAATTCTCATACATCCCTACGGGTGGAAGCACATTACACTCTCTTCTGTCAAATATGAATTGGGAACTGAAAGCTCTTCATTAAGATGTTGCTCAAACTCAGTTAGATTTCTCTGTCTCTATTTCCCCTGTGCTATTCCTTCCAATGCCTCTAATTAAGACAAATCTGTCAAAAATGCAGTTGCTGAGGGAAAGCCATGGCAAGTGTCACTGGGCCCTATATTTTCTGCACTTCCACAAACTGTCACAAGTGATTTAGGACAAAGCAAAAGACATTATATGAACCACAATGGAAACAAGTAAATGCTCTATGATGTCAACCTCCCTCAATGTTTCACAATGACTTGGGCAGTCAGAAGGTTGCTGTCACAATTGAGACACTGTTGTTCTACCTGGGAATTCAAATCAGTTCACCAGGTAGAATAGTTTCCTTCCCAAAACCAAGCCAATTATCATGACAAGATGTGCCTAGATGCTTTTAAAAAGGCAGGTGATGAATGACAACATTGCATCAGATCTGATATTCACGTAGAATAATACAGTTCAATGGAAATACATCCTTTCCCTATTTGACTTGAGCTACAAAGGCAGCCCCTCGCCCCTTGGTCAGACCAACAGGGTTTGATCTTCAAGGAGTGTGCAAGCATTCTGCATCATAGTGCCAAGACAAAAATCAACATCCAGCATCTTTGAAAAGTAATATTGTAGCACAGAACACTTGTACATGCCTGGAACATCCTTATACAACATACTTTGCTAACGAGCAAGCCATTTTGAGTGTATAAAATGTAGACCTGAGAAGCAATAGGAAACAGCAGGAGTACAGTCCAAGTCCGACTGCCCATTGGGTAGCATGGAAAGATGTCCAGGCTGTCAGATCAATAGCGGCATAGTGTATGCTGGAATAGTATCCATTAGTAATCTGTTAATAGGAAGCAAATGGGAAAAAGTTGAGTCCAAGTTCTTCCATTTCCTCCCTTACAATGTAACCAAAGAGGATGTGGAGAACCTATGTGAGGACTTTGTTCATGGTGCTTGGAAAGCTGAAAGCCTGTGCCATGGCTGCTGGGTTAGCAACATGCATAACTTTAGAAAATTCTTCCTGGGGTGGGGGGGTCTACTACTCCAAAACTTGAACTTCTTAGGACCAGCCATAAACTGGGGGCCAAACATTGAATCCTAACATGATGGCTATTACCTCCAGTATTGGAGGCAGTATGCTTCTGTATGCCAGTTGCTGAGGAACATGAGTGGGAGGATGCTTTGCACTTATGCCCTACTTGTGGGCTTCCCACAGGCAGCTGGTTGGCCACTGTGGGAATAGAATGATTGACTAGCTGGGCCTTTCATCAGATGCAGCAAGGGTCTTCTTTTGTTCTTATGTTGTTTATCTTCCCTAACTCTACAACCTTCCTTTCACTTCCCTATTTAGTGCTGCCACTGAATTTGGCTTAAAGTAAGTTCTTGATCCTTGCCCATCTTGGCAAATTACATGTAGCCTGAAGGGAATGATTGTATGGGTCCAGGAGGCGATTCATATGCCTTCTTATGAGTGGGTGTGGACTTGGCTGCGTTGAAGGAAGATGGTGTGTGACCCCTCTCTGGACCCAGATGATTGCAACAACTATCACCTGGTCACAAATATTCCCTTTATGGGCCAGGTGCTCAACAATTGAGAGCTAGTGTGGTGTAGTGGTGAGAGTGTTGGACTGGGACTCGGGAGATCCGGGTTCTAGTCCCCGCTCGGCCATGAAACTCACTGGGTGACTTTGGGCCAGTCACTGACTCTCAGCCTAACCTACCTCACAGGGTTGTTGTGAGGATAAAATGGAGAGGAGGAGGAGGATTATGTAAGCCGCCTTGGGTTCCTTTCAGGAAAAAAGGCGAGGGTATAAATATAATAAAGAAATAAATAAATAAACAAGGTAGTGGTGATCCAACTCCTCTTGCTTTGGGATGAAATAGATTATCTGATCGATAATCTCTGTTAGGGGAATGATGGGGGAGTGCAACCCTGTTGGCTCTCCTTGACCTTTTATTGGCATTTGATGCCATTGACTATGGTATCAAATTGGTTTTTGGTAGACTGGGTGTAGGGGGTATGGTGACAGGGTGGTTTCACTCCTACCTGTAGGACCATTTCCAGAAAGTGGCATTAGGGGATTTCTGCTTGACACCATGGCATTTCTCTCATGGGGTTCCACAGTGTTTCATTTTATCCCCCATGCTCTTTAATATCAATATGAAGCCACTGGGTGAGTTCATCTAAGTATTTGGAATGAAGTGAAATTAGTGTTGATGGCACGGCACCCAGCTATATTTCTCTTTGACATCAGAGTCAGGAGTGGCAGGTGCTGAAGCAGTCCCTTGCTGAAGCAGTCCCTGGATTTAGTAATGGGGTGGATGAGGGCCAATAAACTGAAGCTGAATCCTGACAAGACAAAGGCACTATGGGAAGGTGTTTCCTGGGTCTGGGAAGTTTATGTTAATCCTATTCTGGATGGGGTGGCCCTGAAGAAGTAGGTATGCAGCTTGGGGGTACTCCTTAATCCAACATTCTTACTAGAGACCCAAGTGGCGATGGTGGCACAGAGCACCTTTTGCCAGTCTTTCCTAGACAGGGATAGCTTTGCCAAGGTGATCCATGCCCTCCCAGTTGGATTACTGTAATGAGCTATATGTGGGGATGTGCTTGAAGATGACTCAGAGGCTCCAATCAGTGCAGAATTGAGCTGCCAAAATTTAACTGGTACTGCCACATTGGTTCACAATCCAAATCTTCAATCCAATCTTAAAAGAAGTACATGATTGCCTATTCACTTCCAGACCCAATTCAAAGTCCTGTTACCTTTAAAGCTCTAAATGGCTTGGTACCCAAATAGTTGAAAGAGTACCTCTTCCCATACCAACCTGCCCCACCTTGAGATCTTCCACTGAGACACTACTCCATGTACATACCTTGTCAGAAGTGTGCTATGTAATTACAAAGAAGAGGGCTTTCTCTGTGGTGGCACCCTGGCTTTGGAATAACCTTCTTAAAGAGGTATGCCTGGTACCTAATTTACAATCTTTTGCCACCGTATTAAGCCAAATTTTTTTTACATTTTAATTGGTATAAACTCTCAATCTGCCTTTGTAATTGAAAAAAAGTATACCGGTAATTGAAATTTTATTGGTGTCTTTTATTATGGCAGTTGGATGTTAGTTGCACTGTACTGTTTTAGGCTTTAAATAATTTATATTGTACACCAACCTGGACTCTCATGCGGTGAAGGTGGTATAGAAATGGTTTACATGAATACCATTTCTATACCACCATCATTTATTACTCAATAAATGATTGAGGCAAATTTGGAGTTCCTGCCTGGAAAAAACACCTCCAGGAAATAAAATCTTAAGAAGAGCCCCGCTGGATCAGACCAAAGGTCTATCTAGTCAGGGATCCTGCTCTACACTAGGGATGTATGGATTTTGTTAAATCCGTTCCATCTGTGTTTTGCAGGTTGTCAGGCATCTTTCCTTCTGTCACCCACCATTGATAAAATCTGACTTTTTGTACAAGAATTTTTTTTCATTTGCAAATCCACACTTGCGCTAATGCACATTAGTGGAAATGTGCACTTGTGCAAGTGTGCATGAGCACAAATGCATTTGCACAAATCCCCCGCAAAAGTTTTTTTTTAAATGGTCCACATGTCCGCGGAATCCACACGACAGGGAAAGCCAGTCCGCTGTGGAATCCACAGGTCAGATTAATAGACATCCAAACTCATTTGATTCCATTGCAGATATCTACCACATCCCTACTCCACACATTAACCAACCAGAAGCTTCTGTGAAACCCACAAGCAGGCTAATTTCAAGGAAAGCTAGGAGTTCCATGGATGCTACCAAAATGTCTTGGGGCGGGGAAGAGACGCACACTCTTCTAAATTGCTGTCAAAATTTTCCTAAAGTTAAATTTGTGTCAAACTTTGAGGCTTGGGCACAGTGTGTGAGGAATTTTTTTTGAGGGGGATCAAGAGTCACTATCACTTTGGAGACATTTCCCAGGCGGTGGCATCTGTACCTTCCTTCCTCAGTCTCACCCACCGCAGCTACAACTCTGAAATGTGTCTGCTTGAAATATAAGGCAGTCACTTGACAAACTATACACCGGCGACTGTCTTGTCAGCATATGAGGGATGAAAGAGGTCAGTCACTTGTTTTGGCAGCAACAACACACTCATGTGTCTTGATGATTAGGTAGCAATTTCCCTCAGGGGCAAATTAATACATAAGAATAGCTATTCCTTTTTGAGATTCACAGAGGAGCAAACTTTAGACAGACTTAGCATTTTAGAATATATTGCTGCAAAGGGATTTGTAATGTCATGGATGCAGGGGGGGGGATGTTTTGTTTCCATTGCAAAAATGGCTTCTGCCACATATCTAGCAGCATGTTTCTTTCACACCTTTTAAAAAAGGAAAAAGGTCTGGCAAAAAATATCTATGTTTCCTTCACATCGCTTTCCATGGCTTCAGATTAAGAGAGAGAGGAGAGTGGAAATTTTTACTCCTCTCATTGTACTAAAGCTCCAGGTCACCTAATGAAGATGGCTGTCATGGACTGACTACACTATTCTTTCTGGCTAACTCCACCAAACCACCCTTAAAATTCTTTGGATCTCAGATTCTACTGAAGGTAGTATGGGGGTTGACTATTAGGTGTGGGCTGGGTAACCCCCAAAACAGAGCCCACAACATTTCAAATAACAAAGTTTAAATTTTACTAAGGGGGGGGAATGTCAATAGGGAAATGTTTTAAAATCTGAATGGACACACAAAACATACAAAAAGACACACATATGAGTGATAGGGTATTAAAACAACCAGGGAGAAATGCATCCAGCTAGCTTCACTAGACTGTGTCCCTATTTTAGCCAGGCCCCTTATCCAAGCAATATCTACTGTCCTTGGTTCAGCTCTCTCAGTCAGTTATCCAGTTCCAGTAGCTCTGACTCTTTGTTTCTTATAGGACTCTGGTCTCCTTTCCCTCCTGTTCTCCCCCCCCCTTCTTCTTTCCGCTTCTTTGTCCCCCTGGCTTTTATTGGTTAAATTAGTTTCTCTCCCCCCCCCACGCCAACCAATCAGTGACTTTTTCATTTCTGCAAACTAACTTTCTATTTCCTGAATTAAAAACTTTTGTTCTCTCTTCCTCTGACCTTTTGTAGAAGTGTATAATCTCTTGGCTTCCTGACAAAAACCTCCTCAGTTCTACATTGTAAGTAATCCTCTGACTTCTAAACTCTTAACCTTTGGGCTGAAATTGACTAGCACACACACTCAATTTAACCCCATAATAATCTATAGCCAAACAAAATACAAAAATAGAAGACAGGTTTATTTCTTCAGATTGGCACAATTAACACATCGGAGTCATCAGTACAAGATATGGCAATAGCTGGTAGTTCACATAGCTTTCTAAAAGAATTAGACCAGCCTTCTCCAACCTGGCGCCCTCCAGGTATTTTGGAATACAAATCCCATCTTCTCCCTGACCATTGACCATGCTGGCTGGGTCTGATGGGAGTCATCATCCAAAACATCTGCAGGACACCAGCTTGTGGAATTAGACAAATTCATGGAAGACAGTACTACCATTATCTAATAAGCTATGACAGCTAAGTGGGACCTCCACGTACAGAGACAGTATACCTCTAAATACAAGGTGAAGTGGAACAAATAAAGAAGGCCCATCACCTTTATATCTTTTTTGATAACTCCAAGAGATACCTGGGTAGCCACTGTCAGAAACAATGTCAGACTAGATGCACCTTGGTCTAATGTTCTTACAGCCCCTTTTGCCACAGATTAATATATTGATCTCTGAGGTCCTTTCTACAACTCCTACTTCTGGTCCAACACACTAGGAAGTAGTGAGGAGAGGGGAACTGCAAGATGCATTGTTCCTCTGAAGGCACATCCCCTTAGGATTCTTGAATGCAAAGCTTCAAGATGTTAGTAATCACATTTCTTTTTAATTAAAACATTTATTTCCCACTCTTCAGGTGCAAAAGCATTGCTCAGGGCATTAAAAATACAGTTTCATAAAAACAACAATATAAAAGAATCAACCAAGGAGATGGAATCAGTAGCTAAAACCAAGATGTAAAAGCATTATCTGCCACTTTCAACAAAAGGTTGTCAGGGGGGGGAAAGGTCCTTAGTGACTGATGAAAAACAGTTAGGGAGGCAGGCAATTGCACTGCATGGGGCAAAGTATTCCATAATCTGGGTGCCACCACTGAGAAGGCCTTCTGTCTTGTCCCACAAAAACATGCTTCCACTATAGATAGGACACAGAGAAGGGCCTCTCCTTCTGATCTTAGGGAGAAGGCAGGATGATATGGAGGCATGAGGAGGCACATGCCAATCCTGTTTCAACCTCCCTGACAACACTAAATTGGCATGATTTGTGTTGTCCACCAGTTTAGTTGTGCATTGGTGCATTACTGACTCAGAACAAACTTACAGTACAGAGTGAATAGCATTGTTATTGTGCATCAGCAAATCATCTGATCACTGCCTATGGTGTATAAGCTGGCATCATTTAGACACAACACTGAAGCATAGTTTAGCACTTCAGGAATGAGCCTGGGTAAGCCTTGCGCTCCAGGGCTTCCCCTTCCCTTCTCCTCCTGTGGCACAGGGGTAAGGTGGAAATCAGAAGCAATTGCTTCCTGTTTCCAGCTAACTGCAGCTTGCTGTTATGCCCAAAGTAAGACAAACTATAGTTAGTTTTAACCATGCCTTGTCAAATAAGCCAACTTCAAACTGTGGTTTATGATCCTAGCTTGTTCAGATAAAACATAATTAAAATTAACTTCTTTGGACACAACAAAAAAACACAGTTATTTAAAAATGGAAGCAAATGCTTCTGATCCTCATAGCTACTCTGGAGGAGGAGAGGGGAGCACATTAAACTATGATTTACCATTACATCTGAATAAGGCTACTGTTCTTCTTCTACTGAGGGCTGATTCAGATAAATATAGCACAGTACAGTGAAAGGTTAGCTGACTTTCTCTAGCCCTCTGCATACAATTTGCTGCCACTCCTTTGCACATTCAATGAACATGTGGGGAGCGGGCAGAGTATGCCCCCAGTCCTGAACAAGGCCCCTGGGCACACAGCTCTAAGCTTGGACTGAGCCTGCTGCAGGTACCTGTGGAGCTTCTGTTCAGGTCTTCATTGGATGCATGTTGATCAGAGGGGATGCCTCAGTGCTGCTGCCATGGGTATGTGTTCCTACATGTTTTCACTGAATACACAGAGGAGCTAATGTATGACAAGGGCTAGTATGTGCTGCAGTCCAATTAAATGGTTGTGTGATTGCTTTACCATCCACTCAAGTCACCTTTCTCATCACACTCTCGCTAGGGAGCGCTGCTGGCCTGATTCAAATGTTACTGGTGCGGTTGCTGCCTCCCGATGAGCAGATCCCATTCTACCCCTGTCATGTGCAAATGACAGAGCCATGTCTGCAGATAATGTGGATGATTCCCATGTTACTTCAGCTGGCACACAGGGAACTATGAATGTGATGCACTGGCAACATATGACTGGCCTCATGATTGCTTTAATTTCAAGAAAAAGGAGTTCAGCGCTTCTCTTCTCCACAATTCAAAAGTTCCAGAGCACCACAGGTGATCAAATGTGCAGCCTGGGCTAAAATGCATCTCTCCATTAACTGTAATGTAAAAGGTAGCTATACACAGATATCCTCAGTGCTGCAGTGAACAGGGAAGTCTGTGTGCATAAAATTAGGGATGTGCAACTCAGCAAAGCTTGAGCTCATGGGTTCTCGGATTTCCACCTCAAAGCTCATTCTACCTTGTGTCCATATAAGATTGCGAGCTTTGGGGTTTGTGGGGGGAGAGTTAACACAAAAATCTGTGCTTATTTTCATGCACATTTTTTCCCAAAGGTATTGTGCACATTTATTTATTTTTTTAAGTATACATTTGTCTCCCATTGACTAAAGCATGATTGGGTGCATTTTTCAAATATACACATTTTTCAAATGCATTTTAGTTGTGTGAATTGCATTGTAAGCACAGAAATGTACAGACTTCAGCCCACAGTGTGCATTCGGGTCTGTGTTCAGTGAATTGGATAAATCTGGTCAAAAGCAAATAATTTCTCACCCACTCCTAGTGCACATCAGAGCTGCTGCTTGTACAAAGATCATTTGGATTAGGGCATAGATGTGTGTAGTGGTTCAACATATGCTGGGGGACTTGGGATGGACATATCTGTCAAGTTTGATTCTGCTCAGTTTCTCATTTTTCCAGTATTGTTTGTTCTGTCCAATTTCTGCATCAGCTTGTGAATTTTTTAGAGTCTGCATGAAAATTCATACAGATTTTCATCCACATTTCTCAAAATTGTGCATTTTTTTTATAAACTTTGCAAAATATATGCATTTTGGTATGCACTTTTCTATATATATGGTTTTGCAAGCAATTTCACCTAATTTAATGCATTTTCCACACTTTCCCCATATATATTCCCCTAGTATGAGTTTTGTACTCATTTTCCCTATCATGTGCATTTTTGTGTACATGTTTTGATTTGAGAAGTGAATTGCAAAATTTGGAGAAGTGTGGATATTGCTAGATCAGTGTGTTCCAATTCATGCATAAGATCAGGAAATGTGACTTTGGTAAGTTTGTGTTAAAATGCAAGCCCAATGAATTTCTCACCCAACCCTAGCTGGGCCCCATTGGTCTACAAAACTGGCAGGACCTAGCATGACCCTAATGTAGGGTACCATAATGTAATGGGCATGAAAACCATCTTGCGTTCATGGTTAAAATGTTTATTTGTTTTAACAGAATTTCTATTCCCCGCTCCCTTCCATATATAAGTACTCTTAGGGCAGCTCACAAAATTGAAACCATGTCTAAAACAGCCCTGTACAACTTGTGACCCACCAAGACAAATGCAGTCCCATAGGTGCCAATTATGGCATTGTTGGGGGCTGGTCAATCCCCATGTTTGCAGTCCCAAGCAAGTAACACCAATAGGGTTATCAAGCCCCTGGTTCATGGCTGGTGGCTGCACTTGCTTTGGTGGATCACAAATTGTGCAGACCACAACCAAAGCTGGAATCTGGATGTAGATGTCAGAGGGGAGAAGTACCTCCTCTTCTTTGGGATGCTTCCCATACTCCTGGCTTCATACCATCAGGGAAGGCTGGTGACTCCTATGTCAGTGGGACTCCTTATCCATTGCAGCTTTTATTCTGAGCTTTACAGGAGTTATCCATGGGCAGCGATGCTTCGGCTGTGTTTGTTGCTAGCTCCACCATTTTAATCTTGTTTATTCTATTTTTAAGCTTGCTGATACAGGTTTTGTCAGGGGTTTTTCTTTTCAACCCCTTCGCATAGCTTTACAGCCTTGCAGATCATATTTTGGGGGTTTTTTAAATTATTGTTGGGTTGCTCTCTTTCATAATAAGAGATTAGCCAGGAGTTTGGCCGGCTGCCGCAAAGGAAACTGGGAGGCTAAGGGAGTTTCGTTAGAGCTTTATGCTTACTTTTCGTCACTTTTTGTCAACTCCTTATCATTAAGGGGATAAGAAAGGCAATATAAGTCAACATAAATCATATCTTCAGCTGCTAAACCTTCTAAGTTACGTGGGAGTCCACCTCCATCACAACTCACCAGAATTGTTCCTGGGAGGACTGAAGAGAGCTGAAGAGGGAGGAGAATCTCGCTAAAGGTTTGGGATTCCGAGTATGGTGATTTTATTCTTTGTTGGCTTTTTGGGCTCTTCTTCTGTTCGTCGCTTATGTTTCAGGTTGGCCGTTAGAAGGATGAGTTGACCCGCCCCATGCCTGACATCTGTCACTTTTGACGTAGAGGCAGGAGACTCTTTGATAACCCAGCCCTGCTTGGTTCAGTGGGAAGTTATTTTTTGCAGTAATCTACTAAATATGGTCATCTCCAGAAGTCAGTGTACTTGAATAGGGAAAAACATAACTAAAGTAAAACCAACTAAGATCTCATCAAAATCAACTAAGATCTCATCAAACTCTATCTAGCCTTATATTAGCACGCTTAAGGGGGACACAGTGAATCCTGGTGAAACAAAAATGAATGGCAGGAAAGGAACCCCTTGCGAAGGAGCTGCCACTGTAGTTGGCATTGAAGAGACTTGCCCTAAAGGGGAATTATTAAATGTGCAGAGGGCGCCCATTTTAACTATTAATCCTCTGCCATTGCCAGTGCCCTGCATGACCACTGTTCCACCACATAGTTCAAATAACATAAATGTTAAAACCATAAGAAATCAAAGCCTTGATGACAGCTTGATAGCTTTTTTTTTTTTTTTTACGAGATGCCACCTTTAGGGGAACTCCTAAGGAAAGAGAAGGATATTTTGGCTGGCTTCGAGGAGCAAAATAGGATCATCAACAACTCTCAGCTTTGAAACTTGATCCCCTAACCTCTAAGGATGATCTAACTTCAGTAGAATTCTCTGCAAACATCGATGACCTAGATGAAGGAAAAGTGCACCAAACTTCAGAGATCATCTGTATGTTAAATTATCTTCATGCCACTGTAGGCTCTTTAAAAGCTAACATCCAATTCATTGCATCCTTGATAAGTGAGGGTATTTTAAAAGCAGCCCCCCCCTAAGGAAGTGGGAAGGGACAAATGACATAAACAAACTGTAAAATGACTTCCAGAGTGCTAGGCAGTGTTCTAAATCTCCGTCCACCCTAGCATCTTTAATAGGGCCTGATGGTAAATTAACAGAGTATCCTGGAGATCTAAGAGATTTAAGAGCAATAATTGTAAAACGAGAGTGAGAGCTCAAACCCAGGCTATGAATATAAACCACAAGAGAAAATCAACAAAGTTTAATTTTAATAGACTTTTTGCACTTATGGCCCATAAAGTCAGATCCTGTACCTATAATAGATCCATGAGGCATTCAAAGACTAGTAAAATAAAAGAAAGTAAAATTGAATCCACATTGCTGTCATCTACTGTCACTCCTATCGATCTAGAACAGGCCCCAGCATATACAGAAGGGGCTGTCCCCGCCTCAAAAGAAACAACCGCCAGTAAACTTGATCTAGTTAAGAGTGTCTGCAGTTCAGATAAACAGGCTAATCATCAGTATTTCACACCTCTACCCCTATTAGCTCCCTCAGCCAAGAAAAACCATAAACCCTCATCATTAATTCTAATAAGAAACCAACTTGCATTTATTAACTATCCAAAGCCAGGTGGATATTTGTCTTCAACTTCAGCAAAAACACTGTTTTATCAAGTTGGCGAATTCTCTCAAGGCAAACCTCTTGAAATTGGATGATGTCAAGAGAATAGACTATCATTATTATATAATCTCTTGACAATTAGAGTTTTAATTAAATTTAAAAATGACAATTTAACCGCAAAGCCCTATAAGATGAAGAGCCTATTTAGCAATTACAAGATAGGGATTACTCGAGTTTTTTGGCTCTACATCTCCTTCTCCCCTCCTTAATCTCCCCAATAAATCAGTAAATGGGAAGTTAGGATGGGGTATAGAGAGTTCCAAATCACCGTCTGAGGCAAGAGACCTGATCTGTTTGAGTGACATGCCGTCTAGAGGGGAGAACGAATCTTGCTCACAGAGCCCCCTCATTTCCCCTAATCTAGAAGAAACAAATGAGGAATCCCTAGTAGATTCATTTAACAAACTCCCCTTATTTGACAAATTGGCCATAATAGGGAGTCTCAGTTCTCTTCAGGCCATGTTAAGCAAACTGTGCATTAGAGTACCCAGATGCTAAAAGTTCTGACCTAAAAGTTCTGGTTTAGCCCCACTTACCCTTTGGGATGGATTTCAGTCTGTTTGGAAGCAGGCAATCTCTCAAAAGATTCAGCAGTACGGACTTTCATTGCATTACCTCATTTCTTTGGGCCCTGAGAAGGGTAGGGCAATCTTCAAACAGCGCATTTTGGATATAGAACGACAACTCGATCTTAGCTCTGTGTCCAGTCAAATCTTCATCAAAAGAGTGCCCCAAATTTTTATACCAGCCAATTTTTTAAATATACTTTCTATTCAAAAACATTGTAGGGCTTTTACTTTAGCACGTTTTAATACTCTTCCCTCAAAGGTCCTGGAGGGAAGATACAAGAAAATTTCTTATTATGATTGTAAATGCCCTTGTGGCTCCAGTGAGATTGAATCCGTGACTCATGTTCTCCTCTATTGTACTTTTTACTGAGACCTGCAGAAAAATTGTTGGAAATTGTAATGTTGCCTGCTTAAATCAACAAGGTAATATAACCACTAATTAGAGTGGGAGGAAAGGGTTAATTGAAGATTCCCAGGGTGCATGTCGTTGTAACCCCTCCTCCCTACTTGCGGCCGCTCTGGCCAGCGCTCTCTGCTCTCTCCCCCTAGATGGACACATGGTCTGAGCTGGCTTCTAGGCAGTGATCTCCTCCAACAAAGAATTTAATCTGCCTATATGCATCCTCCTGCATATATGAAATACAAACTGTAAGTAAAACTAATAAAATGTCTTTATTAGTTTTAAACCTTGTATGGACAATCAATTTCCTTTTAAGAGCCTTTTTAACAAGGGTTTAGCACCCCACGTGGTGCTAACCAGTTTCAATACCCAGGGTGCGTGTAAGGGGGAAAACTCTGCTTTGTCCTAACAGTATAGAACTGACTCCTTCCCATATCCTCCAACAAAAAATTTTATTGAGTCACCCCTTTGGAATATCCCAGGATGTTCAGATGCCTCTTACACCATACTACTTCTTTCTGATCAATCTCCCAAAATCACCCTCCAAGTAGCCAAATTTTGTGTTGCCACCGTGTACGAGTTCGTGCCATTAGCACTATGTGCACGAGTTCGTGCCATTAGCAAGCCGCCTTGGGTCCCAGTGTTGGGAGAAAGGCAGGATACAAATAAATTATTATTATTATTATTATTATTATTATTATTATTATTATTATTATTTATCATGTTCTTAAAATATGTTCTTGTATTTCATTTTATATTTGTAATCTATGCTGGTCATTGACCATAATACAGTAATACCTTGGATTGCAAGTAACTTGGTTTGAGAGCGTTTTGCAACACAAGCAAATTTTATTTTTATTTTTTCTTACTTGATATACAAGCGATGTCTTGCAGTACAAGTACTGTAGTACAGCTTAAATTAAAAATCTCTGTACAAATTTTTTGGGGGGGATTTCATTTTGATATAAGAGTGTTTTGGATTACAAGCACGTTTCCGGAACGAATTATGCTCTCAATCCAAGGCATGACTGTAAATTAAACTGAACTGAGCTATCCGTGGTGCTGTACTCCATTCCATCCTCAAAATAGGTTCACCACCCTGGAGCACCATGGATAGCTCCTATAATACTCAGAATAAAAGCTGCAATGGATAAGGAGCCCCACTGACACAGGCGTCACCAGCAGCAATCCCTGCATACCACAGCACACAGTACTAACCCTGCATTTATGGATTAAACAGGGGTGGGCAGAACAGAAGGTAGATCAGAAACTACTGGCACAGATCTCTGGATGATTTGCTGTAGATCATCAAGGATTTCTAACTTCTAATTTTAAGAGCAACAACAAAATTACTCTCCCGCTCCCCACCACCAGAACAAATTATACTGCTAAAATTAAGAAAGCTTGGAGTAAGCAAGAGTGTATTTTTGTGTGGAAGGGCTGTGAGCCCCATTCCATTCCAAGACAGAAGGACAGATTCTTGGGCTTGGGATCCTTTAATTCTCAGTGCGTGACTTTCTCACCAGTCTCTGGTTGGTGGACCTCAGGATACTAGTAAAAAAAACTGAAAAGCCTGACATCTGCCAGCCCCTGGATTAAAACAGGGAAAGAAAGAAAAATCCCAATACCTCTTTTCTTTGTTCCCTGATTAGTATCTCCAAACTTCAGCAACAGCTAATAACCTTACCCCTTTCCAAGCAGTCACGTTTCACTGGAGTAATTCACGCAAACACCGGCTGTAGAGCTACTTCATTGGCCTATTAGCTTGCAGCCTGTGCCACCATGTCGCAAGGAGTGCACAATTCACCCAGCAGAATCGATCATATTGACTGCTGACTTATGAGCCGCATCAACAATCAGTCCCAAGGAGCCTGGATTCTCCTCAGCGCCAGCTCCAAAAAAAGACTTGTTAGGATCAGAGTAAATATTAGCAGCAGCATGGGCACAGTGTAGGGAAGGCAACAGATTAGCTCGCTGAGAATGAAAGCAACAACAAGACAAAAAGTGAAGGGCCGCAACAGTATAAAAGTAACACCATTAAAGAAGAAAGGCAGCACCACTCAAGGGATGCTGAACTGAGATGTACTCGCCACCATTTCAAACCCTGCTCAGCAGCAAGCTTTCTCAGGGGGTCACATTTGGAAGGGATGAGTGAGACCTGCAACAAAAAGGATGTATGAGAAATTCATTTCAGTTTGTTTATGATCAGAATTAACTCAGTTCACACCTTCCAGACCAAACATAGAATTGGACAAAATCTGCGGGTGAAGTCCATACATTTCTGAGCTTGCAATGTGATTCACAAATCACAGACCCCCAAAAATGTGTTTGACAGCATGTGTACATTTGAAACATGCACATGGAAAATGTGTTCTTTTGAAAAATGTATAAAATATGCTTTAATCAATGGAAGAAGAATGTGTATGCATACATTGCAAAGATGTGCACAATTGATGTGTATATTTGGAAAAATATGCATGAAAATGTACATGGATTTTCATGTGAAAAGAAAAAAACAACACTCACAATGACAACCTGATACGGACTCAAATCAGAATGAGAATCAAGCTAAAATTCAGACAACGTCAGTGAACTCGAGTTTTGCTGATTTGCACATTCCTAAAATGTTGCAGTGTATCCTGAGCTCCTGATTCAGCCTCCCCCGTGTTTTTTAGGTTTGGACTACAACTCCCAGAATTCCTGGTTGGGGCTGATGGGAGTTGAAGTTGAAAACATCTGGAGGGCATCAAGTTGGGAAAGGCTGTCCCAACATATTGAATACATATTTATTGAATTTTAATTGTACCTGTTGTGTGTATTTTTTATTTTATATGCTGCCTTCGGAGGGTTCCAACTTTAAAGGAAGCCTAGACATTTTAAATTTTAAAAAATCCAGCCAGCCATTAGGGATGGATGTTGAATCAGGCTGTTTCTGATCTGTATCAGTTTTGCATGTGTTCACTCACAAATATGTTACATCCCATTTTCTGTGAATTAAAAAAATCCATGAAAACTTGGATATACCTTCCCTAAAATATGCCTTTTGTATGCATTTTTCCTGGAAAAATGCAGTTTTGTCTGCATTTTTGGGCCAAGAATTGCATAGCAAAATTTGAGGAACTGCACAATCATGAAAGATAACTTCATTCTCATTTGCTTATAAGTCTGGGAAGTGCAAATTAGGTCAGTTCACTTAAAAATTCAAACAGAATGAAATTCTTCAACTTCCCTACCAGTCAGGCATACTCTCCTCAAGGTTAGTATAAGCTGTAAGGGACTCCGGCAGGCCAACAGACTCTTCCCCACCCAACCAACCCAGTTTTCTATTTTCACACACACACACATTCCATGGCTCCTGAAGGCCACTGAACATGCTCAGTCCTCAGTGGGAGGTTTCTTGGGGGTTGCCCCATTTGTTTCTTTGTTTCCAATATTTTGTACTTTACATGCCTCTGAGCTCACTTAGCATGCTGATACTGGCACTGTTATACCAATTGCATGTATATTATGGGTTGTATCCAGAAACCTCATTCCAAATATGGAACAATATCACTGGTGGAACAGGACTTCCATGTTCCTTCTTCCTCTCCCCCCCCCATGTTTCCTATAAATCTCCTCTAGAGGGTCCCCCGGATCTGCAATCAAATCCATACACTTCCAAGCTTCCGATGTAATCCATGGAGCCAAAGAAATGTGTTCAAAAGCATGCATATACATTTGAAAAATGCACATGAAAAATGCGTACTTTTGAAAAATGCACACAAACATACTTTAATCAATGGGAGAATAACGCATACATTTCAAAGATGTGCATAACCGATATGTATATTTGGGGAAAATACGCATGAATTTTCATGCAAGAAGAAAAGAAAAACAAATATTGCATGATACAGACATGAGACAGAACAAGCTTCAAGGTGGAATTTGGACAACTTCAACAAGCTTGAGTTTTGCTTGTATGCACATCCCTATTTTCTCTCTAATCATGCATTTTTAAATGTATTTTATATATACCTTTGAATCAAGAACTGTATCTTAACATTTGGGAAGTGCAAAATTCAAAAAGATCAAATTCCTCAAGCATCCCCGCTACCTGTTTTTTACTGGAGGGGGGGGAATGTTCTGGACCGTGTTTTGCATTACCTA
Source organism: Shinisaurus crocodilurus (assembly GCA_021292165.1). Taxonomy (NCBI): domain Eukaryota; kingdom Metazoa; phylum Chordata; class Lepidosauria; order Squamata; family Shinisauridae; genus Shinisaurus; species Shinisaurus crocodilurus. The sequence continues at coordinate 41,656,752 of CM037881.1, read as the reverse complement.
TCACTGAACCACAGAAAATAGAGAATGCAGGGTTTTAGTGCACATGACTTGATGCCACTCCTCCTGAGACTAGAGTTCAGAAGAAACTGGACAGCCCAGGTGAGAGAAACTCAGGATGAACCCTTTGCCTGTTGAAGCATGAAGGTCTTCTCCCAAGAGACAATAAACCCCCTCCTTTCCAATCTGAGCCAGCTGGATTGATTTTCCTGTGAATAAGTAGTCAGCTTCATCTGATGACTCAAAGATGTCAACTCACTGGAGTGGCAGCTGTACAGTTCAGTGATGGCACACTATGCCATTCTCCATTATGTCAGTACTGAGCATTTCAAAATAGTGCTGTGCCAAAGTCTGGCCTCAGAATTCCTGAAATTTTCTTCCCCTGTGAAAGAGACTTTCGTTCTTCTGCCTCATTTGCAGAGCACCACAGAATTTCTTTTAAATTCCATTTGGTTGTGGTTTTGAACTTACCTTATCATTGCAAAGTTGCCGAGGGTGCTGTTTTCTTCTTCTTTCTATTACACATCCCTCCATTGCTCTGCAGCCTCTCCAGCTGCTCATGCTTCCTGATCTGAAAAAGCCCCATGGGAGGAGTGACCTCATGACATCTTCCCCTTGGCTTCCCCAGGGAGGCTGCAGAGAGCCAGGGGGATGATTGTTCAATGACTGAGAAGACACTCAAGCACAGCCATTGGTCACCCCATAACTAAAGTAAGAACACCCACCCCCACCCCGCCCATGAGAATTTCACATACATTTTATTCTCCTTTGGGGGGGGAAATGAAAGCAATTGCTTTTCTATCAAATTGATTGAGAATGGTTGAAAAACATTTAGAAGAAATTTTTGGCACAGCACTAATTTCAGCAAATGAACAAAGGGGCTCTAGAATGGAAGAGCCAAATCTTTGACAAGTTAGGTGCTGGGAGAGTCGTAGGGAATGTCAGAGAAATTTGAAACAGATTCAAATTACTTCGGATTTCTATGGATTTGACCTGTGAATTATGCAGTGGACCAGCATCCTCTGAGTCACACAGATTCCGCAGACTTGCAGATTGGTTTGCTTGTTTTTTACAACTTTCTGGAATTGTACACAAATTTAGTTGTACAAAAGTATGATAGTTAGTAGAAAATACATGCCATTAAAAAAAACAGTCAAGATTTTATACATGTCCGACCTCTCTTCAGCCTTCGCTGTGAAGCAGTAAGAAAAATACACAAAATATTGTGTTCCAGTGAAAGGTACATAAATTGTGGCAGACATTTTTGCATATTTTTTTGAAGGGGGGGAAATTTGATTCCATCCATGAATGAAAGATGGCTGACAATCTGTGAAACACACACGGAATGGATTAAACAAAATCCATACATCCCTAGAAGAAGGACAAAATGGCAAAAGGAAGAATACAACCCATGTCAGGCATCAGTGTGGAGGGGAAAGGATAAAAAAAAGTGTGTGCAGGTCAAGCAGTTACTCCTAAAAGGATCGTCTCCTCCCATATGTACCTGCCCGGACACTAAGATCTGCATCAACGGTTCTTCTCCGAGAGCCCCTGCCAAAGGAAGTGAGGCAGGTGGCTACCAGGAGGAGGGCCTTTTCTGCTGTGGCACCCCGGTTATGGAATGAGCTCCCCAAAGAGGTTCGCCTGGCACCTATTTTATATTCTTTCCATGCCAGGTGAAGACCTTTCTGTTCTTCCAGGCATTTTAATCATTTTAATCATTTTGATCATCTTAATCATTTTAATGTTGTAATTGTTTTTAATTCCGTTATTGTAACTGCTGCTGCTAGCTCTGCTGCTAGTTTTTAATCTGTGGTTTTAAATTTTATATTTTATATTGTATTTTATTATTTTAACTGTTGTAAACCGCCCAGAGAGCTTCGGCTATTGGGCAGTATAAAAAGGTATTAAATAAATAAATAAATAAAAGGAAAGCATTCTCCTTATTAAGGAGGAGATGTGAAGAATGTGATGCACTGCATACAAATCTCAGAGACAATCTTGGAACCTACCATTTTAGACTGAAGGTGGGAGAGGGGATAACATGACTGAATGCTCCCATGCATGAAAATACACTGCTCAATGGAAAATTAGCATGTCAAGGAGAGGTCCTTGTCTATCCTTCTCCCTAACATACTAGTATTCTGTGTTTTCTGAACTGGGGACTACTGGAGGTGGGGAGACGACACTGGATCTATATATGGGGGCACAGAGAAAATACTTCTTCACACAAAATATAATTAATGTACAAATTCATTGCCAAAAAACATTGGCTTGTATCCAAGGTTAGTCTCACTTAAGTCCCATTCATTTCAATGGGTCTACTATAAGTAGGACTAACATTGGATACAACCCATTGTGATGTTCACTGGCTTAGAAGGCTTTAAAAGGAGATTAGACAACGTCATGGACAACAAGTGCATTAATGGCTACTAGTCGTGATGGCTATGTGGAAACTACATGTTCGGAAGCAGTATGATACTGAATTACCAGGTGTTAAGGGACAAGCCACAGAGCAAGGCTCTTGCCTTCATGTCTTGCTGGTGGGCTTCCCGAAAGCATCCAGTTGGCCACTGTTGGAAGCAGGATGCTGGACTAGATGGACCTTTGATCTCATCCAGCTGGGCTCTTCTGATGTTGTCATGGGCAGGTCCCTCGTTGGAAGTAATGACCAAATACGTTGTGGTGTGCTCAAAATTAATTGTCTCTAAATTATCAGTCAAGAAGGATGAGGAAAGATCTCAGTTATGCCCTATAGTGACCTGCTTCCCCATGCTTAGTGTGGGAGAGCATGGGCCATGTCCTTAATCATTGCCAAATATTTTGCAATGTTTTCAATGTTCCTTTTTTTTTTTTTTTTTAAGGGGGCAATGGATATCCATTATGAAAGAGAGTGCTTCCATGAGCTCTTTTTGGATATTGATTATGTGGAGAATGGATGCATAATGTGGAGGGTGAAACTCATTAGCAGGCTCTACCTCCATTCTAGACACACTCATTAGAACATCTGGTGAAACTCCTCCATGCATACAGGATCTCTCTTCAGGTTTTCTAATGCAGGGGCTGGACAGAAGTAGATCTGGATCTACTAGTAGATCTTTCTGTGATTTGCAGTAGATCAGCAAGGATTTCTGACTCCCAATTGTTTAACAACAAAAATGACTCCCATCTGTCTTAAATTATGCTGCTGAAATGAAGAAAGCTTGGGATAATAACTGGGTGTGGATTTTTGTGTGGAAGGACTGTGAGCTCTTTTCAGTTCTGGTACATTTGGGGGGCTCACAGGGTTGGATCCAATGATGATGTCATTCCACCACCCATTGAAGAACCCTCCAGAGCAAGTTTAGCTGTGTGTGGGAGGTTGCAGTGGGAAGAAGAGGATGGGGAAGTCCTGTTGCATGAGCAGAAGTCCTATTGTGCAAGCGGGCTTCTACTCGCGCAATGTCAGATACAAGGCACAATGCTTTGATTCTAAGTGTATGCCTTTTGCACCAGGCTTTGGTTGATGGATCCTGGATTTGGTTGATGGATTCTAATTTTTAAAAAAGTAGATGCTGCAACTCTAAAGTCTGCCCATTCCTGTTCTAGTGTATGTGTGTAGATCAGAGGCAGAGCCTGGCTGCAACACACACACACACACACACACACACACACACAGAGTCATTCTCCATGGAATGAAGGCCTATACAGGACATGATGGGAGCTAGTTGGAGTACTATTTCTCTCTCCTCTAAAGTCCGAGATGTCATGCCATGAAGTTCTAAAGTAGGAGATTTAGAATCACTGAATACACTTTTCCATTATAGCATATTGTGATTTCCACAAATATTCTCATCAAGTTGTCCCTTCAGATTTAATAAGGAAAGAGAAGCACAGCTGATTTTAGAGACTGGTAAACAGCCACTAACACAATCGCCTGTGGTAAGAGCTGGCTTTGGGAAGGAGGCAGATAAGTTGTAAGAAAGCTGGTTAGTGGTGTGTCCCCCACCACCCCTTTGGCTAACATGTGCACGTCTGGACAGGCAAGCAGGAAAAAACTTGATATGGACCAAGAATCTTTCTGGACCTATTTGCAAGATTAATTAATTAATTAATTAATTTTATTTATTTAATAAATAAATAAATTATATTTATTTAATATAAATAGTTAAATTTAGGGCTTCTTTTAAAAATTGAATTATGATTGCATACTGCATTATAGGCTGCACTAAGCCATATCTTCTTGCTAATACCATACAGGTTTGGGTGTTGTTGTTGTTTTCTCATTTTAATGGAAGTATCAGCCACTTAATATAACCTGCCAGCATACCCTGACATATCAGTTCACTTTGTTATCTAGTCTTGTTCTTCAGAATAGGGGTGGGCGATCCTCCAGGACACAATCCAGCTCCGGCTCAGTGGATGCCACTGCTGAACCCACCAAGCTGGGCCGAAAGCGGGCACATGCTGCGCCACTTGTCAGACTTCCAGGTTCCCGGCGGGCCACTGTTTACGTAGAAAATGCCTTAAGATACATCAAAAGTGGCTGCAATTTGCCCAAATTATGCAAATTGTGGCTGCTTTGGGCATACCTTAAGGCATTTTCTGCATAAACAGCAGCCCACTGGGAACCCAGAAGTCACTTCCCCAGCTCGACTCTGGAGAACACGAGTTGAGCCAGGGAAGTGGTAAGCGAGACGGAGTTCGGGGGTCGAGTCTGGCCAGTCAGCCAGATTTCCATCCCCCAAATGAAATCCTTGCACATCCCTACTTCAGAATTTCCATTCATATACCATCCATTTAAAAATATGCAATTTACCACACTGATGATTACGATAGGCTTTGTCCCTTTACATGAAGAATACAATTAATGGCCCAATTGATTGTCATTAATTACCACATTAGCAGTTGCAAATAGTGTTTGTTGGGTTCCATCAAATTATCCAATTCCCCTCTTTGATAATTAATTGTCTTAGTGATGACACAATAATGCTTCAAAGGAGTCCTCTCTTGTACCGGTGTAAAGGAAAGCTTTCTTCCCCCCCCCCTTCAGATCAGGGAACAATAAAGAACCACTGTGATATGCTAATGTATCATTAAACATAAAACAAGGCTACATGTGCATCTATTCTGAGTGTTGGAAGCCTGGGAAAACATCTGATTTGATGGACTGGGGGGAGATCTCCTTGTTTAAGTTGCTGCAAGTGTGGACAGCCAAGCTTGGGCCATCGTCCTAAGGTTAGTTGTCAGAGTCAGAAGTAGAGCAGGTAAAAGAGACTGCCCAGGTACATAATGCCAGAAAGTCAAGTTCCTGGTATTTGTTGGTATAGCCAAGCCAGAGGTTTCATACTGGCTACCAATCACAGAGGCTGATGTATGTTGCATATCTGTATTTTTCTTTCTGTCTGTCTGTTCTGAAGGAGGTTATGAGGCATGAGCACGTCCCAGCCTCGCACGTCCCAGCCTCGCAAATGGAGAATGCCTTGGAGATCCCTGCAGGATGTATGAGAACTTCATTTTTGCTTTCAAAACATGTGAGCATGCCCCATTCAAAGCCCCGAGCATGAGCATATGCCCACCAAAAGTATTCAAAAATTGTTGATCACGTACTCATGTTCCTCTCATTCCTGATTTCCAATTCAATTTGTGCAACTGCAAATTTCCTTATTTCCACAAATTTCCTAAGTAGAGTGAATCAATCAGCCCCACTTTAGTCTATAGAGGAAATTTGTGCAAACTAGGAAAATTGCACAAATTTGGGGAGATTTGTGCAAATTTCAGGAGATTGCCCAAATCTCCTATTCTATCACTGCTCAATTTGCGCAAGTTTCCCATTCACACAAAGTGAGCAGGAATCGCAAATGCAAATGCAAATGGGAAATGGGCACGAGACAAGTGGCAAGACGATGTTCGGGGAATCCTAGCCAGCTCAGTCATCACTCATTCGCCTATCCTTAGGAGAACCCTTGAAAAGTTTGAAAGTAAAGAAGTCAATGGGTAAAATCCAACATAAGTTCTACTTAGAATAGACTAATTGAAATGAATGGAACGTAAGATAGTCATGACTTATTTTCAGATATAACCGTTACAAAACAAATAGTTTCAGCTGAACTTTTTAACTTTGCCGTGCAATCCTATGCATGTATATTTAGAAGAACCCTCATTGAGTCTACTCCCAAGGAAGCCTTAATCTTGCAGAAATCATAGTCCTTTCATATGAAGAATATATGAATATATGATATGAAGCTGCCTTACACTGAGCTCAGTACTATTCCGACGGGCAGTGGCTTCCTTGTGTCCTGGGCAGAGGATCCTATCTGGGATTCTTTCAACTGGGGATGCTGTGGCAGCTTTTCCCAATCTTGGGTCCCCAGATTTTGTTGGACTACAACTCCCATCACCTCTAGCCAGTATGACTGATGAGGGGTGATGGAAGTTGTGGTCTGACAACATCTAGGGACCCAAGCTTGGGAATGGCCATGCTGGGGAATGAACCTGAAATAAACTCTATGTTCTATTACCCAGCTACATCCCTGCTTCCTCATCTCCCATCACGGCAGACCAGCCTTTCTCAACCTAGTGCACTGAAGATGCTTTAGAATAGAACTCCCAGCATTCCTGACCATTGGCTATGGTGGCTGGGGCTGCTGGGAGCCCAAAGGGGTTCCATCTGGAGGGTATCATCTTGGGGAAGGCTGCTGTAGACCAAGTAGCAGAGGAGTATCTATTCTAATTTTCACTTGTTCTAGTAGCAACATAGAATCATAGAAAAGTAGAGTTGGAAGGGGCCTACAAGGCCATGGAGTCCAACCCCCTGCTCAATGCAGGAATCCAGGTCAAAGCATCCCTGACAGATGGCTGTCCAGCTGCACCTTGAATGCCTCCAGATTGGGAGAGCCCACCACCTCCCTAGGTAGTTGGTTCCATTGTCTTATTGCTCTGACAGTCAGGAAATTTTTCCTGATGTTTAGGTGGAATCTGGGTTCCTGTAACTTGAGCCCATTATTCTGTGTCCTGCAAACTGGGATGATCGAGAAGAGATCCTGGCCACATGGATAGAAGCTAGCTCTATCTAGAACAGGGGTGGGCAACTTGTGGCCCTCCAGTTGTTTTGGCCAAGAACTCCCATCATCCCTCACCATTGGCTATGCTAGCTAGGTCTGTTGGGAATTGAGCCCAAAATATCAGGAGTGCCACAAGTTGCCCACCCCTGATCTATATGAAAATGCATATACAATTTTCATCTACCAAACCTATTATTGTCAATTCATGCTTAATTCAGGAAATAGTAAGCAAATGAAATGATTGACAATGGTCACAATTGAATATTAGAATTAAGGGTGCTTGTGCCCATTGAAATAATTGGACTAATGCAGGTTTCATACATCAAGAACATCTGATTTGAAATGGCAGAAATGAACTATCACCAGGGATGGGGACTCGGACTCAAGGACTTGACTCGTGAATCGGACTGAGTCCCCCCTCTGACTCGACTCGGACTCGAGTCCCAATATTTTTAATGGGACTCGAGACTCGACTCGGGACTCGAGACCAAAGATTCGTCAACATCCCTGGGCTGTTGACGAGTCTTCTGGCTGTGCCAGAAGGAGCGCGATCACCGGTGAAGAGCGCGCATGGAAGCAAGGTGCGCCGCTGCTCAGCCACTATGGACAGCTACCAGGAGTGCAGCCCCAACGATGTGTTGAGATTTATTTTGATTGATGTGTTGTTGTGGGGGGTTTGGGTTAGGGTCAGACATTTTGGGTTTGGCTGCCTCTGTCTGCCTGTCTGGGGTTCCCAGCCTCCTCTGCCTGCCTGGTCTCTTCTTGACCTGTTCAGCAGTTGAATTGTCCAAGACAAAGGCCTCTGCCTGCCTGCTTTGGGGTTCCCTGCCTCCTCTGCCTGCCTGGTTATTTTGGGTTTTTCTGCCTGGTCTGTTCTTGCCAAAATCAGTTGCAGAGTTTTGAAATAAAAAGGCACACTTGTGCCTAGAATTTATTTAAGCCACACATCTGAAGTAGCCTTATTTTGTTGGGGGGAAACCCCATTGATTTTAATAGGGACTCGTGGAGTCAGTTTTGGGAGTGACTCAGGACTCGTGACTCGTGAGTCACCATTTTGGACCAAGGACTCGGACTCGAGACTCGGGTCCAAAGACTTGTGACTCGACTCGTGATTTGAGACCAAGGACTCTTCAACATCCCTGACTATCACAAGTACCATCATGCACCAGAAAGTAGGAAAGTAGGCTAAAATAAATGGTATGACTGACTACTGGGCAGCTAGCAGCTTCAGCAATCCAAAAGTTGTGGGCTTAACAAACTTTCCTCTGGTCTCATAGGTAACAAAACATACCTAGAGGCAAAGTTCCAGCAACAAGAAATAAGATTCAGCTACTGACTAGCTCAATAAAAGGGGCACAGCTTTGACGGGAGACCAACCAAGTGTTATAGAACAGACAATACTGTGTGTCGTGTGTTCACTGATCAAACTCAGAAGCTTCTGGCTACTAAATAAATAAGGAATCTGTGGAACTGTCAATGCATAGTTGTTTTTGCAGCACCTCTTGAGATGATTAATCATGCATCTGCACTCCGGGCAGGCCAAGGCCATCTTGCTGTTTCCCATCCCTCACCCATCGAAACAAGGCAAAAAGAAAAGTCAAGCAGTCAGCTTACAAGAATCTGGTAGTTGATTAACATTCTGCCTTTTTAACTGATCAATCAACTACGTTTACACATTGCAAATCCTCAGCAATGTTTGTCTTGTCAAGGACTGTGAAGGAAAGGCTTGGAATTGCCAGTGGAACTTCAAGCAATTTGGGGACTCCACCTCAGGCAAAACATATGAGGAAATGGAAAGGAAGTTCTGATTTAGGGAGGGCTGAGAATTTTGTTCCAGTTCAGTTTTGATAAGATTTTACCAACATTCACAATGCTCAAATTTGAGACAAAAAGAATTTGAGATTTAAAGAATCGAATGTGGAAGAAAACAAAAGCTAAGCAGGGTCAGGCCTGGTTGTTACTTGGATGGGAGACCCATCCTCTAGTTTCCTGCATTGAGCAGGGGGTTGGACTCGATGGCCTTGTAGGCCCCTTCCAGCTCTATGATCTATGAATCTATAAAACTGACAGATTTGTCCATTCAGCCCCAAGGCTTTGAGTACTTTTCTCTTAAGAGTCTGGGTTTGAATCTCTGTGTATTTAAACATGTTAGTGCTGAATTGTCTATAGTGGTTGTCTATTTTTTTCTTTCTGGCAGGCTCCTCATCTTTAACAGCAATATGACAGGCAGGAACAATAGGGTCCTTTCCATGCTGGGAATAGTTGTGCCTATTTAATGTAGCCAGTACAGATAGATGAGAATGTTGTTTTGGTTTGTTTTTGATAAGAATTTACTAAAATTTGAAACATTTTTCATATTCTGGAGAGAAAGAACTTGAAATTTAAACAACAACAACAAAAAAAACTCAATGCAGGATAAAGCAAAACTGACATTCACCAATCCCTAGTCTGATAAGACTGGCAAAAATTCCTCAGGGGATGTTCTGCACATCCCTACGATTGTCGCTGGAGTTTCCCTGTAGCAAAATTCAGAGCAAGTTTATGGCTTGGAGATTCCTCCTCAGGCGAAAAGTTCTGAGGAATTTGGAGGGAAGACCAAAGAGTGTTTCAGGAAGGCTCACAAAATGTGTGAGCACGGTTTCATGCCTCCTTAAAAATAATACTTTTTAAAAGTGCTTAGTAATTTGTAATTTACTCCACAGAAGCTCCCACCCACTGCTAGAATCAGGGCTGGCCACAGCCATTTTGTTGCCTAAATGGCATCCCCACCATTCCACATACAAAAGCCAACTGGCCTGGCAGTTGAATCTTTTTTTTTACAGGCCCTGGGATAGCATCCTCCGTGCACTTAGGACAGCAGGCTAGCCTAGGGGGTGGGACCGTGCGGGGCAGGCTGCAGGGCACACAGCAGTCTGCTTCCTCCCCGTATCTGCTGCCTGAGTCGACCACCTCATTCTGACTAGTGGTAGGGCCAGCCCTGGCTAAAATAAAAGCCATGCTTAAAGTTTTCTTTTTCTTCCACACCTCTTTTTTGTATTGTCCTTGTAATTTAGGGATGTATCCGCGAATATCCGCAAGTCTCAGGGGGCTGAAGTGAGGCCGAAATCAGCCCCGCTCGGCCATTCTGAGACTCGCACGCCTTACCTGCCTGCCACTCATCTCACCGCTCCACCCCGCGCCGGCAGCACAGGGTCCCGTCGCGCCATTTCCGGCTGCCAGGAAGTGACGCGACGGGACCCCGCACTGCCAGCAAGGTGGATCTAGTGGCACAGGGATTCGGGCCTTCGGGGGGGTGCTCGCCGAGAAAAGGCGGGCACCCCCCAAAGGTAGGATGAACACCCCTAACTACGGTGTTGTATCGGTTTTAATGTTTTTATTAATGTTTTATATAAATGCTATAGCAATTGTTATATATTTTATTGTATTTTAATGTATATCAATGTATTTTACAGAGCGATCCTATGGCCAGGGGGGCCATAGGATTCTTTGGATTCCTAGATCCAAGGTTGGAAACAGAGCTCCGACCTCAGAGTTCGGATCCGCGCTCTGATCTGCCCCCGCTGCAGCCAGTGCAGTAAGAACCACACCAACTACTGCATCTCTGAGGTCAGAAACGTGAGCTCAGAAAAGGCGTAAAGGGGGCATTCCAGGGGGTGGGGAAGGGAAGAGACCAGGGCCATCAGGATATGAGGTATCCTGGTGGCGCTCCAGCCTCTTTCCCTCCCTGTCCGAAACGCCGCAGGTAGATGGCCAAAATCATCCATCTAGCTGCCTTGCAGAGCAGGAGGAGCCTCTGCCGTTTCCCCTGCTCTGCATAGAATGCTCATAAGCCTCCAGGTTTGGAGACTTGGAAGCATCGAGGGCTCATTCCATTGCAGTTCTCTTGTGAACTGCTTAGAGATATTTTAACATATGCTCAGTGGTATATACATTTATTAAATTAATTAAATAAATACATACATACATACTTTTTCTTGTTCAGTTTGGGAATAGAGATAGCTTCTTTTTATAGTAGCACACACACACACACACACATGCACCAAAGGGTTTTTTTTTAAAAAAAAATTAAACAAGTTCAAGGTCCCTTAGTGTTGTGTTAGAGCAGTTAATCCAAATATAAAAGTTGGACTGGCCATTATTTCAGCCAGTGGCGTAGCGTGGGTTGTCAGCACCCGGGGCAAGGCAAGTAATTTGCGCCCCCTAACCCGTGGATTTTAGCACTCGAGTCTCTTCCACTAGATTAGTTAAAGAAACCCTTACCCCCTAAGCACATGTATTGTTTGTTATGAAAATACTGATGTAATTAAAGTAAAATGCATCTAAATACAAGTTTATTTTCAAACACTTTATTGAGTGCGAACATGCATTACACATTCTCCACATTTTCAGCAGGTCTATGAATACAAATCTACAAATGTAGTAACCTAGCATGGGCCATGCTATTATATGTCGTCTCACAACCATCGTAAACGACAAAAAATATCAAGAACAAAAACTAAACATCAAAATGGAACCATACCCTGGAGATGATCCAAGACTGGGCTAGATGGAGCCAACTTCCTCATCCTGTACCTCTAATTGTATTCTTTAATAGAAATGCAAGATATCAATCTGTATATAATATACAGATTAATTTAAATTCGGGGAGGTCACACAGAGGTCTAGAAAGAGGGAGAAGCATAAGGGAGACTCCCCAAGAGGAGGAGGAGGAGGGGAGGATGAGGAGGAGGAGGGAGGAGGAGGGAGGAGGAGAGAAGAGAAGATACACACCCCGCGCTGCTCTGCTCGGGCCTCCTCCCGCTTTCCACCTGTCCCTTCAACTCACTTCCTGCCTCCTCCATTTCTTCATTCATCCGTCCACCCGTCCTTTCCCACAGCCCTTTACTTCTTTTATAGCAATTCCTTTTCTCCTCCTCCTTCCTGCTTTTTAAAAATTACCTCTCTTATTTGACTCCTCTTAACTTTTCCACACTTTTCCACCCTACCTCCTTCACCCTCCCACCCTCTCCCATTTCTCTCTCTCCTCCTTTCTCTCGCCATCCTTTTTCCCTTTCCTCTTTTCTCCTTTCCCCCATTTTCCTTTCTCTTTCCTTTGCTGTTCTCCCTTTGTCCTTCCTTTTCTCTCTCTCTTCTCTTTCTTCCTCCTCCTTCCTTCTTTCTCTCCTTTCCCCGGTCCACTCTTTTTCCTCCCTCCTTCCTCATCTTCCTTTCCTGCCTCCCTCCCTCCCTTTCTCTTTCTTCTATCTGCCTTCCATCCTTCCTTTTCTCGTCTCCCCCACTTTCTTTAACCCTTTCTCATTCCCCATCTCCTCTTCCTCTTTCCTCATTCTCTCTCTCTCTTTTCCTCCCTCCCCTTTCTTTCCTTTCTTTCTCTCTCTCCTCCCTCCCCCTTCTCCTTCCTTCCTTCCCTCTTTTCTTTCTCTCTCCTTTTCCTCCCTCTCTCTCTCTCTCTCTCTCTCTTCTCTTCCTCCCTTCCTCTTTCTTTCCTTTCTCTTCTCTCTCTCCTCCCCCTTTTCCTCTTTCTCTCTCTCTCTTTCTCCCTCTCTTCTTTTTCTCTTCCTTCTCTCTCTCTCTCTCTTCTCCTCCATTTCTTCTCTCCTTTCTCTCCTCTCTCTCTCTCTCCTCGCTCTCCACTCCTAACCTCGATCTTGTCCACGCTCCGGGCGCCAGCCCACCCACCTTTCATGCCGCGCCTGCACCAGGGCGCGGGACACGGCCGCCCCGATGCCCACCAAGGCGCCGATCACCAGCGAGCGCGCCCCCCCCCAGATGTTGCGCCCGGTGCGGCCGGCCCCCCCTGCACCCCCCACGCTACGCCTCTGATTTCAGCTGAGTGTATTTTGCTGTTGGCACCTGTGCTGTGGCTCTTACTGTTAGAGGAAAGCCATAGTAAATTTCACATGTAAAGGGTCTCCCATCCAAGTAACAACCAGGCCTGACCCTGCTTAGCTTTTGTTTTCTTCCACATTCGATTCTTTAAATCTGCTAGTTCGGAATACAGGCTAGGAGGGGAAACCAACTTTACTTTTTCATGAAACTGGACATGGAGAGGAAGCTATGGAGGCTGGATGGCAGCTGATCATTCATTTAATCCAAGCCCTAGGATTTTTGCTTGCTCTCAGTCCTACTGAGTAACAGAGGGCTAAATCTTAACCTGGGACTAAAGATGAGTAATTTCACTTATTATAACAACCAACAGTTGCAGCCCTATTTTTTAAAGTTAATTAAATTCCCCATTGTAAAAACATGATTGTATACTGTTGCCTGCACTTAAGCAACTATTTGGAGGAAAACAACACAGTCCCTCCAACCCGGAGATCCATGAAAAAGGATGTTCTACAGGAGCTACCTATGCTTCTTATTCCATGGCATAAAAGTAAAACAAAAGAATAGGAATCAATACCAGGAAAAAGAGAACCAATGTGTTACCCTGAGGAGGGGTGAAACTGCGTGCCGATGTGCAGCCTACTGTCATCTGCCTCTTGCATGAACAGACCAATGAAAATCAGCATATTGCATTTGAGGCATCCCCTGCTTCTCAGCTTTCTACTGGGCAAGCCAATACAGGGCCTACCATTAGGCAAGATCAGGTGGCATGCTTCAGGTGAACGATTTGGGGTGCCATTAAAGGGCAGCATGTTGGATTATTAGATTTCCACCACCACCACCACCACCACCATTTGGATATTCCACCTCAGGCAACAAATTGTTTTGGGCCACCTCTGCTACCCATCTGCTGTATTGTGGCCACCTCTGCCTGCCACTGCCTGAGGTAATTCCCACAGTCTCAGTCCAACAAAGTTCCGCTGACCCTGACTTAATGGCTACACCTGGTTTCCAGCCAGGGAGCTTAAATTAATAAACAACGCCAGCTTTACAGGATTGTTAAGCATGATTCAGTGCTGGAGGAGAGATCTCTAGGCTGTTATCTGTGCTATCTATCATAGGTGTTGCCTTCATTATGTCACTGGGACCCTGACCCATGTATAGTCTTCTGCCCTCTAAAACACTATGCCACCTATGCGCCTCATTGCTGATGAGATATACCGTAAACTGTTGTTGGGAAAGGCAGACTTGTTCAAGACCTCAGACTTTCTGCAGTCGATTACCGGTATGTTGTAATTCCAGCAAAATGGGGAGACACGTCTCCTCCGCAGATCTCGGAAGGACAAATGTGACAAGACTAATAATGCTAATTTAACAACAACAACAGCAACAACAATAGCAACAACAACAGCAACAACAAAGGAATGAAAAGGAGAGGAGAGAAGTAGAATTATTATCCTTGACTCTCTCTTACTCATGTACAACCATGTAGAGCTAAAAGGGACTTTAATGAGGTTACTTTATATTCCAAGAAAAGAGAGAGTCAGAGCACTTAATGGTAACTTACTGAACATACATTACCATCTATGCTTGCACCATTATAAGTGTCCTTGCTGCCTTTGCATTGTGTTATTTTGGTTTTAATTTATAACACTAATAGTGCACTTGATAAGGGATGGACAGTCTACTGAACGTAAGGTTCCACAAGCTTTTGCAGGTGTGTGTATAGGAGGCGTAGGGGTGGAGTGGGGGGCTGGCAGGCGCAACTTTTTCACATCCCTGAAGCATTATGACATGGCAAGCTGCACATGCAGCCATTCTTAAAAAATACCCCCAGCCCCCTACCTTTAAGAGAGCCTGGGCATCCCAAATGGCATGAAGGGGCACTGGGCAGTATCGAATCAGACACTAGTACCAGCTAGTGGCATTGCAATAGAGGTCCCTTACGCTAGTGCAGGGGAGGGCAATCACTGGCCTGTGGGCCTAATCCAGCCCATGCTGGGGCCCAATTTGCACAATCCACAGACCCCACCACCCCTAGCCCTACCCTGGGGAGAGGGGAATTCCCATCAGAGGGCAAGCGGCCCATATGATGTCTGCTGGGAAGACTTCTCAGCACATGCAGATGTGCATGCAGAGAGCTTATACACAGAGAGTTTCCCTAGCTAATCAAGACCACCCCCTCAAGCATAGGGGCTCCAGTTCTGTGCATCTGTCCAGACAGAGAACTCTTCTAACAGCCATCAAATGGACATTCATTGGGGGAACATGGCGGCAGTGGTGCAGTATGATAGCAGTGGGGAAGGCTACCTCCCCCTGCCCACATGCACACACAATCCCCTCCACATATTTAGCTCCAAAGGTGTCAATCTAGCACTGACTGTGATCATTGAAATGAACAGGAGGGAGAGTTTTTTAAAAGAGAGCTGCCAGAGATGAGAAAAGGTAAGTCTGCCCCACTCCCTCAGCTGGGACACATGACGATCATCGCTTTGGAAGTGGTGGACAATCCACCACTTCACTCCCGAAATCCATCCCATGCAAGATTGCTCTGTTAGTCTTTTGCCGTGTCCACTTATGCCATGATATAGTAAAAGATTTATCCCAGTAGTGGCTGAGTTGCCCTGTTTACAAGGAAACAAGACTCAGATATCTAGAATAGTTTCTTGCCAACATTGTTTTTTGGTCAAATCAACAAAACATTGACTTTCTATTAGCCAACCGTAACAGCTTTCAAACTGAAAGGGTTGTTTTATTATATGCCTGCGCAGTGGACCATGTACATCAAATGTTTGTTTTCTTCTGTGAATGTGGATTGTTTTAATGATCAATGACTGTATAGATTTTGACATCCTGTAAACTTGATCAAATCATGATTTATTTATTTGTGGTCTTGACCGATGGTCTGAATAAATCTAGATGTCATGTTCCTGTGCAAGTACTGTGCTTGGATTATATTTTGTATAGCTATTTTTTTTTATTATGTATCTTGTGGTGACACAAATGAAATTTGCTTACTTAATGCCATAGGTCAAACAGTTGATATTCATAATCTGAAGAAAAATGTATTCTGAGAAATGTTGACTTAGCTCTAGAGCAGAAATGTAAACACACACACCTGGGGACCAAATCTGGCCCTTCTAGGGTCCCAATCTGGGCCTCTGGGGTTCTCCAGGGGGCCATGCCCCTTCCCCTGGCCCCGCCCCCTTCCTCTGGCCCTGCCCCCTTCCCCCAACCACCAATCGTTTGGTGGTTTCCCTGGCTTTTGTGCAGTTTTCCCCCAGTCTAAAAACTTGAAATGCCTCTCCTAAGGCTTAGTGACTGGCAGTAAGAGCTTTAAGATAAAATATGCAGATAGTTTTGGCATTTTGACCTTGCCCCTTTTGTCTTTGGCCCTGCCCACCATTGGAATGTGGCCCCCAAGCACTTCTCCAAAATGGAATTCGGCCCTTGGCGTGAAAAAGGTCCTTTACCCCTGATCTATGGTGACAACTAGGAAGGCTGAGGCCGTGTCCCCAAGGCTTGAATTCCTTTCTGCCATGTCTAGAGCAGGCTGTTTACATTCCACAGTCTAGTTTGCATTCCACAATCAAGTTGACGTTCCACAATCTGCTCTGGAGTTTGGACAGAGCAAAATGCTGCCTCTATTCTGAAAACTATTAAAAAAAAAAAAATAGGAATGGGACTGAATAATTAAGTTCAGCATCTCATCTCACATCTTGTCCCTGATCAGCATGCCACTATTAGATTTCTTTGCATGAAGTTTAGCAACTTATTAAAGAAAAAACTAAGTACCACCATGGTCCTCCTGTTATCTGGACATGTCCCGTACGTGCCTACCCGAACCCTGAGATCCTCTTTGGAGGTCCTTCTCAGAGAGCCTCCTCTAAAGGAAGCTAGGAGGGTGGCTACTAGGGGAAGGGCCTTCTCAGTTGTGGCACCCCATTTGTGGAATGAGCTTCCCAAAGAGGTGCGCCTGGCACCTACCCTCTATTCTTTTAGGCACCAGGTGAAAACCTTTTTATTCTCTAATGATTAGATTTTTATTCCCATTTTTATTATCACCACTGTACCTCCACAGACTGCTTCACTGTACCTCCATTTGGCTGCTTTTGTCTTATTGTATTATATTATGTTTGTATTTTTATATTATACTGTAGTAGTAGTAACATAATTTATTGCTTATAGCCAATGGCCATCACAATACAGTTACAGACTGCAAAAACCATTTAATACAATAAAATAAAATGGCCGTTTTAAGCCCTGTTGCCCTGGTTTCTACGCAAAAGATGTGGCGCGGGGTTCCATTGCATCAGCGCAGGATCCCATTGTGTCACTTCCGGCCATCCGGAAATGACGCGACGGGACCCTGCGCTGTGGGCATGGCTGCTTGAGTGGCGCAGAGAATCGCTCCGTGGCGTGGATAATCCAGGCATTGGGGGTGGCAAGGAGAGGAGAGGAGAGCAGAGGAGAGAGGCGGGGGGGGCCCAATGGTACAAAATACATTTCTACTCTAACCACTACACAATGCTCATCCTCTCATGCTTAGGAGCTTGGGGACATGCTGCAGGCTCATAGGCTACCTCCCTCCCTCCATCTCCCGATGTGCAAATCCCTCCTTAACTGTAGTGAAGCATTATATCTGTACTGATGTTAACATTGGGTTAGATCCAGACTATTAGAATAATAGGTCCACTGAAATCAATAGGACAAGTTAGTCATTACTGACTTAAGTCCCATTGATTTCAATAGGTCTGCTGTAACAATGGTTAAACCAGAGTTTGAAATCAGGGTTAGAAACTGGTTAGCAAACCCTGGTAAATGCAAACCAGGGAGGTTCTAACACCAGTACAGACCTAAGATTCTGCCATGCTTAGCTCCAAAAAGGAAAGGAAAGAGGACAAGGAATCATGTGAGCTGGCAGCACGCTCCTGATCTCCTAACCCTGGTTAGGAAATCAGGAATGTTATGTTTGTACTGAGTCAAAGAAATCTTACATGGGGATGCTGATATAACCAAAATAATTAATAGTGGCACTTAGTATTCACCGAAATTTCAAGCACACTTTCAAGAAGAGCTCACGGAACTAAGATGCAAATGACTTGCAATTATTTCCATTTGCCATCTTTAAAAAAAAATTAAATCAATACCATCATTTGCTTGCAGCTTGCATATAAAAAAATAACGAAAAAGTTTGAACAGGTCAGAGGTCTTTTTTCTTAAAGCTCCTAGTGCCAGAACATCATTAGTAATTCTGGAAGCTTCACATATTAACTGAAAAGCTGAATTATGGTACTTTTCTTAGGGTTATTAATCTTTATCAAGTAGTAGATGTTCCCACAAGGTTGAGTAAAAGAGAGGATAGAATAATTAATTGGATTTTAGATAAAGCAGCCTGATAGCATTGCTAATAATGGGGTTTATATTGAACTGGATCCGTGACTCTTTCCTTGATAGCATGCACTGTACGTGAAGAAAAGAAATAGGAATTCTCTAGCAATTACCGTAGATGAAAACATGGTCTTTAGATGGAATGGCAGTAACCATATTGGATTCTGCCATTGATACTGCACATTATTTTTCCTCATGCTAATCCTCACTTTTAAAAACAACATTAGATTCTTGTATGGCAAATTTCCACCTTGTTATGGATTCTTCCTATAAAGCATTGGATTAGGCATACCATTATAAATACAGATTGGTGTTTTGGAAGGTCGATTTTTTCTTCTGCAAGGGGGAATTAGAACATTACTCCACAAATGTGTTTCCAAACCCACAGTTGCCAAGATACCATGAAATCTGGTGCAGGGTGCATATGCAGGGGAGAGTTGATGGGTGGAGGGTTGCCTAGCCCTTCCCTTGTCTATAAATTCCCCCCACCACAAATGTTTCCCAGGCT
This sequence comes from Shinisaurus crocodilurus, assembly GCA_021292165.1. Classification (NCBI taxonomy): domain Eukaryota; kingdom Metazoa; phylum Chordata; class Lepidosauria; order Squamata; family Shinisauridae; genus Shinisaurus; species Shinisaurus crocodilurus. The sequence goes on along the minus strand of CM037881.1, from coordinate 41,637,987 downwards.
GTTTCCCCCCTCTACTTGGATTTATTACCAGACCTGAAGCCCACTTTTTTGGGGGGGAGGAGGGGGGTCAAGTTAGAATGGCCTGATGAAATTTGCAGGAGAAAAAAAATACAGGAAAGGGGTCTTGGCGGTCCACTGGCACCCATCTCCAGATTCTCACTTACAGATTTCCCCACACCCAGTCCCACAAACACAGGGTTGGGAACAACTCTTTTGTCAGACCTTGTCCCAGTCTAGGGGCAATGATTCTGAGTCAGAGGGAGATGATGTGGAACCAGGCCCAACTGTGGGAAGCCACCAGCCTCCTGAGAATTCAGTTCTACCAGGCCTCCCATCTGGTTACGAGCTGGGAGGGGGTGAGAGTCAGGATGCTGATGCAGCCTATCTTCCACAGCTGGGAGAGCTGACCTTGACAGAGACCCCTGCTTCTCGACCAGGGATGTCTTCCATAAGAATGGGGGAGCAGGGGGAGGGGTCTGCAGAGGAGTGGGCTTCCGGGGTATGACCTAAGATGCAATGTCAACTCAAGAAGGCAGAACACAGTCGTCACTTACGAACCCATCGCTAGAGTCTACACAATTTTCTTTAGAATTTTCCTCCTTTTAAAATCTCCTTTTTGTAAATTTTTATCCTGGAAGACAATCTTACTCGGTCACGAGTGATCGCCTGACTGACTGAGCAGATCTCTGTGAGCTGGGTTTCCTTGCCAGGATAGGATGTCTGATAGTGATCTTTAGCAGGCACCCCACTGTATTTAAACAACAGCAACAGGCAGTTGAGGTTGCTGGATGCAACCTCTTTCTTACCTGAAAAGCTTCCTTGTCTTGTTTCTTTGTTGGAACTATAAACTCATTTGGACTTATTCTGTATTGTGAACCTGAGACTATTTGGGTCTTTTGTTCGGAAACCCAGAAACTTATCCTGGTTAAGGAACAACATTGTTATCTGTTCTCTACTGAACAGGGCTGGATTTAGGGCTGGAAAGGCTCAAAGCCAATTACTGCAATAAAAGCTTTACTGAAACCTGAGCCTTTGTGTCACGAAATCAGGACCGGGCATCTTGTGCATAGTCAATACCCCTTCCCTTTCAGTTTTGGATCTTACAACGGTTTCTTTCTGTTACATGTGCACCAGTATTTTTGCTAACCTTGATTAGCCCAAACCATATTTTGCAAACCCACTTCTGATCAGGGTTCCAGTGGTTTGGTGCTTACTATGATTAGCAAAAGCACTGCTGCAGATGAAACACTAGCCATACTTACCTCTGAAGCTGAAACAGAGGAAGGATTGACCATGCAAAAGAGGAGAAGAGAAGGAAGCCCCTCTGATGTTTGTTTCCAGTCTCCAAACCATCTGCTGTGGTGGTGGTACCATGGGGCTGAAGCAGGGTGTTGGTACCAACCTCTTCATCTTGCTTCTCCTCAGCCAATATCACTTAAGCATTCAAAAGTCTACAACAACCTGACACTTGTAATTGCCCCCACCTTGAGTGCTGCAGGCCATTGAGGATGCCTCAAATTCTCTCATTTCTGTTTTCGCTCTCCCACCGCCAAACAGCTTATCAGGAACAAGTAGCAAAACCAGAGTATTGGGCCAAATCTAACCGTACATTAGGGTGGCCACTTATGAATCACCAAAAAGAGGACAAAAGAGGGCACTGATGTGCATAAAATGTTCATATGCTAATTTATATCTGTAGAAGCAAATTTAGAAATACATAACTTAAATAGAAATATAGTACATCTCACCATAGTGTGGAAGGCTGTGACCAGGTGACCTGTGTGCCTTGCTCAGTCTGCTGCCCCGGTGCCAACTGTTGATGGGCAGCTTCAGGGCCCAACTCCTCCTTCTGATGCTTCTTTATCTTTAAACTAGACTTGGCCTGGACAGTCCTTCAGACAGAGGACACCTTCAAAACAGAGGACAGTCCTCTGGCAGCCTTTCTTTCTTTATTACATTTCTATATTGCCCATTAGCCAGAGCTCTTTGGACAAAACTTAAAACCATAAAATACATAGTAAATGATAATATTAAAAAACCTTAAGTTAAAAACAGAATCAACCCAAAGTAAAAAACAAGGTAAAAACCAAGGTAAAACACAGGGATTCAAACTCAAACTTTTCAGAGCTAAGCACTCAAAGCCCTGGGCCTGGATGGACTAACCCTTCAGGTTTTGTTATTCCTACATTCACCTTTTTTGAAATGTCAAGTTCTTTCTGTCCCATTTATGAATAAATTTGCAAATTTTGGCGAGTTCTTGTTAAATAACAAACTGAATGAAATCCTCACCCATCCATAAGTAAGGCATAATAATTTATGTAAAGATGGCAACTACCGAGAGCCAGTGTGGCTTGGTGGTTAGAGTTGGACTGGGACTTGGGAGATCCGGGTTCTAGTCCCCGCTCAGCCATGAAACTCACTGGGTGACTTTGGGCCAGTCGGTGACTCTCAGCCTAACCTACCTCACAGAGTTGTTCTGAGGATAAAATGGAGAGGAGGAGGAGGAGGAGGAGGTTCCTTTCAGGAAAAAAGGTGGGGTATAAATATAATAAATTAATTAAATAAATAAATAAATAAATAAAAGCCAGCAGCAGTGCAAAGAGCTAAAAATGCACTAACACACGTTTTTTGTTTTTTTATTTTTGAGCTTCTTTAAATATACATACATACATTTGTATATCCAAAGGAATGAATACATATGAAATGCATATATATGAAATGCAACTTATTAGCAATTATACATAGGCTTCAACTAATGCAGACCAGATAACACTTTTAAAAAAAAATAATTGAAGGACTAAAACACCTGGGAAAATTAAAAGGTCTTCACCTAGCACCTAAAAGACCACAATGTAGGTGCCAGGTGAACTTATTTGGGCAGAGCATTCCAGAACCAGGGTGCCACCACTGAAAAGGCCCTCACCTCATTCGACAGGGGCACCTGGAGGAGGGGCCCTGAAGATCTTAGGTTCTGGGCAGTGGTATGAAGTGGTACAATCCATTCTCTCTATTCACTCTTCTGCACAGGGAGGGAGGGGAGACGCTCACTTCTCACTCCAGAGTGGGTGGGAAAACAGAACCCAGAAACCCTACCCCCTCACACATGCCCCCATCAGCTGTAGACATTCTCCAAGAGCTCCAGCAGAGTAGCCTCCCCTGCCTTCCCCATCTACAAACAGCCTCGAAGGCCAGTGCTCCAGGAGACCAGGCCCTAAAGGAGCCATTCTGAAAGATGATTAGGCCATCATCCCTCCAACCACACCTGGCATAGTTCAGTGGCCTCCTTGAGACTGTCTGTGGCCACCACCTGAGCCACCCAAGCCAAAGGGCAGTGGCAGTTTCTGGCACTAAGCCGTAGCTGAAGGTGAGCAGGGCCACGCAGTGGGCTCCCCCCAAGTGCTGATGCAAGGCACAGCTTGGCAGGTAGGGCAGCAGCCACGCCAGGTGGTACAGGAGGGCAAAGTTTTGCTCCAGGAAGGCCCAGTTGATTGCCAGGGCCATGCAGATTTGGGGGGAGGCTTGATGGCCCCTGGGAGATGGAAGATCTGCCACGTAGCTTCTGGTGAACCCAGGTTGCAGAGCAGGAAGTGAGCTTGGAAGCAGGGCGAGAAGGTGTCATTCTGGTTCCAGCAGGGAGATCCAGTGACTGTCTCCGCAAGCTAGTCTGAGTGTAAATGAAGCCATTTCTTTTAAAACTTTGATTTTGTTATTAAACTTTAAAAAAATATTTTTAAAGTTTAATAAATGTTTTAAAATGTTTAATCAATTTAAACTGTTTAATAATTTTAAGTTTTGTTTTTGTTTGTTTTTTAAAAGAAAATGAAAAAAATTCCTCTCGAATATTCAGAGAACACTTCAAATTAATGACAACAATTAACTAGGCAGGAAGAAAAGGGTGAGGGGAGGAGGCTTCTTCTGTCTTAAATGCCAACCAGAGAACACATAAGCCTCTGAGGGTAGTTTTAGAAACTGGTTGATTCAGGACAGAGCTGAAAAATGGAGGTTAGGCATGTCAGGCTGCTTAAATTTTAGAAGGCCAAAATATAGGCTAATTCTGTCAGAGGAGCATTTCATCTCCACAAGAGCCATATGGTGAATTTAAAAATTGTTTTGTTAGTTTCTTTCTGCTCTAACTGGAAATTCAGATTAACCCACTACAAACATGATGAGGAAAAAACTAGATACTTTACCAGAGAGCAACAGATTCAAGAACTACTTTTCCCCAAATCCGTAAGATCATGCTTTTGCACTCTTCATTAACTGGATCTTAATAATATCTTCCACCGTTGTTAATTACGGAATCCCATTCATCAAGGAAAACTTGATGAATGGGATTACAGAAACCTGCAATCTTTACACACCTACCTAGCCTCCGTAAATTCGTATTCAAGTTTCTTCACAGTTTCCAAAAGATTGTAAAAGTGTGCAGCATGGAGTATCAAGAGCGGAGATGTCTCCCGCACTCTCCAGTTGTTCCTCATCTCAGAAGAACTTGTGTAACATGTCGACATCTGTGTTAGGAAAACCTGAGGGCAGTTTCATGATATGTGATAGCATCATATGCTTCCTTATATTTTTTTATGTTACTTTCCATAAAATCTGTGCATATCTAACCTATTCTGTTGGATGCTCATTTAATAAATATGACAAAGTATTTTTTTTCCCCTTGAGGCTTATGATTCTTTTCTTAGGTATGCCTATATATGCATGCTATAAAAAGAGAGATGCAACTTGAGCTCAAAAATAAATATCTTCGGGCTGTGCACATGTACAGCCCAGAAAATGGAAAAAGAAATCAATTACCCAAAAGGTTCAAGGAAACAGCAACAGTGACAGGAATAATAAAAGTGCTTAGTCCTCAATTTATGAAAGCAATAGAATATGTGAATAGCTTAGACCTCATGATGCTGTCAAATGAGAGGGTCAAGAGACAAGCATTTCCAGCAGCCGGAGGTAGTTTTCTCAAAAAAAAATCTCCATGCCTAAAGGGAGAATCTGATTTAGCAGCAAAATTAGGAAACATCTGGTCAATTTTCAGGAGCTGTCCAGCTCTCTGAAGATGCAATGACAGATTTCAGTATTTGCCCAGATTTAGAACTCTCTTAGTGTGTTGTCCTTAAAGATGTCGTGGTGAATGCAAGAGACTGGAATCTGTAGATTCGGTACTCTTGTCCAATTAGTGTTCTCAGTGGAAGTGACAGGGGCCATCCTTTCCATCCTTGGCATGAGCTCCCAACCGGAAATCTGTGAACTGCATGCTTGGAAGGCAATCCCCCTTCCCATTGGAGTATTTATTTATTTTTTTTATTTATTATATTTATACCCTGCCTTTTTTCCTGCAAGGAACCCAAGGCGGCATACATAATCCTCCTCCTCCTCTCCATTTTATCCTCACAACAACCCTGTGAGGTAGGTTAGGCTGAGAGTCAGTGACTGGCCCAAAGTCACCCAGTGAGTTTCATGGACGAGCGGGGACTAGAACCCGGATCTCCCGAGTCCCAGTCCAACACTGTCACCACTACGCCACACTGGCTAGGATAGGTGTAATGAGCTATTTATTCTGAGGTAAGGTAAAGAAGGAAAGGACTGGAAGGTCGCAGAATACAACAAACACACACAATCCTTAAGTATATTCAATCATTAAAAAAAAATAAAAACCTGCCAGAATTAAGGCTATCTCACCTTGTCCACAAAGCCAGGAAATTGTAAGCTAAGGCAAAGACATGCCCTTGAATAGTAATTATATCATCATGCAATGTCACAAATTGTGTTTGCTTACAACTTACCCTACATGCACTTTTCCTTGGTATGGATGGGGAGGATGGAGCGCCTGGGACCAGCAAAGATGCCTTATGTTGTCCTGGTCCTCTCGTGCCTTATGAATCATCTGAACCTTACTGCATTCCTGGAGGAACCCTCCTGTGGGTTTGACCAAGGCCAGTTTGGGGGGCACATTCCAGTGGCAGGCAGAGCCAAAGGCAAAGGAGTGTGGCCTAAGGCAAATAGGGCGGGGCTAAAAAGCCAAAAATGCCAGCCTATTTTAGCTTAAAGCTCTTACCGCCAGTAACTAAGCCTTAGGAGAAGCATTTCAACCTTTTAGAATGGGGGTTGGGGGTGGGAAAGCTGTGCAAAACCTGGGAACCCACGAAACAATTGGGAAAGGGGAAGAGGGTTAGACCATTTGGAGAGCCCCAGAGGGTCCTAATTCATTAAGCTCCTCATGCTATAATGCAACTCCCCCCAATACATTGTGGTGCTACACGGTGAGGAGTCTTCCCCTAGCACTTTCACAGAAGAGTTCATGGAACACCAATACATTCCCTCCTCCTAGTCATGGTTCTTTGGATGCAAGACCCCACCTTTCAGAACTCAAAGCCTTGGAATCCCCAGAGGAAAAACTCAGAAGAAGCCTCTTTCCTGTCATGTGTTTAACGTAGCTCTCTGCCTTTTGTGCTGCCTTTTTATCTTTCTACTAACTACTTCATTGAATTCTGCATGAACTCCACTTACAGAGTAATTGAAACAGCAAGTCTGCCTCCTCTCGCCTTTTTTCTTTTCATTTCTCTTTCTCTCTCTCTTTTTTTTTCTTTTTTAACAAAGGTAGGAATTCAGAATCAGCTGTTTTAAAATTTATAAAAAGAAGCCGTAATCTATCTTGCAATGGCAGCAATTTTATTCCCATTTCATCTAATGGTTATGTTCGCATTTTAGTTATTAAAATTAATCTACTTCAATTATATTAAAATCAGTGGAACTATACTCTGCTATATTGATGGATAATAGCAATAAATGGTAAGAAGGATTTTGGAGAGCTGCGCCTGCTGGAAACTGCAAGAGCACTGGAGTAACCATTTATTTATTTATTTATTTATTTAATACATTTTTATACCGCCGAATAGCCAAAGCTCTCTGGGCGGTTTACAACAGTTAAGACCATAAAATACAATATAAAATAAATATAAAATGTAAAACCACAGATTAAAAACAAACAGCAAAGCTAGCAGCAGCAGTTACAATAACAGAGTTAAAAACAACTACAAGATTAAAATGATTAAGATGATTACAATGATTTAAATGCCTGGGGGAACAGAAAGTTCTTCACCTGGCGCTGGAAAGAGTACAATGTAGGTGCCAGGCGAGCCTCTTTGGGGAGGTCATTCCACAACCGGGGTGCCACAGCAGAAAAGGCCCTCCTCCTGGTAGCCACCTGCCTCACTTCATTTGGCAGGGGCTCTTGGAGACGAACCACCCACTAACAGTACCTCTGTCTTATCTGGATTGAGTCTCAGTTTATTAGCCCTCATCCAGTCCATTACTGTGTCCAGGCACTGATTCAGAACAGCCACTGCCTCATCTGGATTTGATGAAAAGGAGAGATAGAGCTGGGTGTCATCTGCATATTGATGACACCTCAGCCCACACCTCCGGATAACCTCTCCCAGTGGTTTCATGTAGATGTTAAACAGCATGGGGGATTAAAAAAAAAAAAAAAAGAGCCCTGTGGCACCCCATGGCATAACTGCCAAGGGACAGAGCAGTAATCCCCCAGCACCACCTTCCGGAATCGGCTGCCCAAGTAGGATCAGAACCACTGGAGTGCAGTGCCTCCAACTCCCAACCCAGACAACCTATCCAGAAGGATACCATGATCGATGGTATCGAAAGCCACTGAGAGGTCCAAGAGAATCAACAGGGTTGCACTCCCCCTGTCCCTCTCCCGGCAGAGGTCATCCCACAGGGCGACCAAAGCAGTTTCCATTCCAAAACTAGGCCTGAATCCAGATTGAAATGGATCTAGATATTTATCAAGATATCAAGATATATATAACCACTTGATAGTGAGAGGAGGAGAAATGCACATTTCACCATGGGGGGGGATGAGATCATCCAATGGGTGTCAGTTCTTCCCAGAAGTGTTACTGCCCCTTCATCCCAAAAGACAGACACAAGAGGCACTGAGGGGCTTGGGGGGGGGGGGCTGCAATTTTGTTTTAAAAAAACCTAAGTCACTACATCTCTGTTTTCCCTTCCAGTTGCCCCCCCCCCCCCAGTGTGAGTGGAAGGTTCAAGGGGTTGGAGGAATTTCCCTGGGATGAAAGGCTAAATGTCTTGGCTGATGGGGCAGCCATTTTTCTCACCGCCAAGAATGCCCCTCAAATTATGCTACATCACCAGGTAACACAGGCTTCCCCAGTTTGGTGCTCCCCAGATGTTTCTGACCACAACTCCCAGAATGCATGACTACGGGCCATGCTGGCTGGGGCTGATTGGAGTCAAAGACCAAAGCGTCCGGAGGGTACCATGTTGAAGGTGGCAAATGTTTGCACTGGCTGCCAATATGCTTCCGAGCCGAATTCAAGGTGCTGGTTTTAACCTATAAAGCCCTACACGGCTTAGAACCACAATACCTGACGGAACGACTCTCCCAACCGCTATCTACCCGGACACTACGCTCAACATCTGGGGCCCTCCTCTGACTGCCACCTCCAAGAGAGGCTCGGTTGGTGGCAACGAGGAGGAGGGCCTTCTCGGTGGTAGCCCCCCAGTTATGGAATCAGCTCCCCACTGAGACCCGCCTGGCGCCAACCTTATTATCTTTTCGGCGCCAGGTTAAGACTTCCCTCTATGCCAAGGCATTTAGTTAGGAGCTTGGAATAGCACGGAGGGGATTGTCACCTGTAGGCTCAGTTTTATTGGCTTTTGTATTGTTATTTTAAACTGTGTTTTTAAATTTGGTTTTTAATTATTTAAACTATTCTGTATGTTTTTTATTGTTGTTTTTATGTATAGAGTGTTGTGAACCGCCCAGAGAGCTTCGGCTGTGGGGCGGTATATAAATGAAATGAAATAAATGAAATGAAATGAAAATGTAGCACCGGGGGCATTCTCAGCCCCATTTTCAAAGCATTCTGCAGCCAGGCTACTAAATGTAAAGGTGTGGCTTGGATTTTATTTTTAAAAGTTTAAAGAACACCACCCACAAAATGGAAAAAAGCCCTCAGGCCACCTCATAATAATAATTAGCTCTCTCCACCCAAATGTGCAGTGATTTTCACAACACACATACATATATACATACACAGACATACCACCTTCATGGGGGGGGGGGAATGGTGGAGGAAAATGCTACCCAGCCCTACTTTTCCTTAAGAAAAAAAAGATGATGAGGTTATAAAATTACTGTGAATATAGAGAATCCTCCCCTTTCATTCACAATACTAGAATTCAGGGTCATGACCGGTCATCCAGCTGAAAATCTATTGTCTGTAGATTTAGGCCAGACCAAACAAAGATGTTCATGTAATGGATAATGAATTAGTGGAACTGACTGCCACAAGATATGGTGATGGCCACTAGTTTAGATAGCTTTAAAAGAGGATTAGATAACTTAATGGAAGATAGGTATTGTCAATGCCTATTTGCCATGATAGCTCAGTGGAAGTGGAACATCCATATATAGAAGAAATATAATTCAATGAACCAGTTGCAGTGGGGGGGGGGAGGGGACAACAGGGGTGCTTTTGCTTCCACACCATCCTAATAGGTTTCCTGAAAGCATCTCCGAGGCCAGCATTCGAAAACAGGATGCTTTTCTTTGATGGATCCTTTATCTTATCCAGCAGGGCTCTTCTTTTAAAGCACTCTCATATAAATTCGTACCCAGCCTGAAACCCAGTGTTTTCCAGTATGGTCATTTCATCAGTGATTGTTGAGGTATCAAGTGACGAGAGGAAGAAAAACTGAGATGCACGCAGCCCAGCAATGTCAGTCAACCAAAGACTGTTTTGCATCATCCAGTTAGAGATGCCATCAGGCTTTCCGTAAGCACGCACAGGTATGTGGAATGCTGTGTTGCAACCCAGGTCACATAAGTAAGCTGTTGGTTCATTTCCAACCCCAACTTGTTATATCAGCATAACTGGATTTAAGAAAGGACTAGATAAAAAATACTTGGGAGAGGGAAGAGATCTTCTGGCAATTGCTCTTCATGATAGTTGTCAGTGCAACCCCCCAATTTGGTATACTTCTGACTCAGTAGCTCTCCCCTGCCCGTTGCTTTGAAGACCCTGCGCAAAAGGTCCTGGGGTAATAAAAAAATAAATAAAAACATCTTCAGAAGATATTGCCCTGTTGATATCCCTGGACCAAGGATGAGGTGATGGCAGCACTCTGCATTTTGTCAATTGAGACCTATGTGGGTTGATTTATTTTTGATTCTTTGTCCATTTTTATTATATGATATAATTGATATATCTCATCATCTCAGAAATGCCTCAGAGAAGCCAACAAAAGCAATAAGATTAAACAATGAAACGATAAAAACAACAAAAGCAGAAGATTAAAACAAAATATAATCAATAATAATAATAATTTGGTGAGTGAAAAGCTTAAAAACAGGGGTGGGCAACCTGTGGCCCTCACAGGTTGCCCACCTGCAAGCGACGAGATCAGACGTATGGCAAGCGCAATCCGTCCCTCCCCAGACAGGCTGCTGCATCGAGAGGAAGAGCAAAAGTGAGAACAAAGGAGAGATAAGGGTATCAGACACACAGAGAAAAAGAAGGGGTGCCTCTGCCCACCCTGGGATGCAGTCCCCAACAGATTATCCCCAAGGAAATGTAGCCCTCAATAGAAAAAAGCTTCCATACCATGTTTTAAATCAACAAACCATTCACAAGGTGGACCAATTATCATGTTGTGTTTGGGTGTTTGTTTGTTTGTTTGTTTGTTTTTGAAGTGCCATTAAAGGCCTGAGAGAATAGGACTTCACTTGCTACCTAAAAAGAAATGATGGCACCAGGTAAATATATCTAGGGAGGGAGGTCAACTTCCAAACTTCTTTGGGCATCACATACTGAAAATGATCCTCCCTCTCATCATCATCATCATCATCATCATCATCATCATCAGGCGATCACTCGTGACCGAGTAAGATTGTCTTCCAGGATAAAAAGGAGGAAATTCTAAAGAAGATTGTGTAGACTCTAGCAATGGGTCCAGTAAGTGACTGTGTGGAGGCCAATTCTAGATCCACACAGCTTCCCACAGTGAGGACACAGGTTACCAGATGGAAGATGGTCCTGTAAAGGATTCATTTGACGTGCTTTTCGCTTAGCACATTTCTCCCTTTCACCTTGCACTCGGGCTGATTCAAAGTCCATAGAACCTTTGTGAAAGGCCAACCTCCATTTAGATCGTTCATGGGCCAGAGCTTCCCAGTTTTCGATGTTTATATTGCATTTTTTTAGATAAGCCTTATGAACATCTTTAAACCTCTTATATTGACCACCGATATTCCACTTTCCATCCTTGAGTTGGGAATAAAGTAACTGCTTTGGGAGATGGCAGTCAGGCATTCGAACAATATGACCGGTCCACTGCAGTTGGCATTGAAGGATCATTTTTTCAACGCTAGTAGTCTTTGCTTCTTCCAGTACACTGACATTTGTTCGCCTATCTTCCCAAGTAATTCGCAGGATTTTCCAGAGGCAACGTTGTTGAAATCTTTCAAGGAAGTGGAAATGACGTTTATAGATAGTCCATGTTTCGCAGGCATACAATAAAGTTGGTAATACAATGGCTTCATAAACCAGTGTTTTGGTCTTCTTACAAATATCCCGATCCTCGAACACTCTATGTTTCATTCAAGAAAACGCGGCACATGCGGAGCTCAAACTATGCTGGATTTCACTGTCGATGTTAGCTGTAACAGAAAGATAGCTGCCAAGATAGAGAAAATGATCTACATTTTCCAGTATTGTGCCGCCAAGCTGGATAGATGGCATCACCAAAGGGTTTGCTTGCACTTGCTGATGAAGCACTTTGGTTTTTTTGATGTTAAGTGAGAGACCAAGTTTTTCGTATGCTTCTGCAAAAGCATTTAGGATAGTTTGGAGGTCATCCTCTGAATGTGCGGAGACTACATTATCATCAGCATACTGAAGTTCCACAACGGAGGTTGTAATTACCTTACTTTTTGCTTTCAGCCTGCTGAGATTAAAAAGCTTTCCATCTGTTCGATATATAATTCCCACACCAGTGGGAAGTTTCCCCTCGACAAGATGTAAAATCATGGTGATGAAAATAGTAAATAATGTTGGGGTGATAACACATCCCTGTTTAGTTTAACACCTGATCCCACTTTAAATGGAGCACCATGAGAGCCGTTGTTGTCCAAAACCGTTGCCGTCATGTTGTCATGGAGAAGTCGCAAGATATTCACAAATTTATTGGGGCATCCAATTTTCATAAGGATAGTCCAGAGAGCTGTACTTTCTACAGTATCAAAGGCCTTAGCCAAATCGATAAATGCCATATAAAGGGGTTGATTTTGCTCCTGGCATTTTTCTTGGAGCTGACGTGCAGTAAAAATCATGTCTACTGTCCCTCTAGAGGGGCGGAAACCATATTGAGTTTCAGGGAGGATCTCTTCTGAAATAGATAGAAGATGGTTTGCGAGAATCCTAGAAAATATTTTACCTGCGGTAGCTAAGAGAGAAATGCCCCGATAGTTTCCACAGTCTGTTCTATAACCCTTCTTAAAGAGGGTGATAATTATGGCATCCCTGAAGTCTTCTGGGATTGATCCTCCCTCTCCCTCTAGTAGCCATATCGCTAAACACAGAAGGTGAAGGTGCTCAGCAAAATGTTTCCCACAAAGACCACAATTTATGCACAAGCTTGTGCAGGAGAAGGCTGCCTAATGCAACCAGCAGCATCCCCCTACACCTCCAGAGGGCTCACACAGGTAGGTTGCCAATTTTGCAACTGGCCTCAGTCACAGCTGTGCATGTGTAAACAGCAGCTAGATATGCAGATGTTAGCAGGTGATAATGTTTATCTCCATGTTGTGAAAAGCTTCAACTGCTGTGGTCTGGACATCAATCTGAGGTTAAAAGCACAAAAATATGACAGGACATTTTGGGGCAGAATCCAATGGGGTGCGTATGCCCTCGGTGATTCTCTTGTGCCTTGCAGATTTTGTTGCGCAAGTGGGACCCACTGCCTGCACATCAGAGATTTGACGCTTCTTAGAGAAAGCCCCGAAACAAGGAGAAATGCTCATTTCTGGATCAGGACAGGTCAGCAGAGCTCCCTTATGCAAGCTCCACCAACCTGCCCATTCCATCAATGAGCATTTTCACTCATTTCCAGTTGCCCCTGGAAGCACTAAATCTCCATTCCGCAAGCAATGGGTGCTGTCTGCGGGCAGGAATTGATGGGGTGCAAGAGAATCGGCAGGGCAGGACATAAGTGCCCCATTAGATTCTGCCCTTTGTTTTGCTTTGTTTGCAACCCTACCAGAAACGAGTGAAGTGATAATAAAAGAGAATGTGCTCTGAGCATGTGCAGAATCATTTCTGTTACCAGCAAGCAAATGAGGCTACTCCTCCCCATACCTTTAGGTTGTTGTAACTTCTAAGCAAACTTACACACCATCTAGCACCTCTCGTTTTAGAATTTAAGCACTGACAGTGACTCCCACAAGAACTATAGCTAAGCCAGAATTTGAACCCAAGTCCCTCAGGTCCACTGGACAAACACACCACCTGCTGGACCAGAAACCAAACAGAATCAGAATGTGGGGGTCGGTATTCTATGCGGCAGGATTGCTATGGAGAAGCAGCATCTGCAGCCACTGCTTTTACTATCCAGGTCATGCATGCAATAGGCCATTTCACAAAGCAATAGTTGAAAAATGACTTAATTATCTTTAAGCAGCCTTGATTGATCTTATTTAGAAAGGGCTCGCCTAGATCTAGCTGTATTTTTGGCCAGGCACAAGGCAGAATTAGTGAACGACCTCGTGGCTAATGGCTATGTAATGCTTCAACACTGCAATCAATTACATTCCACCTGGTATTTATCAAGACTGACTGTTTTTCTTTGGGTTGCTTCAGTGTCCCCTTTATCCTCCAATGGACACGCCCCTCCTCTTTTGTGCCTATAATTTGTGCTTATTGAATTAACAGAAACCCTTCAGGATAGCTTAGAGGGAAATGGCTTAGCAAGCACCTGTATATCTGGGGTAGATCCAGATCTCTTCCTCCAAGGCCCAGCTGGCCCTCTCTTTCTTCTTCTTCTTCTTTGTACTATTTTAATGGATACAGAAAAGGACAAACAGAGGACATGCATATCTGCATGGCAAGGAAACCTGCTGCGAGAGCATTCCGAGAGAGTAGGAACAGCTGACAAGACAAGGACACAACATGGGTCAGCAGTGAAACTAGCATCAGGAAGAAAGAGTTATTCCACCCAATGGAACAGCTGCCCATTTATTTCCCTAGCTATAGTCAGCTAAGGGTATCGTATTTAGGCTCCAGTCTCAAGAAGGCTTACTTACTTATAATTAAACCCTACCATTGGATTTACTTCTCAGCAAACCTGTTTAGGATCATACTGTAAGGAACCCAACTAAATGAGGACTGTTTACAGAGTTATCCAGCATATAGAAAGTGGGACATAGGAACTAAGGATACGCATTCGCTTCATATAAAGCCTGAAGCCCAAAGCAAAACAGGCTGCTTCAGAAGCATTCGGACCCTCTTCCAAAGCAAAGCAAGTCTTTGCTGAACCAGTCCAAAATGAAGTGGGTTGGTCCTGAAGCTTCAGATAGCTTTGTAGGGTACAGGGTAGGGATTGGGGGAGAAATTAATCCACTTCACATATTTTAATTTTGCACATTTGAACCAAAACTCAGTTATCCTTCAAAATTCACACTTTCTGAATTTCACAATGGAGTTAATGCATAAAAAATGCATTTATATAACTGCATATAAAAATATAACTGGAGGAAATTATGTTCAAATATGCATTGTATTAGGAAACTTTCTTGCAAAAAAAAAAGTGTATATTAGGCAAAAGTGCATATAAAACTGAACATATTTGGGGTAATGTGCACAAAATGCTTATGAATTTTAATGCAAAGTTTGGGGCAACCCAAATTTAAGACTGGAAGCTTGAAAAACCAAGAGAAAAAAAATAGAAAGATTCATCCACAAAATAGAGACACACAAAATAAAACATAAGCCAGGGTCGCAATATGCAGATATAGGTCTGGCTCAGTTGTCAATGGGTGGGTACGCACAACAAGCTAAGCCTCTTGGGAATTTAAACGATGTACTGTGGCTTAATTGCCCGACAATCAATTTTTTAATCTAGTTTAATTGTCCCGCCTTTTCCTGCCTTTCACCTCATACCTCCACCAGCAGCTGCACATATCCCAGGTGTCTCTGCAGAAGAAACAGTGTCCCGTTGCTGCCTCCAGCTGCCCACCCACCATCCCTTCCCTATTGGTGAAGATGTTCTCCCCACCCCAACCCTGCTAAACACAGCTTTATTGAATAAAGAAGTAATATCACATATACCAAGATGCCAGCTTCACATTTGGAGGGTTGGGAGAGTGGGTGGGGGTAGAAAAGCCCCACTGAAGTCACTGTGATTTACTTCTGAGTAAGGCCACTGAAAATAATGTGATTTACTAGTGAGTAGACACTCTTCCCCTTCTGTTTCCTCTGGGGCATGGCAGGGTGCTTCAGTCCAGCAAGGGAGGGAGAGGGAGAGCATCTTTGAGAGATAAACCCAAGGTCAGGCATCTCTCAGGTGGAGGAGGTGGGTGCCCCCCAGCTTAATGTGCTTTTTTACTGAGTAGAAAAGCCCCACTAAAGTCATTCTGATTTACTTCTGAGTAAGGCCATTGAAAAATAATGTGATTTACTACTGAGTAGATACTCTCCAGTTCACTGGGCAAGGCAGAGAGAAAAGGGGGTTGAGGGAGGCGGGAATGCAACAGGTTGATGGGGTTTATCTCCTCAAAGATGCTGCTATTTTATCAAAGCTCAGCAATGAAAATGCCCATTTCTGACACACGCCTGCACTCTCACACACTCAGCCACTGCCCTTGCTCAGTCATCTAGCCCTGAGCTCTGCAAGAAGAACAAGAGTGGGGAAAGGCAGAGTCCCAAACAGAGCTTCATTTAGCAGGAAAACAAGCTCCTTCAAACACAAAACCACAGTCGCTGCCCAAGCAAAACACAAACGGGGAGAAGCAGAGACAGGGAGGAGGGACTGAAGGAATCAGCAGCGCAGATAACATGCAGCTGAAGAAAGTCAGGGAAGGCAAAAGACTTCTCAGAGAAGCAAAGCGGGGAAGGGAGGAGCTGTGGGGCAATCAGTTGATAGGCAGAGTTGGTGAAGGAGGGCGGTCTTAGGCAGATGCCATGCAATGTGTTGCTAGGCAGAACTTGGGAAACAAGTTCACCAGAGAAAGCATGAGCGGCAGAGAGTTTTTAGTCTCTCTTGCTGTGCGACTCATTAGGAAATTGCCTCAAGGCATGAGGAAACCTGCGTCTGGGTTCAGATGACATGCTAAACCTCAGTAGGTTAAGTAAACTCTACAGCAAACCATGGCTTAGTAGGGTGGTTAATAAGCCAAACTTAAACCACTTTAACAAATCCTTCCTGTGTTCGGGTGTAAACCTACTGAGGTTTAGCATGTCGTGCAAACCCAGTCACTGTTTCATATTCCTGTTGAGTTCAGTGGGAGAAAATAAACATGTTTATTAGGAAACCATAAGAACATAAGAAGGGCTGTGCTGGAGCAGACCAAAAGCCTATCTAGTCCAGCATCTTGTTTTCCACAGTAGCCAACCAGATGCTTCTGGGAAGCCCACAAGCAGGACATGAGTGCAATAGCACCCTCCCACCTATTTTCCCCAGCAACCAGTATTCAGAAACATAGTGCCTCTGATACTGGATGTAATATATAGCCAGCCATCACAACTAGTAACCAATGCTCTGCTTAAGCCTAAGGACCGTAACTGAAACAATCATATATTAGTTTTAATAGATTTTGTATTGTTTCATATTTGATGTCATATTTGTTTGTGAGTTGCCCAGAGAACTTCTGTTACAGGGTGGTTATACAAATAGAGTAATTAATAAACTAACTAACAAAGCTGAGAGTATACAAAACCAGACTCTAACCCACAAGTAGGGTCCGCGTTTAGTCATCACCTCAGTGGTATCCCTCAAGTGAATCCTTTCACTTTCTCCCATTGAACTAAATGGTTGCCATCACTCATAAGGGGAAAATAAACTGCTGCTGTATGTTGCCCAATAGGGCAAAACCCACCCACCACACCGGATCTCTAGGGGCCAATCAACAAAGATCCAATATGTATGTGCAATATGTGTGTGTGTGGGGGTGTTGCACACATATATACACATAGGCATGCACAGGCCATTTAACATTACAACCAATGGTAGAAACATGACTGGCTTCTTGATGGGTCAACAAACTACAAGCCAGAGTTTTTGGTCTGCAAACAAAACAAAAGCAGAATGATCAACCCTTCATTAGTTGCCTTCATTTATATCCATATCTCCATTTCTGTCAGGGACCCAATCTCACATACTGTCCTATGACTGACTGATTCAAGGGATCAAGTGACATAAGCAGAGTAGATATTTGGTAAAATTGATGAGAAAGGCAACCAGTATTGAAGCCACTGATGAAGATAACTTTGGGATATTCCTGACAATGAAAGAGACACTTCCTAGACTTATAATTGAAAGGTACCCAAAGGCCATCAAATCAACTGCCTGCCGCCAAGGACTATTCACCTACCAAATTCTCCTGGATTGACCATTGCAATTCAAGTCATGGTGTGCCACAGCTAAATAGCAGATGCACTGCCCCAAAATTATATCGAGAATGAAGTTTCAGACCATTCAAGCCAGTGAATCAGATACACATCATCATCATCAGGCGATCACTCGTTACCGAGCAAGATTGTCTTCCAGGATAAAAGGAGGAAATTCTAAAGAAGATTGGAGGAAATTCTAAAGAAGATTGTGTAGACTCTAGCGATGGGTCCGTAAGTGACTGTGGAGGCCAATTCTAGATCCACACAGCTTCCCACAGTGAGGACACAGGTTACCAGATGGAAGATGGTCCTGTAAAGGATTCATTTGACGTGCTTTTCGCTTAGCACGTTTCTCCCTTTCACCTTGCACTCAGGCTTCTTCAAAGTCCATGGAACCTTTGTGAAAGGCCAACCTCCAGTTAGATCGTTCATGGGCCAGAGCTTCCCAGTTTTCGATGTTTATATTGCATTTTTTTAGATAAGCCTTATGAACATCTTTAAACCTCTTATATTGACCACCGATATTCCACTTTCCATCCTTGAGTTGGGAAAAAAGTAACTGCTTTGGGAGACGGCAGTCAGGCATTCGAACAATATGACCGGTCCACTGCAGTTGGCATTGAAGGATCATTTTTTCAACGCTAGTAGTCTTTGCTTCTTCCAGTACACTGACATTTGTTCGCCTATCTTCCCAAGTAATTCTCAGGATTTTCCGGAGGCAACGTTGATGAAACCTTTCAAGGAGGTGGAAGTGACATTTATAGATAGTCCATGTTTCGCAGGCATACAATAAAGTTGGTAATACAATGGCTTCATAAACCGTTTTGGTCTCCTTACAGATATCCCAATCCTCGAACACTCTATGTTTCATTCGAGAAAATGCGGCACTTGCGGAGCTCAAACGATGCTGGATTTCACTGTCAATGTTAGCTGTAACAGAAAGATAGCTGCCAAGATAGAGAAAATGATCGACATTTTCCAGTATTGTCCCGCCAAGCTGGATAGATGGCATCACCAAAGGGTTAGCTTGCACTTGCTGATGAAGCACTTTGGTTTTTTTGATGTTAAGTGAGAGACCAAGTTTTTCGTATGCTTCTGCAAAAGCATTTAGGATAGTTTGGAGATCATCCTCTGAATGTGCGGAGACCACATTATCATCAGCATACTGAAGTTCCACAACGGAGGTTGTAATTACCTTACTTTTGCTTTCAGCCTGCTGAGATTAAAAAGCTTTCCATCTGTTCGATATATAATTCCCACACCAGTGGGAAGTTTCCCCTCGACAAGATGTAAAACCATGGCGATGAAAATAGCAAATAATGTTGGGGCGATAACACATCCCTGTTTAACACCTGATCCCACTTTAAATGGAGCACCATGAGAGCCGTTGTTGTCCAAAACCGTTGCCGTCATGTTGTCATGGAGAAGTTGCAAGATATTCACAAATTTATTGGGGCATCCAATTTTCATAAGGATAGTCCAGAGAGCTGTACTTTCTATAGTATCAAAGGCCTTAGCCAAATCGATAAATGCCATATAAAGGGGTTGATTTTGCTCCCGGCATTTTTCTTGGAGCTGACGTGCAGTAAAAATCATGTCTACTGATTAAGAAGTGTCCTTAAGAAGTGATTGAAGATGAGTTTGCTTAATAGGATCTTGAAGGGCGTGGATGTTCATTTTACGCCTTGGTTTCCTTCCTTGAAGCCTACGTTGGGGAGCAATGTTGATAACCATTGTGGACCGGATTAGTCGGTGGTCTGTCCAGCAGTCGTCGGAACTCACCATGGCCCTAGTAAGAAGAAGTACATCGTGGCGATCTCTAACACGGACAATTACATAATCCAGAAGATGCCAGTGCTTTGACCGAGGGTGCTGCCATGATGTTTTAAACTTATTCTTTTGTCGAAAGAGCGTGTTTGTAATAGTGAGATTATACTCTGCACATATAGACAAAAGTAAGAATCTGTTCGGGTTGCTATTACCAACTCCGTCTTTTCCAATAGTTTCTGGCCATAAATCAAAGTCACGCCTGACTCTTGCGTTAAAATCGCCCAGGAGGATAATTTTATCCTCCTTAGGTATCTCTGACAGGAGAGTGTCCAACTGGCTTTAAAACCTTTCTTTGATGTCATCATCAGCATCTAATGTTGGTGCATAAGCGCTCTAGAGGGGCGGAAACCATATTGAGTTTCAGGGAGGATCTCTTCTGAAATAGATAGAAGGTGGTTTGCGAGAATCCTAGCAAATATTTTACCTGTGGTAGCTAAGAGAGAAATGCCCCGATAGTTTCCACAGTCTGTTCTATCACCCTTATTTATTTATTTATTTATTATATTTATTAATCGCCCTTCTTAAAGAGAATGATAATTATGGCATCCCTGAAGTCTTCTGGGATCTCTTCTCTTATCCAGATTTTGTCGATGAGTTTATGAAGATGTTGTACAAGTTCGGGGGGCCCTTCTTTAAAGATTTCAGCAGGAATCCCATCTGGTCCACTAGCTTTGTTGTTCTTCATTTGATTAATGGCTTTTTTTACGTCATCCAAAGTGGGGAGTATTGCAAATTCCTCTCTAATTTGTTTTTGCGGGATTTGCGCAAAAATCTCATTATCCACCTTAGATTTACGATTTAAAAGGTCATAATAATGCTCTTTCCAACGCAGTGCAATAGACTCTTTGTCTTTTAAGAGTTTGGTGCCATCTTTTGATTGTAAAGGGTTATAGGTTTTTCGTCCATAAATGGCCCTTGTGGCCTTAAAAAGGCCCCGTGCATCATGAGATTCTACAAGTTGTTGAACTTCTTGAGCTTTCTTTTTCCACCAAGCGTTCTTAAGTTCTCTTGTTCTTCTTTGGAACTCAGCCTTTGCACTGGCGTAGATTTTTTTCTTGGCAGCGCAATTAATATCATTTTGCCATATTTGGAAGGCTTTCCTTTTTGGTCAATTATATATTTAATCTCATTATCATTTTCATCAAACCAATCCTGATGTTTCTTAGTTTCATATCCAATCATTTGTTCACAAGCTGCAGTAATGGAGGTTTTCAGCTTAGACCAATGGTCCTCAATGTTGTCAGGAGGTTCCGTAGGTAGATGTTCCTTAAGAAGTGATTGAAGACGAGTTTGCTTAATAGGATCTTGAAGGGCGTGGATGTTCATTTTATGCCTTGGTTTCCTTCCTTGAAGCCTACGTTGGGGAGCAATGTTGATAACCATTGTGGACCGGATTAGTCGGTGGTCTGTCCAGCAGTCGTCGGCACTCACCATGGCCCTAGTAAGAAGTACATTGTGGCGATCTCTAACACGGACAATTGCATAATCCAGAAGATGCCAGTGCTTTGACTGAGGGTGCTGCCATGATGTTTTAAACTTATTCTTTTGTCGAAAGAGCGTGTTTGTAATAGTGAGATTATGCTCTGCACATATAGACAAAAGTAAGAATCCGTTTGGGTTGCTATTACCAACTCCGTCTTTTCCAATAGTTTCTGGCCATAAATCAAAGTCACGCCCGACTCTTGCGTTAAAATTGCCCAGGAGGATAATTTTATCCTCCTTAGGTATCTCTGACAGGAGAGTGTCCAACTGGCTATAAAAACTTTCCTTGATGTCATCATCAGCATCTAATGTTGGTGCATAAGCGCTCAAAATAGTTACTTGCTGATTATTGGCGAGCTTTAATCGAAGAGTTATCAGGCGTTCGTTAATGCCAGAAGGAACTTCTGACAAAGAGTTCACTAGTTCATTTTTGATGGCAAAGCCTACTCCATGTATTCGTCAGTCCTGCTCAGGTAGTCCTTTCCAGAAGAAGGTATAACCTCCTTTTTCTTCTTTCAACTGTCCCTCTCCTGCCCTTCGAGTTTCTTGAAGTGCTGCTATGTCAATTTTAAACCGTCTCAGCTCCCTTGCAATAATAGCAGTCCTACGCTCAGGGCGTTCACTATCTATGTTATCCAGCAATGTCCATATATTCCATGTTCCAAAATTCAAATGTCTTTTTCGACCGCTAAAATGGTGACCCCCCGCTGGATGCGGTAATCCAGTCAGGGGAGAAAGAGGTAGACTATGTTTAGGGCACCTTTTCTAGCCCCCTCCCCATACGGGGTGAGCAGAGTGGATCCTAAATAGGGCTGCTCAGTCGTGGATACAGCTGCCGAGCTGCTCGACTACCTTGAACAGGGCGACTGAGTCTGCATCCACCGCCCATGTGCTGGTCCATGACTAGGGGCTTCCAGATTCACAGTCCTGCCCCCGTCGCCAGTCACCAGTCGCCATGGGACTTTATTTTTGTTTGGTTGGTTGGGTTGGGTTGGATGGGTTGGGTTGGAAGACGCCTGTGCATGAAACTGTTTTATGTGGGGAGATCGGTGCACAACGAATCACCACACAAACTTGACAGAGTACGGCAGAGATCCAATGGCACGGTTACCCTGATGATTGGAAAACCATTCTCTGCTGCAGCCTTCATCCGCTTTCACAGCCGTTGTAATTAAGGTTTAATTATCTTCCGCCTGTTCTGCCATTGAGTACTTTATGTTTTGGATCGTTCTTTGTCTGGTTCCTCTCCCCGGACCTTACCGCCATGGGTGACCCTACTGGAAGTACATAGCTCCCGACGGCATTGCTCACAGGATTCATCAGAACACGCAAGCCCACTCACCACTTCAAGGTGACGATCCGGCGAGGGGAAAGTTACTTAAGTTGTGGTTAAGTTACTATTTAATTCATTTTGTCCTTAGTTTTCTTACTCTGGCCTGTACAATTTGTGGCCCAGTAAGCCAAATGCAGCCATCAATCATACATGGCACTCCACCAGGGGCTCCATAAACCTCCTCTTTTTCCATCTACCAAAACAAGAGTTTGTCAAGCATCTGTCTGTCTGTAATATGCTAGGCAGTTTGGCAGTTCACAAGGTGTGCACACCCATCCTGTACTATCTTACCTTTCATCTAGTCACACTTCTTTTACTCTTATTTCTGTACTTATTTCACAAATTTTAGAGAGACTTCACATTCTATGTGGTAGAAAAACTATTTTTGCAACCAGTTGTACACAGTTTAGGGAGCTGCAGCCAATCCCAGCTTCCTGGCTAGTGTAATATATAATGCACACATTTGTGAACATGTGTTTGCCATGTTCATATATACATGTAAGATTTACATGTAAATCACTTGACAAGGTACAATTTAAAAATGCAATGTGTGAAAGCATCCCTTAAATATTATTTCGACATTTGAATGCAGACAGCAGTAAGAAATTATAGACTATGCATTAGACTGAGAGCAGAATCATTTTTGTTTACACACACAGAGAGAGAGAGAGAGAGACAGAGACAGAGACAGAGACAGAGAGAAACTGCAACAGCAGGCTTTTGACAGAACTTGTTTAAAAGAAAATACCACACTGCAGTTATCTTTGAAAGCAATGCTATATTTTAAACCCAAGTGGGCTTATAAATATGCAAGTTCTCTTAGAAAGAAACTCCAGTACATAAAGATGAAAAAGAGATGTGCAAGAATACAAGAGGCCTCTTTGAAATGATAGTTGCAAGCTATCTGATATGATAAATTATGCCACCTCTAAAGTCTGCAGTTATCTTCTATGTTCTTTTCTCTCTTGCCTCTTTCTTCTTCATGACAGCTTTAGGACAGTTCTATTTAGGATTATGGGATTATATGATGAGTGAATGCAGGCCTTTGCTACTATTGTCATTCATCCCACTGAATGAGCTGTGGACGATTCTGACAATGTGGAATGGTCAAAGGATAAAAGGGGTAAAAAAAAAAAAAAAAGAGTTTCCCTGCAAGCAACATTGTGTGCCATGTTAAATTGTATAGGAAATGTAATAGCGACCATCTTCCTGTTTTATATATCTTAACTTTTATTCCCCTCCCTTGTCTTCCTGTCATCAGGCAAAGCCAGATAAAAACCAAGGTTGCTTTGCTTTGCTTGTTTGGGTTAGCTATCTTAGACTGTCTTTAAGCATGTGGTCCACTAAATGCCGGCCTGTGGCTTACGCTGGCTCAGCTTGTCTGAGCGTGGAAAGCTAAGCAGGGTCAAGCCTGGTTATTACTTGGATGGGAGACCCCTCCTCTAGTTTCCTGCATTGAGCAGGGGGTTGGACTCGATGGCCTTGTAGGCCCCTTCCAACTCTATGATCTATGAAATCTATGAAGAACCTCATTGTATTTTAGTGGACTTTAAGACAAAGAAGGTGATTACTGCTGTTCATGCAGAGCACTATATACCAGGGCTCTCCAACTTTGGGTCCCCAGATGTTGCTGGCGTACAGCTCCCAGAATACCCAGCCAGCATGGCTAATGGCAAGGGATTCTGGGAGCTGTACGCCAGCAACATCTGGGGACCCAAGGTTATATACAGTGCTATATAGTGACCAAGGTGCTATGTAGTAGAGTAACAGCAGACACATTCCTGGCCTAAAGTGGCTTAACGTCTACATCTCCAGCAGAAATGACAACAACAGAAGGAGTGGGGAAAGTGCAGTATTGGTAGCAGTACACGGATATGCACAAAGACTTGATTTTAGTTCAGAGTATGGACTAAGGAGTTTTGCCAAAGAAGAGGTGGGATCTGAAAAGGGATTGTATGAGAAAGGGGGGAGGGATTGAGAGAGGGACGGAGGGAGACAACATCATGTAAGCATTGTGGCGGGATGTCCCAACAGGCATAAGAGGCAACAAGAGAGCGGGTGGAGTCCATTAAGGGAAGAACAGACCTTTGGATGGCTGAGGGTGGTGGAGCCCAAGAAACAAAGATCACGGGCATGAATAATGTATTAATTATTAAATGCCACAGTTCTTTAAACGCCACCAGATTTTTCATAATAAGTATGTTTCTTCAGACTTTGAATATCTGGGTCAGCTTCTGGGGGAACAGCAAAATGGCAGAAGGGGAAATAGTAGAGGAGAAATAATAATAATGCAACTTTCAAGGACAAAGGACTACAAAGAGAGCTTTGTTTCACCATGATCAACACCTCACATGCTATTATGCATGGTCAACATCTGTCATGCCTTTGGCTTGTTGTTTCATTTAATTTTTATGATAAAAATTACACTGGATGTCTAGTTTGAGCTGTCCTAGTAATTCAAGCTTTAAATGAAATTTGCAAGAGGGCCTACAAAATAGCAGCTAATGACAGCTTAATTACAGTGGTAATTAGGCATCTGTATTCTTATCACAGATAGTGAAGCCCATCCAAAGATTCTTTGTTCAGCTGGTACTACAGGTCACAGAAGATTCATGAATTCAGCCTGTGGGCTATTCCCTCCTCCTTGAATGCAGTTCTAGCCAAACTAGCCAGTAGCCAAACACTTGGATGGTCCAAGTCCCACAATCAAATGTGTATGTTCTGAATGTAGAATGAGTGGGACCATTTCAACATTTGGCACATGCTGTAGGGCACACATAAATGGTCCAACTCAACATGCAGCCCACGATTAGCTTGCTGCTGCTGCTTGGGGCATAGTAAACACATGCTGGGTTGTTGAAGCAATTACACCACAGCTTTAGCACATGCCAAACCCAGCACATGCTCCCCTCAGCCCTTATTTCCAACATGCCCATTTGGTTGTGTGTGAATCACACCCCCACTTGAAAAGGAATCAGTACAATCCTGCCTCCAACACCCTGAAAAGGATGCAGCATTAGGTACAGTGTGAACTCTGAAGCAATCTAGCTATGGACGGTTATGAGCCAGTCACTTGTCATGGCATAAAGGTAAGCATTCTCACTCACTAAAGTAAGCTGTTGTTAAAGGCACATGAGCAGGGCTTGTGAGGGAGCGAGAGCGCATCCGTAGCAAGTTGTGCATGTAGAAGGCCTGACCGATGCTTATCCAGTTAAAGGATTTTGGGCAGAAGGATCAAAGAAGGCCTCTGCCTAGGACCCAGAAAACTACTGAGAAACCAGACAACATTGAGGAGGGATGGGTGAGAAATTCACTCATTTGAGATTTTTTTCAGATTTACCCAATTCGTACCTACAGGAACTGAACGCAGACCTGAATGCAATTTCCAGTGCGAAATCTGTATGTTTCCAAGCTTGTGATACATTTGGTGAAACCCACAAAATGTGTTCATTAAAAATGCACACACAACACACACACACCCGTACATTTCTAAAATGCCAACAAGATCACTTTAGGCAATGGGTGCATGACTACAAAAATGCATGCATTTGAAAAAGGCACACAAAAATATGTATAATTTCTGTATGGGGGGAAAACACCACATGGAACTAGGATGGGACAAACCTGGTGATGGGAAAAAATGAGAACCTCAAGAAGATTGAGTTTGACAGGTCTGCCCATCCCTAACTGAGCTAACATGGGAGGGACCCATAGCTCCGTGGTACAGCACATGCTTTGCATTTAGAAGGCCTCAGGTTCAATCTTGGAAGGGCATCACATTGGTTTGGCTAATACCACCTGCTGATGGGATGAATCTTTACTCCCTTGCAGAGTTTCCACACTGGTTCTGTTGTTCACGTTCTTGCTTTTGCACTGCCTGCCTCAGATACTGTACTTTTCACACATGCAGCCTGACAATTCTATTTCCCAAACTAAAGGGTACTGAAGCCCAAACAAGACTCCAAGCTTGTGATACATTTGGTGAAACCCACAAAATGTGTTCATTAAAAATGCACACACAACACACACACACCCGTACATTTCTAAAATGCCCACAAGATCACTTTAGGCAATGGGTGCATGACTACAAAAATGCATGCATTTGAAAAAGGCACACAAAAATATGTATAATTTCTGTATGGGGGGAACCAACAAGGACCATAATCTATGGATATTCTCCTGGGCAATGCCCCATTGAAGTGAGTGGGAATTGCACAAGATTCAGCGACCTCAAGCACACATTTGTCACCACGGTAACAAGTGAGTTACAGCTGGTTTTCAGTAACATTTACCATCTGACAAAGGAGTGGTATATATCAACCTGTGATGCTCCTGGGCCTTGGCCCATTTGTTCTCACTCGCTCTCCTGATATCCTTTCAAAGTGAAAGTAGCACTGTGGTGGTTTTTCACTAAAGATGTTGCCATAAGCAGGTATTCAACATATACATACAAGGGCTAGAAGGGTGGAGGAAATGAGGGTGTGCATTCAAGACCTTCTCCAAAGTCCCTGGGTATGGGGGCGCCTCTAAGGACCAGCACACATTTAGCACTAAAGTCTGCAGGGGGGTTGTAAATAATCACATTTCTCTGAATAAACTGGTACAATCCAAATCAGAGTCCTCCCCCATCACAACTACTCTGAGGTTTAAAAAAATGTTGAGAGACTTTACTATGTCCCATATCACATCTGCTTTAGCCCTAATATATCCATTACTCCAATAAGATTCAGAGCTCAGCTGGGCCTTTAGAGATCTTGCTACATATGTTATAATGCCCAAGGCCCACACCTCAGCTGAGCTCTGGAAGCAGGGCCAGCCCAGGACATTTTGCTGACTGAGGCAAAGGACAATTTTGCTGCCTATCTGGTTGGCTTCCATGTATAGGAGCCAACTGGATAGGCAGTCGAATCTTACTTCAACACTGACAACAGTGCAGGCACTGCACCTGAGGGCAGCAGATTTAAGGGGTGCAGGTCTATCCTCCAACACCTCACAACTGCTCCCTGCCCCCTAGCATCTGCAGCCTAAGGTGACTGCCACACTCCACCTGGCTGAAAGGATCTTAAACCCAGTCCTCTAACTTAGAAACTTGCACTTTAGTGCTCCTTAGTAGCCCCTTTGTGTGACTTCTGACATCCTGGATAGGAGCTGGTATGAGAGAGAGGAGGATCAGGTGGGTCATGTGCTGACATGGAAAAAGGTTTGGGATCCCCCTTTGAGTAGCCTGGGTTGCTGGCTACAGGATCAGAATGTGACAGAAGGGGATTTCACTTGAACCCTCTCTCGTCCGTGTGTGTGTGCGCGCGCGCGCGCCTGCGTGTGTTTTCAAAGCAATAGAGAGGATTATGCTAATTAATTCCGCCCATGACACTAGCCACACCCCATGCTGACCACATGTTCAGTGGCCTTATACACACACACACACACACACACACACCAATGGGCACATGTTGGGCTCCTCCGTGAGAGGGGGAGAACTGAGGAATTCTGTCCCAGCCAGGATTCCCCCTTGTGTGGAAGAGCCCTACATGCACACATCTGCTCACATGTACAGCTGATGTACTGCTGCCGAATACAGGGTCAGCTAATGTAACCCTGCCATTCCTCAAAGCATTGAAATACTTTTTGCGAGGGAAGCCTGCAGGTTATTCCTGCTTAGAGTGAGTTTCAGGCAGGATTGCAGAAATGTGGGCCCCTGGGAGGGCTTCCCCCTGAGGATTATTAATATAGGCCACCTCTGCCTCCAAATCACTGACCAAGGTCAAAGATGTGACACTTCTCCGTACTTGCCCATTTATAAACTGTTCAAGAGCTGTGGGGATAAGAGGCAGCTTTTCTAATGCTGCAGCAGACAGAGGCAGCTGGCATTTCATCTGCCTAACTGAAAAGGCCAGAAACTGAGCTCTTTTATCAACCTCCAGACAAGATCCTCCATCAGTGCAAAGGAACAGCATAAACTGCTGTTTGGGTAAATGCCAGGCTTGGGTGTGCAGCTGAGTAACCTGAGGGGCAGTCACGGGCTGAACTTCTATGCCAGAAAAGTTTAGCATCCGTATCACTGACTACTTTTCTGACCAAAGAGAAAATGCTGATCAAAATGTAGATCTACCCACACATCGAGGGGCTCATAACCCATGGAACAACATTCAACTTGAACATCAGCCAGCGACCTTGGTGAAATTTCAGTTACTGAAGTGGCCAGCGGGTGCGGGTTGATCAGGGCTTCCAAACTTCATAGGGGTTGGCATCATTGCTTTGAACAGCTTCTTTACTTGTCGATGGCTAATATCACCCATTGTTTCAAATCTCATTACCCCTCCCTTCCTTTCATTCACTTTTTTTTAAAGGGAGGAATACTTCCTCCCCCACACCACCACCACAAAAAAGCCACAATGTTTCAAAATCTGATTCTTGGAAATAGAATAAATAATCTATATTTTTATATCACAATGACCTTGCTAGGCTGTGTGTAGACCAGGGCTGTGAACTGATAAAATAATTTGTTCTTGCTTAATGATCTGCATGTTATGAGAGCTTGGTTAGGGGTACATTTCTGAGAAAGTGCATGATAGCGTTCTATTTAATAAACAAAAACGACTGTGCATTCTGACAAGGCAATGCCGTCTTTAATGTAAAGTGGAGCCTTGCAACACAATGTTGCAGTGCGGAGTGCTTCCATTCAGGCTTCCATCCACTCCATTCAATTCCACTTTTCCCCCACCCTGATTTTGCTGGGCAGGGGAGGCTGTTTATTTATTTATTTATTGCATGTTTATCCCACCCTTTAGCCCAAAAAGGCTCCCAAGATGGCTTACATGCATAAGAAATCCCCCACAGGCTTACAGTCTAAGACATGGCACAAAAGAAAAGAGGACTGGGAGGGAGGAGGAAAAAAGCCAATTCAGGCACCAGATTCTTAGTTGCAAAGTTCAGTAGGTCATGGGCACATTGGAAAGGTGGCGGCGGCGGCAGCGGCTGCTGCTGCTTCCTCTCCCTCTGATGGCCTTAGCAATGATAGTTGGTAGCAGAATACAGCTGGAGCTGTATCCAGGCATGATGGAAAGGTGCCTGACTGCTCAGCATTCTGGCCTACTGAGCATGGCCAGTCCTCTTTGGGCTGTTGGGGGAGGATCCATTTGGGAATATTTTAGAGTGGGGAGGGACACTTCTGCCCAATCCCAGCCATATTAAAATCTTGAATTTTTCCACTGATCTCTATGGGCGGCTCTCACTTCCATCCCATGAGACCTTTAAAAATAGTTTCTGTAGTGTGAACAAGGATGACCTCTCCAAATAATGAGAGGGTTCTATTATTTTTGTCTCTGCATGTCCCTCCATCCATCCATCCTCCTTCCCAGATGACTCCATTTTATTCTCCATTCCCATTTTCTTCTTTTTATTCCCCAGCCACTCCTACCAGGTTGACATTTTTTTTTTTCTTTCTCAGTCTGTCAACATCCATGCCATTGAGTTATCATTGGGCTGTGGGAGGTGGGTGCCCCCCTCACCTTATGTTTTTTCCCCTTAACTTATTTGTACTTCAGGGTTAACTCCAAGTCTGCTGATGTCTCCCTCTTGGGCACAAGTGGTGTGGTTTTTGCTGCACACATACATGGGCACAGGAAATCTTGAATCAGTATTAGCAGAAATGATTATGATGACTTCATTCCAGCAGGCTGAGAGGAGGGAGATGAGAGGGAGTGCAGGGCCATTCCACCAGCCCTACCAGGAGTATTATGCTTTGCAGAGACACATTGCTTCACACATCACACAGGGCCAGGGATGGGGATGTGAGAACTGGATTGACCCGGGTTCAAAAGCTTACCTAGCCAGTGACCCTCAGTCCCAGTCACGCAGACGGAAGGAGGAGATAACAGCAGTTAATAAAGATGAAAGAGTTTATTTGTAAGACCCAATTACATGGGATTAAGGCAAGCAATGCATCTCTTACGCAGAAGAGATGTCCTCACTACATGATTGCAGATTCAAATCCAAGACCCCAGTGGCAAGGCTGAGATGAAGTGAAGTGACTGACTCGAAGTAGAGACTGAAGTCCAGAAGTCTCAGAAGTGAGGGGATGTGTGCCTTACCCCAACCTTTATAGTAAGACCCTATTTATACTATAAATAGGGTCTTACTATAGTATCTATAAATAGGATATTACTCACCTATTATATAACCTGTTGTTCACACAACATGTTGACTGCAATTGTCCCATGAGTCTGAGTCACAGACCTTGACATTATGTCTGGTGACTATTTGCACATCACCTCAGGAGACATCCATGTCAGGTGACAATCTCGTTCTGCCCACCATGCAAAACCGGGGAACCTTCTCTATATGGAGAAAAGGACTTGGCCAGCATCTGGAGGAGGAGTTCCTCCAGGTGCAGCAGCATCAGGTGCCTCCTTTGTCCATTGTGCTGCATTCCTATTGGGGCAGAAGGCAGGATGTGAGGCACTGGCCATGTCAGGCGTCTCTCTTGTGCACCACACAGCATCTCCTCATGCACCGTTCTGATCAGGGCAGCGAGCAGTGTGCAAACATACTTTGATGGCACTTTTAGGAGTGGCTCCTCCAAGCACTATCTGAGTCTCCAGCCTTGCAGACTTATCATTCCAATTGGGTTGATGAGTGGCACATGATGCCGGATCCCCACTGTTACCTCCCATCTGTGATCAGAACTAACAGCAGGCCGCTTGCACTCCCAGTTGGGAGGACAAGCACATGCTAAAAGGAGTCCCCACTGTCATCTCCCATCTGTGATTGGAGATAACAGTGGGGAGTCCCAAGCAGTATCACACCACAGTTTCACCCTGGGCGCAGGCTCTCTCTGAAAATCTGCTTGAAGCCAAGAACAGTTGACCAGTATAGAGATCCTGAAACCAGTATGATGGGGGAAATGTGCCAGTAAAAGCACTGCCTTCCTGTATGTACTACCACTACTAGAAACTTGCCACATTGGAAACACTAAGGAGTCACATGGCACCTAACACATTTACCATGGCACCTAGCTTTCGTGGTGTTTGGTACATGCCATCACGAAAGCTTGTGGCATAATAAATGTGTTAGACTTTAAGGTGCCACAAGACTCCATTTTATTTGCTGCAGCACACAAATGCAGTAGCCCTCCAGAAATTATAGATTCATAGATCATAGAGTTGGAAGGGGCCTACAAGGCCATCGACCCCCTGCTCAATGCAGGAAACTAGAGGAGGGGTCTCCCATCCAAGTAATAACCAGGCTTGACCCTGCTTAGCTTTCCACGCTCAGACAAGCTGAGCCAACATAAGCCACGGGCCTGTTAACATTGTAAGCAAAATACACCTACTCTCAAGGGCGTCCTCATCCTGAGAGCTGCAGGTGAACAATTCCTCTCTGGTTCTGAAGGAATGCACATCAAGGAGTAGTTTTGCTTTTAAACCACATTGGAAACAAGACTTTCCAAACCATATACAGCTATCTTACCTGTTTCTATTGACAACTGATTCACCATAGAGCTGGAGTGCCTTTCGATGTGATTGGCTGCAGAGTGGCAATTTTTTTTAACCCTTATCAATTAGACAGAAGCACATTTGAGGATTTTTTTTTTTTTTTTTTAAAGGAAAGGAAAGGAAAGGAAAGAAATGTGTGAAATGTCCAGCATTCCCTTCCATGGGCATGAAGGCGGACAAACCTGAAGTTCCTTGCAGTAATAAATCCGGAGCAGAAGTTCCTCAAAAGGGTGACACGGCCCAGTGTGCAATTTCAGAATGAGCTGAATGAGACTAAAAACTCCCGATGGTAACCAAAGATTACTGGTGGCAGCTCATAACATGGTTATCTATACAGTGCCATTGTCAGACACCATAGCAGCTGACAGACAACTCAAAGTGACAGGCTCTCTAGAATGAAAGCGGGAAGTGATGGTAAATGGGGACAAGATAAGGAGGGCTAAAAATACCACGAGAAGGACTTGTGTTGCAATGATGTGGCTGCTTCCAATATCAGGGCAAAGCCGGATGCTCCACAGCAGTGTTCTCCAAGCTATGCTGG
Source organism: Shinisaurus crocodilurus (assembly GCA_021292165.1). Taxonomy (NCBI): domain Eukaryota; kingdom Metazoa; phylum Chordata; class Lepidosauria; order Squamata; family Shinisauridae; genus Shinisaurus; species Shinisaurus crocodilurus. The sequence goes on along the minus strand of CM037881.1, from coordinate 41,605,659 downwards.
CTGGGGCATGCTGGGAGTTGTAGGCCAAAAACATCTGGGGACCCAAGGTTGGAGAACACCGGTCTATGTTGACTGGCAGTGACTTTCCCTGGTTTCAAATTGGGGTCTTGCTGGGAGTTGTAGGCCCAAAACATCTGGGGACCCAAGGTTGGAAAACACTGCTCCACAGAGTATCTGGTCAATGGGACTTTACAGACTGGCATTATTATTATTATTATTACCTGCAACAAAATGTTGCAGTGTGAAGTGCTCCTGTTCAGGGTTCCTGCCAGCCTGCCATGCCCTCCTCCAGGATACGCCATCCCATTCCCCCTCCTGGGGTGCTATTTCCTTCCCTCTCAACAGACAGTCAGCATTCTTAGTCCTCACTGGGCTGCTTTCAGGGGGTTTATCCCACTATTTTTTTCCTAACATTTTTTTTTTGGTACTTATGCAAACTTTGAGGTGTCCCCCCCCAAACCTGTTGATACCTCCTTCCTGTGTGGGGGTGGTGCTGTTTTGGCTATGCAAAGATCCACACTCAGAGAATGAATTTGCTATTAGTATATAGGAATAATAATATTAATAATAGAAAAATATTTTTATTTTTGTTATTTAAACTATTTGTATATTGACCTTCATTATCAAATCACAAGTTGGTGTACAAAATGCATTAATTCAACTAAAATAAAATACAAAGATAAGAATAGCAACAAAGAACATCTACCAAGCTAGGTATTAAAATCAGCAAACTCTAACTGTTTAAGGGCTCTGACCACTCTGAAGCCACTTTGATCCCCAGACCCATGATGATTATGATGATGGAGACTGATGGTACAATAATAATAATGACAACAACAGCAATGTGCATGGTGCTTTACTGAGTATAAGAGAACAGTTCCCTGCCCCAAAGAGCTTACAATCTAAAATGTAATATAGAGGCGACAACAAATGGTAGGAAGGGGTAAACCGGGGAGGAATATGCCATTACTGTATTTCAGTCAAACATAACTTTCAGCCTACTTTCCCCACATTGTGCAGGAAACTCCTTGTTTTAAAGATCTCCCTTGAACTTTAAAAATTGATCCCTCCATGCTGGCTTTGTTCTCATTAGTAGTTTGCCAAAGAAATAATAATATTTCACATTTAGATATCTCTAAGTTTGCAAAGTGGTTCACAGGCTCACCCTACAAGCTCCTACTTTCTCCACTCAGAAAAAAAAACATGTGAGCTCTATTGTACTTTATTTTAAAAAAAATACCACTGCTCTGAAAACAGAATAACAGTGCAATCCTATACATGTGTACTCAGAAGTAAGTCCTATTAAGTTCTATGGGACTTACTCACAGGAAATTATGTATATTTTAAAGCAATCTACAACACTGACCATCACATCTTGTGGCAGCAAACTGATTATCTTGTTAATTGCTGTAAACTGATGTCTTGTTAATTGCTGTAAACCGCCCAGAGAGCTTCGGCTATTGGGCGGTATAAAAATGAAATAAATAAATAAATAAATAAATTATGCATTGTGTGAAGAAGTATCATGTCATTGAGGGATAATTGTGAAATGCTGCTCCTTGCTAGAAGAAGAGGTAGCAGCAGCAGCGCCAGTGCTAAGGTGACTTTTCCAGAATTATATTATTATATAATATCTTATATAATATCTTATATTTTATTATATATTATAATATAATATTATATATTATATAATTATATTATATATATATATATATATATATATATTATATATTATAAGATACAGGCCTGTGGCTTACGCTGGCTCAGCTTGTCCGAGTGTGGAAAGCTAAGCAGGGTCAGGCCTAGTTATTACTTGGATGGGAGACCCCTCCTCTAATTTCCTGCATTGAGCAGGGGGTTGGACTCGATAGCCTTGTAGGCTCCTTCCAACTCTATGATCTATGAAATCTATGAAATTATTACATTATTATATTATATATTATTTTATAATACTTTATAAGTGGCTTTTGGAATATTTTTTTTACTTTACTTTACTTAAACCCTTAATTGTTGATATCTGGTGTTTTTCATGGGGGGGTGGGGTCAGTGCTTGCAGGGCAATCTCTTTTTGTTTTAAAATTGTCAGGATTGGCACAAATTCAACAGGTGAAGCTTACCCACCCCCTAAACATGGAGCTTCAGAGAAGGGGAAGTTTCTTGCATTTCCTTCTGACACTGTACCTCACCCGTTAGAGGCACAGAGTCAGCTTCGTTAGGAAATAAAATCTTTGGCAATATAAAGATAGGAATCATGTGATAAATTCCCTCTTTCACCTCTCCCTTGGTCCAGACCAGCGGGTACAGCCTCCACCTACTTTTCTTTTCACCCAGCAGAGGCAACAGGTAGAGCACACACGCACGCGCGCGCACGCACGCACGCACGCACGCACGCACACACTCAAGTCTGTTCCCTCCCTGCTTACTGTCTCTCCATGAGCAACGGTTCCAGCCTAAGCAGAGCTACTCTTAAAGGGGCCATGGGCAAAATTGCAGCTAAGTTAAAATTTTTAGCTTAGCTGCAATTTTGCCCATGGCCACTTTAAGAGCAGCTTAAAGTAGCTTGCGGGAGGCAGGGGAATTCGGGACTCTGCATAACAAAGTGAGAAGCCATGGTGGCTTAAGGGTTTTCGTGATGGTCCCAGCATTTTTGGGGAGGTTGGAGACTGTGCCAAGGGCCCAGCAACTTACCTGCAGAGGTAGAATAGACAGCTGGAAGGATGGCTGGTGTTGTCTAACTGGCAGCAGCTGCTGAGTGTTTCAGGCAGATGGTTTTTCTTTCACCACACCTGCTACTTGATCCTTTTAACTGCAAGAATCAAAGGCTGAGCCTGGGACCTCCTACATGCAATGCATGTGTCCTACCACTGAGCTAAAGTCTCTCTGAAAGTGGGGTTGCCAGATGCTCCTCTGGTCAGGGCCCTGTTTTCTGAAGAGCCCCGTGGTGGGGAGAAGCACAGCAGGCTTGGCCTTTCCTGCAGTGATGACCCCATGAGGGTCTTTTCCCTTCCCCATCCAATTTAATGAAGGTGTGGCAAGAGAGGAGGAGGAGGAGGAGGAGGAGGAGGAGGTTGAATGGGCTAGAGCAGGAAGTATCAGATATATCAGGCTTCTCCCCCTTACATGTGACCACATCTGTTGAACTGTACATATGTTTGCAGAGCAACAAAGGGGCGATGGAGGTTTTGACTGATTGGTTGACAGGATTTCTATACTCGGGAAGAACATGAAATATAAACGTCACAGCTGCCTGAGCTTATTGATTTCTATTTGCTCCAACTGCTTTCATTTTTACCAGCTCCCACTTAATGGTCCATTTGATGTATAAAGGAATGCAGCAAACTGCCCTTATGCAAGCAACCCCCTTGCCTCGCCCAACCCCAAAGAAACTGCATCCAGAACTTTTGCCTAACTCAGGGGTGGGTGTCCAGTTGGTGGGCTACTGTCTGTATCAGGCTCTCGAAGCAAATTTCAAGTGGCTTTTGGCAACCCTGTTAATTTTTAATCAAAGTGCATTAAAAAAAAAAAAAAGGGTTTGTCCAAGGTTTCATTTGTAAAAAGGAAAACAAACACAGGTTTTCCAAGCTGGAAAACAAGCGTGTTGAACCTCTTTCAGTCCAAGAGCCAAATTCCATTTCAAAGAAGCTCCCGGGGGCTGCATTCTTGTGGTGGGTGGGACCAAAAATATGAGCATATTTTAGCTTAAAGCTCTTACTGCCAATAACTAAGCCTTCGGAGAGGCACTTTGACCTTTTAGAATGGGGGAAAAACAACACAAAAGCTGGGAAACCACCAAATGATCAGGGCTGGGGGAAAGGGGTGTGGCCAGGGGAAAGGGGTGTGGCCATCTGGAGAACCCCACAGGGTCAGATTGGGACCCCAGGGGGTCTGGATTTGGGTCAGAGGTTCCCCAGCCCTGCTGTAAAATATGAAAATTATTTCACAATATCATGTGGAATTCTTTGGATTTTGTTCAGAACGCCCTGGCTATACTTGAGCATTCATGCCTGAGAACTGAGAATCTCTTACTGCATGGGTTTACCATTATTAGAGGCCTAAGCACCCATGAGGGTGTCAGTTTATGAAGCAAAGTACATTGCCTGTGCCACTGTCTGGAGTATATATCAGGTCCCAAGAATACAGAGGTCTTCCACCCCTAGAAAATGTTACCACACATTTCTAAGAGAGATGTTTACTATCCAGGGACACTTGTCAATGGTCTGCTTGCATATTCCATACACTATTAAGTGTGCTTTTGCAGCAGAAATAAATAGTAGTCACAATTGTCCCAGTTCTCTGGCCCTGAGAGGATGCATATGATATTTTCCCCCTTTCCTAATGCTTAATGGTGAGGAAAATTAGGAGTCATGTTAGACATACATTTAGTAGCATATGAGATCTTGACAGAATCATTAGCACATTGACTTATCTTCTCACCAGATGTGGTTTGGTTTTATTATTTCTCATCATCTCATATGCACTGGACAGGGCCTGAACCCATCGTAAGAGAGAGACCTATGTAGGTTTTACAGTGTTCTGATCACAAAATCCCAGATGGTGGGTGCAGACTCACTGCTGTATCACAGGAGCATATCTGATTTGCTGGAGCAAGGTATCATGGCTTTGTTCAAGGTCCAATACCTCCATGTCATTCACCTTTCCCCACCCACCCCATATGCTCCTGAATCATTATTTTCTCTTTCTTTCTCTCCTCATACAAACTGAGACACACAAACACGCAGCCCCCCTCGAGCCTAATGTCCTCATAACAACCCTGCGAAGCAGGCCACTGAGATGCCTATTTGTCATATGGTAAATTGACGCCCATAGAGGCTTAACCAGACTGCACAATGAACCTATGGCAGAGGTGAGGCCTGAGTCCAAGGTTTCCAGATCCAAGTCCAACTCACGCCATTTGCACTGTGTCTCAGACACTCACCAGCACCCACTGTTGCCAAATGCTTCTTGTTTTAAGGAAGCAACCCAAGTCAAAGCATCTCAAGAAAATGAAACATTCTTCAGGGGATACCAATTAAACTACTTTTGGGTGACTCTGAAGGAGGGGGATGCCAACTGACAGTAAGTTGGAAAGTTTGTGGCTACTAGCTCCAGAATTAAGTTTGCCAACTGACAGGGCCGGCGCTACCGCTAGGCAAACTAGGCAGTTGCCTAGGGCGCATGGCTGAAGAGGGCGCAGAAACGCTGCGCTCCTTCCGGCCGACTCTTCTTCGCTGCTGGCGCGCTCCTGCCCCGACCGGCCACCTCGCCGACAAAGGCACCACCAGGTCAGTGCGGGGGGATTGCGGCTTTCCTCGGCGCCCGGAGCTAGGCCGGGTCAGGAGCGCGGCGCGCGTGGCGGTGGCGGCCGGTCGGAAGATGCTGCGCGGTGAGCGAGGCCTCCCCAGCCTCCTTCCCTCCCCCCCCGAAGTGCCATTGCTAGTGAAGCCCGTCTAATGAAATATGCAGGGCAGGAGGATGGGGAGGCAAAGATCTCCTCCGCTGATCCTCCTGCCCTGTCCTGGATAATCACTGGCAGTGGTGGGGCTGAGCCTGGAGTCGGCTTGGGGCTCGCTCCTGGCTCGGCCCTTGAGGCGGCGGTGGCCGATCTTGACATTCACAGCGGTGTGGAGCGTTCTCCGTGCCGCTCGAGCCGCCGCTGCCACCGCCACCCCCCCCGCAGCCACCGGACCCCCCTGCCCCCCGCAGCCGCTGGACCCCCCGCCCCCTGCAGCCCCCTTCAGCCGCCAGACCCCCCCACCCCCCACCCCCGCCACCCACCTTCTCCGCCGCCTCCGCCACTGCCGGAGCCCCACCCGCACTCTGTTTTGGCGGGAGGAACCAGGGCAACAGGTTCCTTAAACAGCCCTGTTGCCCTGGTTTCCCCGGCCAAAAACAGAGCGCGAGGGTCCCGTTGCATCACTTCCTCCACGCCAGAAGGACGCGATGGGACCAGCGGACGGGGAGGCAGGCTCGGAGGCGATGGCCGGGGGGGGCACTGGGCAAGCAGACATTTCCCGGCTGCTTTGCTCTGGAGCCCCCCCACAGCACGAGAGGGGGGGCGCTAAATATAATTTTGCCTAGGGCACCAAACTGCCCTGCACCAGTCCTGCCAACTGATCCCCCACCCCTAAAACCTTTATTCTGCTCTTGTACCTTCAACAGTAGCTTGATGTGCAAAAATCAACCTGTGGAACCTTTTATGGCATATATTATAAATATGATCTCCTGATAATGCCTTCACATCAAACTGTTATACAGCACAGCTACTGCAGCTCACTTAAAAATTGGCAGTCCTACTAGAGCTGGTTTGGGAAGGTTTATTTTGGTTTTATACTGTCGTTTTACATTTTAAAACTTTTATGTTTTATCATGCTGTATTTTATGGTTATAATTGTTGTGAACCACCCAGAGATCTTTGGCTATTGGGTGGAATAAAAATGCAATAAATAAAGCCTAGCACAGGTGGTGCCATTTTAACATTTAGATGGCTAAAACCTGGAAGGTCAAACCTGTCTGGATGGGATGGAACTAGTCGGTCCTGTGTGGCAAAATGGCTGCAGAAGAACTTCTGTTTCAATAAAATTAGGCCCATTCTCTCTGGAAGAACGTCCATGTTTCCAAGTGGATGAAGATGTGGGCTCCAAAGCACTTTCATCTTGCCCCCTCATGGTCCTGCCAAAAAAAAATGTTTTCAAGTTGTAAGAAACAGATTCCACACTTGCATGTTGCATCTCTTTTTTGGATTTTGTATGTAATGTGTGTGCCAAATGCTATGCCCGAGCACATGTGTTTCAAAGATGCAACGTTCGTACTGCAAAATGGTGCAGTAAGACTTTATTATAGAGCTTGTGCCTCCTGGACCCCAGACCACCGAGTAAGACGCTGAGACTTACAGAAAGTGGGTATCCATGGTCTAGACTGAAAACGTGCCCTTTTTAATGGTCAGATGGTAGATATTGCAGAATTATTTCTCTTCGCCCCTTAGCAATTTTTTTTGCATATTAATTTAATAGTGTCAATTGGGCTGACTGTCAGGTTGTGGAAGATTTAGCATTTAAAATTAAATCCCTTTCAAAATGTTTTAGCAATATCTGTCACTTTTTAAACACATATTGCCATCCACGTTTTTCTGGCCTACTTCAAAAATGGATTTATTTAGTCAGGCCTGGCTGCGACTTATTCCCACAGGTGCCCTTCAGCTGTTAAACAGTATAACACTTCATCCAAGCTGCACACAGCGGCTTCATAAAGTATACCTGTTCCAATCCTTCCTCTGCCCGAATTATTGAGCTCAGGTAGGCTTGCTGCATGAAAAATGTCAGTCCCAATTCTTTGTCTTAAAGCATGTTTTAATTAAACATTACAGTGTGAAAAATGTCAAAGCCACCTTTCAGTAAATCCCCTAGACCCAGCTGTGATTAAACTGACAAGCATTTATTTATTTAGAATGTAATCAGCAGGGCTCCCTCCTGACAGCCAAACTAGCAAGCAGGGTGCAAGATATGAACTGCACACCCCCATGCACTGAAAGAGTAAGTAAGGGGGACTGCAGGGCTGTGCAAGCTAGCCCCGACCCCCATCACCAATATGCACAAGATCCCACATGCATCACAGCCACATCCTCTGCTGTCCATGCGTTCAGCTGGTGTGTGAAAGGACTCCACGCACATGTTGACGTATGCACATAGAGCTCCTCAACATGAGGGGGATCCTGATTGTGCCAGGGTCCCACCTTGTGTTGAAAACCTTTACACATATACGTTAGTACATGCATAGAGCCCCTTCACATGCTGGCTGAACATGTAGCTGGCAGTCCCTCCCTGTGTGGTAGTGGCAGTGCCATGACCTTGGTGTTTGAGGCTCCACCTTTGGAGGACAAGGTCATGGAGTCAGAGAAAGTATCAGAGTGTGAAAGGGATTTGCCCTCAGAACCAGCACTAGATGTCCCTACTGCCCCAGAAGCTCCTGCACAAGAGAAGCCCATTTTGTCAGCACCTCTTTGGCCCAAAATATTGCCTGGCTGTCCTCAAAAGTCTGAGGACTCTATACCAGAAGCTCCAACAGAACCATCATCTCCACAGAGCTCTTGGAGTCAACAGCTATTGAAGCAGGTGAGGCCCTTTTAACTGAAGAGGCTTCACTCATTGGAGGCAGAGCTGGCCACCCAGATGGAGCTGCAGCTCTATTTAAGGCTCCATCTAGGTTTGTTGATGGCTGAAGCAACATTTGACTCTGCCCATATGAGTCTCCAGAGTCCAGCCTAAGGAGCCATCCAAGGTGCTACCCACTTCACCTGGACCTTGCCTTGTTTCCCTTGCTATGACCTAAATGAGTCTAGAAACCCCCTCCCCTCATCAGCTGGAACCACTTCTGGTTAAGACCATTGCCTGAAACAGAACAGTAATGCATCGGTGGCAGGGGTGGGGCTAGCATGTCTGGTCCCAGCCCCCCAGGTGTTCTTTCAACATGTGTTTGTGGGTTGTCTGAACACTGCTTGATACATCCATTTTGCATTTTTGATGGAGGACACTTTTCACTTTGCCACATAAGAGGAGAAATGTGAAGAGCTTAGAGACCCGCAATGAAAATTATCTTAGGTCCATTCTGTTGCAAGGAGATTGCTTCTCTGTGTCAGGTCTGGGATGTGAATGGAAGGTGTCCTCAGCTGGAACACCGGGGCCAGGAGTGACGGAAGTGTAAGAAGAGCCATAGGCAGAAGCACAGCCCAGGAGCAAGCAAGGGTCAGATATGTACAAGGTGTAGTGGGGCCAGAAGCATAGGTCAGAAGCAGGCAAAGGACAAGCATAGGCAAGGCAAGGCAAGGATCAGCACTTGTAGCAGAGAGTCAGGAACTGGCTGCAGACACCATGACGACTCATGTTGCTGTGGCAAAGGTGAGCAGGAACAGGAAGCCTCTTATAGGACTTCCTGCAGCTCCCTGCTGGTCTTCATGAGTGCCCAGCTCTGACCCTGCTAACACCTACAAGTTCAGTACTAACCCTGCAAGTATTTGCAGGTGGACTTGCCTGCCTTCTCCATTGGGCCACCAGATGAAGCTGCAGCGCTGTGCAGGCTGAGCAAATCCTGACACTCTGCTGTGATCCCATACCACTGGAAAACATGTGTCAATAGTGCAACCAAGCAAGACCCAAGCAATTGACCCTTGGTATGTAATACTGTGGCAGAAGTATGGAATCAGGCCATGGAGAAGCAACTCCCAGGTCACTAGGCATGGCTCTTCAGAAATGATTTGTAGGGAAAAGCATCTGGTGACAGGACACGAGAAGGCTGTTACAGTAACTTGTCCTCAAAGGAGCTCAGGGCAGTATACATGGGATTATTCCCCCTTTTTAATCTTCAGAACAATCCTATAAGGTAGGTAAGCCTGTGGGATGGTGTCTTACCAATGCCTACCCATTGTGCTTCATGGCTGACCAAGGGCTTGAACCTGGATCTCTTGAACCTAAGGCCATCACTCTATCCACTCCACACCACCACACTGGCTCTCATTCAGTTCAGATCTATACATCCATTTCTTCTCTAAGGAGCAGTCATGAAGACAGGAGTGACAGAAAAAGGCAAACAAGCAGCTTGTCCCCACTGCTTACCTTTACATTATACGTAAGAGATGTCAGTCCCGAACATCTCTTACTAATCCTTATCTTGCTCATGTAATATAAAGTGTAAGCCCTCTGGGGCAGGGACTATTGGCCAGTCTAGACTTTACACTCACCATAGAGATTGATATTCCTGTGAAAAGTTTCCCAGCAACTATTCATATTGTTTAGAATTGCTTATCATCTGAGTTGGGAAGACCATCACATCATGAGTTTCTCTTTCCAAGTTGGTGAATTCTATTGACACAAGTCGCAGGTTGAGAAACTCAGCATACAAATAGCCCCAAGATGCTCTGTGAGTTACTTAAAATATGACACAAACTGAGAGAGGGAAACTGTTGGTCCCTATATGCTGAGTGTAACACCCAGACCAGCTCTCTGTCACCACTGAATCCTCTACAGTGCCGGCAGAACTATTGGTACAACACTGTTGATAATTAGTAGCCTCGAAGTCCAAAACAAAAAGCATCCAGAGCTCCTGGAAAAAGAGTCACCACACAACACACTAAGCTGTTTGTTTCTTTTAAAAAAAAATGTATTGCCTTTATGTAAGCTTTATGCATGAAACGCCCCCAAAATATCAAGCCCGAGATCATTTTTGCAAAAGCATTTCAGCAGCAACTCGTAAACTACAAGACAATTTTAGATCATATTAAATGTGTTCCAAATGAGCCTTTTCATGATTAATACCATTACCATGAATGCCAGAAGCATTAATAGTGATTAGCAGGAGATTGTTTTGCTACATTTTAACAAGCAAAAACAAGCCATTTTAATAAAATCAAGCATCGTTTTGAGACTCTGGCATCAGTCTATTAGTCAACATATTGTATTGCCATGTGACCATAGCCCGTAAATTGCAGTGTGACACATTCATTCCAGCTAACACGACATAAATGTATCACAGTCACACCATCAATTTAAAAACAACAAAAACTAAGAGGACCACAATAACCCCAAATTTAATCTTAACTTGGATTTAAGGTGATAAATGCAAAACTAACTATGGTTTATCTTGTTTATTGATCTATATATTTTTACATTACAATCTTAACCACATGGGTTCTTCATATCTGGGACAAAGAGAACTTGAATTTTTGTTGTTGTTTCACTTGTTTGTTTGTTTTTTAAAAAGAATGAGATGTGGAAGAAACAAACTGACAGATTCCTCTATCCAGAGCCAGGGCCTTGAGTGCTTTGCTCTTAAAAGTCTTGGTTTGAAACCCTGTTAAATTGACCATGTTAGTGTGAATTAGGGTTGCCAGTTCTTTTTTCTGACAAGCTCCTCGTCTTTAACAGCTGTATGGCAGGCAGGCAGGCACATCATGGTCCTCTCCATGCTGGGAATAGCTTGCACATGACTGTTGCAGAGGGGTGAGAATTTCATTCCAGTTCATTTCTGATAAGAATTCACCAAATTTTACAAAGTTTTTTTCATTTTTAGGAGAGAAAGAACTTGAGATTTTAAAAATTTGAATGCAGGAGAAAGCGAAAATGATAGATTTACCCATCCATAGCCTAGGCCTGCAGCAGCACCTGAGCAGCTACCTGAAGCAGAGACTTGCTGATGCTGGGCCTGAAAATATAATTACTGGAGTGTAAGTTCCACTGAGTGACCTATGTCTGTGCAAACATGCTTAGGATTGCTGTCTTATTATTCTACTAGCAACATACTACTAGCATACTGCCTCTGACACTGGAGGTAATATATAGCCATCATGACTAGTCACCACTGACAGCCTTACCCTCCATGAAATCTTCCTCAAGGTCTAGAAAACTGGTGCATGATGAACTGCTAGAGATGATGGACAGTAGTAAGCTCCTAGCTTTCTGGTGTATTTTTATCTCACCGATCTTCACCTCGATGTATTCCTCCTACATATAAAATCATATTACTGTGGGAACAGAAGAGAAACATTTAAAATTTAGGTCACAAGTGTGTTCGAATTACATGTCCCTTAGACAAATTTGGCCTCCCTTTGAAAAACGGTTGGTCCAGTCCGGCTATCAGTTATTTGTAAATGAATCCTATGAACTTCAATAGTATGTGCATTCACAGCTAGAATCAGGATTGCAGACTGGAAGCCATTTGTTCAGCCTTACACTCATAGAGGGCACCTTCTTCGTATGCATTTCAATCCCCAGTACACTCAGATAGGGCTGGGAAAGACCCCAATTTGAAACCAGGGAAAGTCACTGCCAGTCAACATAGACCGGTGTTCTCCAACCTTGGGTCCCCAGATGTTTTTGGCCTACAACTCCCAGCATGCCCCAGCCAGCATAGCTGGCTGGGGCATACTGGGAGCTGTAGGCCAAAAACATCTGGGGACCCAAGGTTGGAGAACACTGACATAGACCATTCGGACTTGGATGGACCAATCATCAGACTTGGCATAAGGTAGTTTCCTAAGTTCCTATTTGCCTTTGTCATATAAAACAGATAGGCAGAAAGCAGACCTCCAGATGTTTTGGACTTAACTCCCAGCATTCCTCATCATTGGCCATGGTAGCAGGGGCTTCTGTGAGGCGAGTCCCAAACTGGAGATTTACCTTCTGCCCACCCTTGTTATAAACGATGTGTTCCCCTGGAGATGGCATGCTACAACCAGCACTACAGTACTCGATGCGGTCATATGGAGGATTTCTATATCTACACTTATAAATGATTTGATTTCTTAGCATACAATCAAGGCATATACAGTAATATAACTAAAAATTAATGGGATTTGGATTATCAGAGCACGTATATGTATTTCAGCAATAGATGTCAGATGTTTGTGAGAGAGTGGGGAAGCAGCATTTCGGAACACTATATTGGATTAGAATTGCAACTAAAAATTAAGAGGCTATGGGAACTACAAGGCAACCTCACTTAATGGGACATCCCTCTTCAGTATCTTTCTATACTCAGAGATACCCGCAAGCAGTTTCTTCTAACAATATTTACCCTGCTGGAGTTCCCTATATCTTATACACCACCTAGTGGCCCTCTGAGGACTTGCAGGTATATCAAGAAAACAACTTACATCTTAAGATGTAGACTCTCACGCACGCCACACTCAGTGGTGCAGCCAGGGCTGGACTTCAGGGACTGACACTGCTCACCACAGCATCCTCTTATCAATTTTTAAAAAATACATATTCTGGGGGCAGCCAGCTGAGCATGTACACAGTTACAGATGTCTATCTAGAACAGGGCTCTCCAACCTTAGGTTCCCAGATGTTGCTCAACTACAGCTCCCAGAATCCCTTGCCATTCGCCACGCAGGCTGGGTATGTTGGGAGCTGTAGGCCAGCAACATCTGGGGACCCAAGGTTGGAGAGCCCTGATCTAGAGAGAGGGAGAGGGCACCAGTGTTGCGTGCTGGTTAGAGTGTTGGACTGGAGAGATCAGGTTCTACTCTTCACTCGGCCATGAAGCTCACTGGGTAACTTTGGGCCAGTCACTGACTCAGCCTAACCTACCTCACAGGGTTGTTGTGAAGATAAAATAGAGAGGAGATGGCATAAGCTCCCTTGGGTTCCTTGCAGGAAAAAAGGTGGGATATAAATATTATATATAATATATATATATATTCCTTTCCTACACAAGATGGTGTTTATTCCCCAATGGTAGCAGGGGCTTCTGGGAGTTGGGACCATTTTATTCCATGGTGCTACGTATGGAATAAAATGGTGTTTGCTTCTGCTGCCAGCATGAGGGCAGCAGAAGCAAACACCATTTTAATAGCACCATGGAGGTGCTATGGTTTGAGTTTAAAATGAGAAACTGCATGTATTCAGAATATTTCTTTTTTTAATCAGGATTGGCAAACAGGATCCCTCCCCCTTAAACACATCAGGAATATAGAAACAGTTGTGAAGCATGGAAGGGGAGGACATGTTAACTGCATACTTAACAACTGAAGTAATACATGTGGCAATCTAAAGCAGGCGGGGCATTAAGACCATTTAGCCCAGGGTCTAAAATGACCTAATTGCACCACTGGTTGCATTCGGAAGTCATATTCTCCAACCTGAAGATCAGAAACAAGCCACATACACAGCGGAGGCTGGTGACTCCTATGCCACTGGGGCTCCTTATCCATTGTAGCTTTTATTCTGAGCTTTATAGGCGCTATCCATGATGCTCCATGGTGGTGAACCAATTTTGGAGATGGAGTACAACACCATGGATAGCTCCTATAAAGCTCAGAATAAAAGTTGCAATGGATGAGGAGCTCCACTGACAAAGGAGTCACCAGCCTCACAGTGTCTATCTGCAGTTTGCAAGCCTGGTTTCACAGTTTGCTGTATCAGACATCATGGCAAACCTTACCTTGGTTGTTTGACAAACCAGATGTATTCTATTAAGCCAAGTACATAATAGAAGGATGGCCTGTTCCTGATTATCCAAACATGCATGTCTGAATGCAGCCACTATGTAGTCACTGTGCTGTGGTTTAGCATGTTTTCTTGGCCCTCTGTTAACAACTAACTACTGTCACTTCTTTTTCCCTCTGTGAGCATTCCAATAAATGTCATTTACTTTGGATTAATTCATCCACGATCACTACTGTCCCCAATTCCATACTCATTCCTACCAAAATTATAATCTCCTAACCACTGATGAACATGCATGAAAGAGCAGGAAACATCCACCCTTTTTACTGTCTCTAGCCACCAAGAGAATATTTAAAAAAAAAAAAAAAAAGATACCTGCAATCCGTGTTATCTTCAACAAGATTGCATGGCTCATATCATAAGCTTGGTCCTAGCCAAATATGACACATTGGAGAGATGACTTTACAACTGTTAAGCTATCAATCTACTGCGGCATTAGGACATTTGCTATTAAAAATGAAGATGGCTCACTGGTCTGCTTTGTAATATGACAGCACTGGGATCCTTTAGCTGTGATAATTAACAGCTCAGTATAAATCTTATTTCTTTGTCAGTTTGGTACATTTTCTAGAAATCATTATCTCATGATGAAAGAGGGAGTCTTTATAGTAAAAAAGAAAAGTCACATAAAATTTAAGTTGGAAAGTTAGGAGAAAGTTCAGTGTTATCTAAATAATGCTGGAATTAACTATACTTTTTCAACCGTGGCCATAAACTATGTGGCTGTTCTCACAGCCACAAGACTAAAATATAAAGGCATAGACAGCTTTTCAGAATGTGGGGCCCTGGGTCACTAGCATGACTCTGTAATAAGCAGAGTTTATTGTTCTATTGATCCTGCCAGGGGTTGAAGACCAGGCTCCAAGGCTTGCATCCAGCATCTTTGTCCTGCCAGCAGAAAGATACCAATGGCAGAACAGGATTATGGCATACTCGCCTCCCCACTGCAACCCCTTGCATGCCCTCCAGAACTGCTCCAGAGGGTTAAGGGACCCTCTGGACACTTGGAGGGTGTGTATGTTGGGGCAGGGGAGAGGACATGCAAGCCCCATTCCACAAGTGGTACCCTTCTGCTGGTGGAATGTCAATGCTGGATTGAACGTGTAGTATCAACCTGTGGTGGAGGCCTGTGGCTTACGCTGGCTCAGCTTGTCTGAGTGTGGAAAGCTAAGCAGGGTCAGGCCTGGTTATTACTTGGATGGGAGACCCCTCCTCTAGTTTCCTGCATTAAGCAGGGGGTTGGACTCAATAGCCTTGTAGGCTCCTTCCAACTCTATGATCTATGAAATGCATTTATAGCAGGCATGACCAATCGAAAGATACTGCCAATTGCAGGGCTGATAACACATACAGTCACATCTTTGTAAGCTGCTCCGGGAGCCTTTTTGGCTAAAGGCCAGGGAATGAATGCTGCAAGTAAGTAAGCCAGTAAGTAAGTAAATACAGTCCACATCTCTATTCCCTTTTTGTGCCTGAAAAAGGACATAACTTAAGGACTGAGCACACACAATTCTGCTTTACTAACTTAAGCCCCAGCCCAGCCTTAGATCCTGAGGTTTCTGGCTCAAGCTAGGGCTGAGTTGAATTTTCCCTCATTTAACAGTGCCATTCACACAGGTAGGAAAGATGGCAGCAGGGGGAGAGAACTTTTGGGCTATTCTCAGAAGATGTTGGTTGCCAATGTATGAGAATTTCATTTCACTTTGCAAATCACTTTCAAATGCCCCATTCACAACGCCGAATGCCAACACAGAATGGGACTGCATGTTCTCTGAAAATGTTTGCAAATTCCCAAACTTGTGTTTTATGTTTGGAAAATGTGCACTTAAGAAAATGCACAAATTTTGAAAAATGCACAATTACTTTTCCCATTTGAATGAACTGAAAAGCAGGTCACAAATGAAAATGGGAGTGAGCTGAACCGAGCTTTGAAGTCTAGTTCAGGGAATTTCAGTAAACTCAAGCACCCCTGATTTCCCCATTTTTAGTTGCCATCTTAACTCCACATAATGCTTACAGAACACCACAATGTCACAACAGTCAACCAGTCACCATGTTGATGGGGAACAAGAAGCAACAACCTGTCACCATGTTCAATAGAAAGCCAGTTGCTACTCTGAATGGGAAATGATAGACACTTACATTAGGATATGAACTAACAATTTGGAAAAGGCTATCCTTGTGGGGGGGGGAGATACAGAGGGTTTTTTTCCCCAACTAAATACCCCAAATGTGCAGTATTACTTTTTTCAACAAGGTAGACATACCCATGGAAATAGTAAGGGAAGGTTTAATGATTCCTAGTGCTCTGGCAGCTGCTCTATCTTTTGTATCCTGAAAGAGCTAATAATACTTTTAAGCTAGCAGAAAGAAAAGCAAAATTATGTATACAGGCGGCTCAGCAGCACTGCCTGGGTATTATATGCAGAAGAGTGGTAAGCTATCTACATGTTGGCTGTTCTCTCATTCCCAACCTTAACATCCTGCTATGGCTGAATAAGACTCAGCATTAGAGCAAATTATGGGGCAATTCCAAAGGCAAGACAAAAAAAAACAGGCAAGTGGTCAAGCACAAAGGTCTGAGTCCAGTATAGAATCAGGCTAAGGCAGGAGCAGTCAAGATACAAGCAAAGGTCAAAGCACAGTTAAGCAATCAGCTACAATACACTGTCCAGAGACAGAGTCAACCAGGATTCCAAGGGTCAGTAGCACAGAGGTTCAAACACCATTTAAGGACAGGCATCCAAGACACTGAGGCTGGTAAAATAATGTTGTTCCCACATTGGCTAGGTGAAGACGGAAAGCTTATATAGCCAGAGCTTCCTGAGCCCCACCCAGGGCTCAGCTGCAGTGCATTACAGGCCCTCTGGCAAAAGTCCTACTCAGGTAGAGGACCTTGCTCCTGAGGAGTCCTCCTTTATAATTGAGCACTTCTTCTCAAAGGAGTCCTATTGGCCTGCCTTTTGAGATGATGATGCTCTCGGGGACTAGGTTCTGCCACAGAGGAAGAAATCCCCTCCTCCTACAGGGACAGACTAGCGATGATCTCCCCTGAGGGCCAGGTTCCCCCAAATCTCCTGACATGGGTGGTTCCTTGGCACTGTCTGTTTCTGGGAGCTCTAACTCCTCCTCAGAGGAGGATTCTTCCAGCTGGGGCATGACACTTAAAGATCCTGGATCCATAGAAGCAGATCCAGGTGCATGTGAATTTGGGAGAAGGGAAAATTAGCAGGAAGGTGAACACAACCTAATTGCAAAACTCTGTTAAATTGATCCATGGGTGCTGTTTAGATGTCAAGGAAATGCTATCTGGTTCACACTGGCTTGCATCCTAAGTAACACAAGCAAAAGGTGACTCACATAATGGGACTTTTCCATCCCTTTCTCTTTCCCTCCACCTCCAGTGCCAGCCCCCTGCATCCCTGAAAAGTCTCTCTGGAAGGTCAGGGGATCCTCCTGAGTAGTGTGGGATGAGGCTTACAAGGCTGCTGAGGTGAAAGGGAATCACCTAAAAACAGGTGAAGGCACCTTCCATGAGTGGAGTGGAGCTTGTGTAAGATGCCCCTGCTTGATCTGGAAGAATTTCCTCTCCCCCACCAGTTCCCTGGGGAAAGTTGAGGGATCCTATTTCATCATCACCTTCATCATTATAGGAACACAGAAACATAGGAAGCTGGCTTGTCAGGCCATTGTTCTGTGTAGCTCAGGATTGCCTACATTGACTGGTAACAATGGCTCTCCAGGGATTCAGGCAGGATATTTTTTCCAGCCCTACTTCGAGATGCCAGGGATTGAACCTGGGACTTTCTGCATGCTCAGCAAGTGCTCTTCCACTGAGATATGCCCCCTCCCCTATGATCATGATCATCATCAAGATTTATTTTCATCATTTCATTTATTACATTTCTATTCCGCCCAACAGCCAAGGCTCTCTGGGTGGTGTACACAGATTAAAAACATTTTTAAAAATACAATATTGTACTTAATATAAAAATAATTGATATATAAACATATAGCAGACACATACACACACACATCCAAACAATTTTAACAACCAACAATTGGAAATCCCATGACCTGATTAAAAAACCTTATTATGTGCTTCCAAATGTCTGAGAGTAGAGGGAGGTCTTAAGCTGGCACCAAAAAGATAACAAAGTTTACATCAGGTGGACCTTGTTGGGGGGATCATTCCAAAATTGGGGTGCCACCACCAAGAAGGGCCTCTCCCTTGTTACCACCTTCCAAGCCTCCCTTAGAGAAGGCACCTGGAGGAGGGCCTTAGACAATGAGCATAGTGTACAGGTAGGATCATGCTGGAAGAGGCACTCCATCAGCTATTGCAGTCCCAAGCCATGTCAGGCTTTATAAATCAAAAGCAGCTAGAGTTGTGTGAGAATTTTTTGTGAACCGTTCAGCAAGTACGGACTCGCCTTGTTCAGCTCATGCGAGTCTGTTCATCCCTAAAACCAGCTGTGAAGGATTGAGGGCTACACAGGCCTGAGTTAGTTGAAGCCTGTAGGCCCAAACACCTCCTGATGGGAGGGGGGCATTTGTGAGTTTCATTTTCCCCTCATGGAGTTAAGTTTCCTTTTCATGAAAAAAACCCCTCCTTTTACCTAATAGAGTTAAATTTCATTTCCCCAGTTTTAGGTCATGATTGTAACTTTCTAGTTCTGTGGGAGTGTATATAAGGAGCTGCAGTGTGGGGCAGAGGGAGAGAGCGAAATTGGAGAGAGAGGGGGGTAGGTAGGTAGGTAGGTAGGTGTGTGTGTGTGTGTGTGTGTGTGTGTGTGTGTGGAGGTTTTGCAGGCACCAAGAAGCAGTAAGCAGCCAGAGGAGCAGAGTTTGCATATCACTGAGGAATGCAGTACAGACAGAGCTAGGCTGAGAAAGAATCTCTACTAAGCCTACAGGTGACAGTGTAGCTAGGTTAGAGAACCTTGCATTATTTTTCCTTTTATCTCTATTATACTTGCTTTTTGTAATCTTACAGCTCTATTTGTGTAATTACCCTAAGTTAATGTGAATCTACTTTACCAATAATTACTAAAGTAAACAGTTATTGTTAACAGCAAGTTGTTGGAGTGTCTTTTGCACCATGCCTAAGGCCTAATCCCACATTACTGGGAAGAGGAGGTAAAAAAAAAAGGCAGAAAATTGGCATCCTGATACAGGAGGAGCTCTTAATGAGGCAGATATCTTTAAGGAGCTGATCAAGGGGTCCTGGTAGAGGTGGAACCTTGACACCAGCACCTTGGATCAGGCTCTGAAACATACAAATAGCCAGTGAAAATGGGCCAGAATCCGTGTTATATGCTCAGATCTGAACTTCTTGTCCCTGTTATCAATCTGGCTGCCACATTTTGCACAAGCTGCAGCTCCTGAACTGTCTTCAAGGCAGCCCCATGTAGAGTGCATTACAGTAATCAAACTTAGATGGTTACCACCAGAGCATAGATGACTGAAGCCAGGTTATCCCTGTTCAGATAGGTTGGTGGCCCAGCTACACCCCTATCTTGCCTTTCTATTAAATAATATCCAGTGTGGTATACAATCAAGATTAAAATATGCAATCAATCATAAAAACAAACAAAAAAGTATATCAATACATCACAGACACAATCTAAAAACTAAAGATATGAAAGGCACTAATGGCATCAAAAGTGTAGTAGTAAGAATGGCACTCCACAAAAGCTCACTGAAATAAAAACGGCTTCTTAATCATCCTACTTGTCAATAATTGAGATGTGAAGATGAGTTCTGCGCCATAGCAACTCTCCCTCTCACAACAGAGAGTTCATCTACCCAAGCCTAATAGGCTTCTCAATCCCTAGCCCCATGCAGTTTTTTATCCCAGAAAATGTGGGGTACTTTGGCTTGTGACTTGCTGGTCAGTGGAAGGACAAGGCACTTACTGCCCTTACCTACCTCTTTCCTTTGCACCACAGTTCCTAGGAATTCAGCTGATAATATTAAAGCATTCTGTTTCACGCTGGTGCTGAATTTAGTCTGGCCTAGAAAAGTAGGACATTTTCTCCAACAAGCTGAAGCACCATTGAAATTGTAATGTCATTGTAACAATACAGCGATCTGTATACAAAAATGATAGTCAATAAGAGGAGGGGAAGAAATAACTTGCACAAGTGCAAAAATCTCAAATCGAACTACGGACCCGGGTACCCAAGTGAACTCCGTTGCCTCCTAAATCAAAAAACTGCCACCTACAAAACAGCTATTAGGCCACCTGAGATGTGTGGAATTGAAACCTTATCTAAGACAAAGCAGGAGGGGGGAAACTGACTGCGCTGCTTGCGAGATGAAATGGCTGCGAAGACTAGAAGAAAAACAATTTCCAGGGAGCCGGTAATGTCCTAAGCATGATTAGAAACACGAGCTTGTAGAAAATGCATGCATGAGAAATGAACATGACTTTCCATAACAGCACACAAAATACTCTTGAATGGGGTGTCAAGGGACCAGTCCTGCAAGTTTCACATTATCAGTTTCATTGATCATGAAATCATGGAGCACACCACTTCCAGTTCATGCCCTTGTTAGAAAAATCTCCCCCCCCCCGGCCTAATTAGCTTGCCCGTCTGCTTTTTGCTACCCTAACCAGAGGCCTCTGAAAGATGGCTTTCTTCCTTGTAATGTTACATGCCGTCTCCCCCTCCCAGATGTGTCCTTCGGCCGCCACAGTTAGAACTTATTTGAAGCCTAGCAGAGATTGATAAGGAGTTTCAAGGATAGCAAACTCTTAGAATGCCGCATATCAAATCCAGCAAGAGGGAGGGGTGATTAAGTGCTTGGTTGGCATAATCAGACAAATGTGCTTTGTATGATGTGTTCCCATAATTCCCTGCTATAAAAAGCGAACCCCATGTTTGTTCCTTTTGTTCAACTCTTGTTTGTGGCATGAGCCTCTCGAGTTGGATCTTCTGCGCAGAATAAAACTTAGAAAACTCATCTCTGGTGTGCTGCTTCTCTTTTTCTTGAGTATCGGCTCTCTGGGAAAGGACCTCTGAGCATATTTTTGCAACACCCTGACAGTCCATGTTGAGTTGGATATAATGTGTGATTGGCAGGTCAGTTTAAGTACCTCACATGATCATGAGGGTTGAGGGCAAGTGAGGTGAAGAACCTGCTTCCATGGGAGTCTGTACTGCCATGGCCCATTAAAGCAGGGGTGGGCCACATGTGGCCTGCGGCCTGCAGGCACACACACACACACACACACACACACACACACACCTTCCCCTCACCGCATCATGAATTAATTTTTTAAACCAACAAAATGGTGCTCCATAGCAAGCTACATTTGTTTGCAAGTTAAGTGTTCAATTTTCGCGCTCCATAGCCATTACAGAGTGCTAAAAGGGTCAAATGTAGCTTGCAAACAAGCTAAATTTAAACCTTTTAGCAGTACTGAATACTACACAGTGGTTTGCCACCTAATTTTGGCACCAAACCAGCAATTTACTTTATATTTATTTTATTTTTATTTTATTTTGGGTGTGGGGGGGATGAAAATGGCCCCCAGGCCTCCTGCAGTTGCCCACCCATGCATTAAAGAATTCTAAAAGTCCTCGCTTCATCATGTGCATTCCCTAACCACCTAGAAGGCTTCTCTGTAAAAAGCTTCTTAATAATATAACTGGAAGGGGCATTCTTGAGCTTCGTGGCTGAGTAGAGATTTAAACCTGGATCTCCCAGGTCCTCGTCCAGGACATGTGCAATGGACAGAAACTTTGCCATTCAAATACTAACATTTTCAGAATTTCAAAGCTCAGTGTTTATTAGCTTATTAAATCTAGACCCATTCCAGTCCGCGTTTCGACCTGGTTACAGGTAGGGATGTAACCACTCGCCTCGGGTGGGCCTTACCGGGTTCCGGCTCCACTCGCCTCTCTGCAATGAGCCTCCCGTGCCCGCCGCGACGGTCCCGTCACGTCACTTCCGACTGGCCAGAAGTGACGCGACGGGACCCTGTGCCAGCGCGACAGGACCCCACGCTGCATCTTTCCCGTAGAAACCAGGGCAACAGGGCACGCCAGCGCAGGGTCCCATCACGTCACGCGCAGGCAGCTCGAGCGGTGCGGAGAATCGATCCGCACCGCTGAGAATCGAGCGGGGGGGCACCGTGGAGAGACAAGGCGGGGGGGCAGGTACATTAACTTCACTAGTTACAGGACCAAATCAGCCTCGGTTGTCCTGATGGATGACCTTTATCAAGAAAGGGATGGGGGAGTGTGACCCTGTTAATTCTGCTCAATCTCACATTGGCTTTTGATACCATTCACCATGGTATCCTCCTAGATCGACTCCGTGGGCTTGGCACTGGAGGCACAGGCACTGTGTTACAGTGGTTCTGGCCTTACAGAGTTGATTTCAGAGAGTAACATTGGGTGACTATCCTTCAGCCACTTGGCAATTGAGCTATGGGGTTCTGCAGGGTACCATCATGTCCCCCATGTTGTTTAACATCTATTGTCAAACGTGTTCTCATGTTCATCCCATTCCGATCCCCAGTTCAATTTGTGCAAATTTCCTCAGTAGACTGAATCAGCCCCCACTTTGGTCTATGGAAGAAATTTGCGTAAATTGGGAAATTTGCACACATTTGTGGAGATTTGCGCAAATCTCCCATTAGATCGCTGCTCGATTTGCACAGATTTCCCATTTGCACAAAGTGAGCAGTGATCGCAAACACGAGTGGAAATCAAACATGAGATGAGTAGTGAGACAATGTTCAGAGAATCCTAGTGATCTCTATCATCACTCGCTAGATGGCACACAGCCCTGTAACATCTGGATATGATGAGACTGCAAGTCCTGGATCAGTGCCTAGACTCAGTGATGAGCTGGATGAGGACCAATAAACTGAAGCTGAATCCTGGCAAGATGGAAGCCCTGTGGGTGAATGGTTCCTGAGTCTGGGAGATAGGCTCATTGCCTGTTCTGGATGGGGTTGCACTCCCTATGAAAGATCAGGTTTGTAGTCTGGGGGTACTCCTAGATCCATCGCTGTCGCTGGAGGCCCAAATAGCTGTGGCGGCTTGGAGTGCATTTTACCAGCATCACCTGTTATGCCAGCTACAGCCTCTCCTGGACAGGGATAGCTTGGCGACAGTGATACAGGCACTAGTAACCTCAAGAGTGTATTACTGCAATGCACTCTGTGGGGCTACCCTTAAGGCTGGTTCAGAAGCTGGAGCTTGTGCAAAATGCAGCAGCTTGGCTGTTGTTGGGAACTGCCCCTTTTCAGCATGCAACTCCTTTGCTGAGGGAACTGCACTGGCTGCCTATTCACTACCGGGCCAGGTTTAAGGTTTCGCTACTAGTGTATAAAAGCTCTAAACAACTTGGGACCAGGATACTTGAGAGAGCGCCTTCTCCCTTAGCAAGCTGGCTGGTCACTTAGGTCATCAGAATCGGCATGCTCCTGGTGGTTCCGCATGGACCCTTGGCCCAACTGGAGTCCACCTGGAGAAGAGCCTTCAGTGTGACATCTCCCTTTCTGTGGAATGTCCTGCCTCTGGAGGTCAGGCAGGCACCAACATTGTGTTGTTTTCGGTGCCTGCTAAAAAGATCTTTATTTTAAGAAGCCTTCCTTGATTGACCAGCCACCGTTTTTATTGGTATTCTCTTTAAAAACTTTTAATGTTTTGGTGTGTGTGTGTGTTTTAATATGGTGATTTTACTCGTTTTATCTTTTATTGTTCACCACTCCAGAATCTGTTTAGCTGTGGAGCAGTATATAAATGTTGTAAGTAAATAAATAAATAATCTGGCATTGTACCAATCACAGAGTGGGAGGGGGTCAGAGAGAACAAGCAGTTTATCCTAAGCTCCCTTTAACTCACCCTTTCTTTTTAATTCTGCTCCTCCCCCTCAAACACATTCACATGTGAGCACACACTCCTAAGTGTGCACAAACACAGTCATGTACTGACACACGCAATTCATGCACATTCACATGTACAGTGCAAGTAAGAGGATATTTCTTTCCTCCCTTTATGATGTGATTGGGCACCGATCACACACACATACACACACCTGTCACACACATGCACACTTGCACAATTGAGGGAAGGAGGATAAAGGAGGGAAAGAGAAGGGAGCTAGAGGTCATTTGCCTCCTTTTCCTCTCCCCTCCCTGCCCTGGACTGGGGGGGGGGGAGGGTGTGCTATAGCAGTTGCTCCGAGCAAAGCAGCACCTGGAAAGAGAAGGTGATAGATTCAGATTGAAGAGCCAAGAAATAGATATTGAGGTTGGGAACTTTAAGATTGGAGAAAGGAGATTAAATTTCTCTCTTATGAGATCCTGAAAGTTGGCAGGGATGGTTGTCTTAAAGGAAATATTAGATTGCACTATCCAAGGAGCAATCAGCTCTTTCTATTTCCCTTAAAACAACATTACCCAAACTTTAAAAACACAGATGCTCCTTCTAAATGTACTCCATATACCCGTTCCTGTATTAGAGTGATGGCAAGCAGCTTTTTAAAAAATTCAAGAGGGGCACGTTTTGAGCTGATTGCCTGGACTAATCTCAAAGCTTCCACGCCCTAGTGAGAGGCCGGGACTGGACAATGGCTACACCCATGATAACTGTAGCTCTTCCCCCCACCCCACCATCTTGTTGCCAGCTACTGCTCCATGGCACTCCTGTAGGTATAACAACCAAGTTGCAGAATAAGAGCGCCACATCTCATTGTAAGATTGCAAAACATTGCCCTGATGCTCCACGACAAGGTTGCTGGAGAGCAGAAGGCCCACATCCAGACAAACAGGAGGTGGTGGAGAAAGCAAGAAATGTGAGGGCACAGCCACTGTACAGATTCAAAACCAGTTTTAACATTGTGATGAGGACAGGGCCACAGATTCTAGCAGCCCATTCTCAACACTTCACCAAACTACAACCCCCAAGATACTCTGGAGGAAGCCATGATAGTTAAAAGCAATATAAGCTTGTAATGTAGATAGGGCATCAGAGTGGCCATGATGAAGACGTTTGTGACAAGATGTTGAACAAGAATAGGTTGGGGTTGCTTTGGAAGGCTATGGAGAAGAGCAGTCCCACTCACAAGGCCCTATCCCACCCCTGGGCAGCTATTAAGAGCCCACCCTACTACTCTTCTTTTTCTTGCTGAACTATTTAACTGACTGAAAGGGGCTTGGATTCTTTCTGCTTACACAAATATTGGAGCATTCACACCTCCACTGGGAGGGGCATGTTGAAGCAATCTTCCTCCATCATTTCCATTGAAGACACTTGACCAGGTAAGTAGGGAATACAGTTTGTTTATCTGTAGCAAGCGTTGCTTGGGTTAGAGAAAATCTAACCCTTTAATGGGAGAGAACCCCGCCTTCCACCTCCCAAAGTTGGCTCTGGAACATATAAATCAAGGGTTTCTCAGTACGGGAGGAGGGGCTTGTTACCTCCTCTACAATCTCTGCCTCATGGGGGACCAAATCTGGGCCAGAAGCCCCACTACTACAAGGCATCTCCAACTCTGGATTAAATAAGGCAAAGGTATCATATTAATAGCGATGGGGCTAAGGGAAGTAACTATCAAAGGTCATCAGAGCCAGGTTTTCCTCTGCTTCCTCATGCCATGGCCCCTTTCGTACTCTCCCTTCCGCCACCAAGTGATGTGGTGCTTACTTAAGTTTTTAATGTTTTTAAAAGTTCTTAATTAAAAAAAAGAACATTGATTGCTTTCACATGATTAATATAACATGAACTTTGACCCTATGACTTGTGTGGAGAAAAAGCGTCAGAGTTTCCTACACCACACACACACACACACACACCTCCACACGTGTAAACAAGTATGATCCCAGCTGGGGGCTGGGAAATGCAAAATGTACATAGTTTCTCTGATGGCTCCTGACGCCGCAGAGTCTCCCATGTCTTTGATGGCCTGTGCCACAGCTATTTGCATGCAAATGCGGCAAAGAGCCACCCCTCCCCTGCCTGGCCCGGATGAAGTTCATCCTGATTGGCTAAAGACACCTGGGCTACTGAAAGGAGGGGTGGGGGGAAGAATCTATACTGCTGCTGTGGCTTCTGGTTTGCGTTGTTGTCTGCACGCTTTCGCGGGAGTAGGGCTCTTTTGCTGAGGCAAGCCCTGGGAAGAGGACCAACCCCCAGGTAAACCCCCAGGTAAAACCCCAACTCTGGATTAAATAAGGCAAAGCTATCATATTAATAGCGATGGGGCTAAGGGAAGTAACTATCAAAGGTCATCAGAGCCAGGTTTTCCTCTGCTTCCTCATGCCATGGCCCCTTTCGTACTCTCCCTTCCGCCACCAAGTGATGTGGTGCTTACTTAAGTTTTTAATGTTTTTAAAAGTTATTAATTAAAAAAAAGAACATTGATTGCTTTCACATGATTAATATAACATGAACTTTGACCCTATGACTTGTGTGGAGAAAAAGCGTCAAGAGTTTCCTACACCACACACACACACACACACCTCCACACGTGTAAACAAGTATGATCCCAGCTGGGGGCTGGGAAATGCAAAATGTACATAGTTTCTCTGATGGCTCCTGATGCCGCAGAGTCTCCCATGTCTTTGATGGCCTGTGCCACAGCTATTTGCATGCAAATGCGGCAAAGAGCCACCCCTCCCCTGCCTGGCCCGGATGAAGTTCATCCTGATTGGCTAAAGACACCTGGGCTACTGAAAGGAGGGGTGGGGGGAAGAATCTATACTGCTGCTGTGGCTTCTGGTTTGCGTTGTTGTCTGCACGCTTTCGTGGGAGTAGGGCTCTTTTGCTGAGGCAAGCCCTGGGAAGAGGACCAACCCCCAGGTAAAGGGAGTGCCTGGGTATTTATATAGTAAAGAACTAGTTTTGTTGTTTTATAGCTCTACTTGTATGTACCAAAGTGTCTCCCCACCTTTCTCCCTCTTCCCTCATTCCCCACCTTTTATTGTAATCTGTTTACCTTAAATAAACTTTCCTGGTTTTACCCCACACGGTGTGTGTGGTTCCTCTGTGGTTCAGTGCTAAATCCAGTGTATAGACCAAGGGCAAGGCCCTGGGAGAATCAAGTCAAGACGGCAGAGCTAAGGCTGGCAGTTCTGCACCTTTGATCTCTGGTCTTGAGAAAAGGACCGGTTGGCAGTCCTTCACAACTTGAGATTACTAATAAATTACAAGCTTTAAAAAAAAATAAATCCATTTACAGAGCAATCCTCTGTTCCCTAGATAGCATCTGGGGCACCATATGATACTGCAGGTCTCCTGCTCCATAACCATAGGCAGATCTACTGGTGTGGAGGAGGAGATCTACCACCAAGTAAACATGCAGAAAATTTGGGCTGTTCCTTTCCTAAATGTTTATAATTTCTTATGTAAGTTTCAATATAATTCTTATAATCAAGCAACAGCAGGCAACATGCCAGAAAGGAGCATTTTGCCAATTGCTCAAGAGAAGCCAGGCAGGCCTCTGGCAAACTTAACTTTCTGCCAAGCTTAAACTGGGTTTTGTTTCCTATGCAAATGGAAATTGCTCCAGTCTTTAAAGACCAATTGTTGACAAGCTTTAGGCAGGGAGGAATGCCATTAATATATTACTTTCCCTCTGAAGAACAATATATAGGTAATGGGCCATTGAGAGCATGAATAACACTGACACTGCCAGCAATAGTGTATAATTTTAGCATTCCACCACCTTTTAAAATCAATCTGATCAATGTTCATTGCAGGCACAAAGTGAAGAAGAATGGTTTACTGAAACTGGAGGAAAAAATGCAAGATCTCATTTTGTGCTTCTCCGTTCCTCCGTTATGATGCCGTAATGTCACCAGAGTTATATATTTCCCCCCCTTCTCGCCTCTGTTTTAACGTTCATTTTTTGATTCCACTCTGATGGTCTCTGCTTCCTTGAAGCCATGATGAATGAGTTATGAACACTGCTTTAATGCCACTCTGCACATCACAGCCAAAGAGACGGAGAGGATGCACTGCAAGGAAAGAATTGCCTGCCATGGAAAGGCAATGCAAAAAGGTTCCTGACAAGTGAAATATTGCACAATTGGGATTGTACCCAAATCAAAGGATCTGTACATTACGGATGCAGGGAGGTGGTGAGGATAACACTCAGAGCAGGTTTACAGCATACATGTAATATATCGTAATGTATAGAAAGTGCCCTGAGGGAGAGCTGAAGAGAGTCAAAATTATGTAGTGGAAAAGTGTATCTGGCCTTTCAAGCCTCAAGGGGAAGAAGCAGAAGGCTATAAGACTGTATTTCACTCAGCCCCCACTGAGCAAAAAGCACCTGGCCAGGTCAGCCCTCCTGACTGAGACTGCTGTACTACTTGAGAATGTTGCTGGGAGCGGGGCAGAGGAATCACATGATTTAATGCTCTCTGAGTGGAGGGGAAATGGAACAACCATCCTTTAAACAGACAGTAAAAAAAAACATGCTTTTATTTCATCTGGCTTTCAATGGTGCTTAATTATGATAGTGAAGTTTTAACTCTTCATCTTCCCTGGCATCTTAATCTCCGTCTTTAATTCTGTTTCATATTGTTTTATTGATTGCATTGGTTTTGATTGTACTGTAAGCTGTCTTGGGGGCCCTTCGTTCTTCTTCGTCTAAAAACATTTAAATAAGCGTGCAATGCAAACTGGATGCCCGTAGCCCTCCAAACGCATAGGATTATGGGCATCCTATGCAAGATGGGAGGAGCACGGAGACGAAGGTTGCCTCTGCGCTCCTCGTGCCCTGCAAAACACTTAGATGGCCGATTTGGGCTGTCTGAGTGTCGGGCCTCGAAGCACGAGGGAAGGCGGCTGAGGTGCCACCAGGATACTTTGTATCATGATGGTGCCTGTCTCCTCCTCGCCCTGTCCCCTCCTCCCTGAGGTCACATTTGCAACCTCGGAGAAGCAACTGGTACAGTTCTTTCTGCACCAGCTGCAAGTGTGTGTGTGTGGGGGGGGAGGCGCTCCGAGCTCGGAGTCCCAGCTCCTACCTTAGAGCAAGTTTGTGAGCTCAGAGGTGGGACTCTGAATAATCCTATGGCCATGTAGATGCTATCTAGGGGCCATGGGATTGTGCTATGAATGAATGAATGAATGTTTACTCAGAAGTAAGTCATAGGCACACAGGAAGCTGCCTTATGTTGAGTCAGAGCCTTAGTCCATCTAGCCCAGTATTGTTGACACTGACTGGCAGCAATGGCTCTCCTGAGTTTCAGGCAGGAGTTTTTCCATCCCTGCCTGGAGTCACTGAGGACCTTCTGCATGCAGAGCAGGTGCTACCACTGAGCTACAGGCCCTGAGTTCAATGGGACAGCCCCAGGTTCTGTGTCTTCCCTGAGCTACTCTTTATTGCTCTGGCCATGCTGCCAATATATATTAGTGAGGTGTGGTTTTGAAATGATACTACAGTCATGCCATGGATTGAGAGCGTAATTCGTTCCAGGAAACATGCTTGTAATCCAAAACACTCTTATATCAAAACGAAATCCCCCCCAAAACAATTGTACAGAGATTTTTAATTTAAGCCGTACTACAGTACTTGTATTGCAAGACGTCGCTTGTATATCAAGTAAATATATATATATATATATTTAAAAATTTGCTTGTCTTGCAAAACGCTCTTAAACCAAGTTACTTGCAATCCAAGGTATTACTGTATTAGCATTCTTTTAACGAGAGCACATATCTTTGTTTTCTGCTGGGTCGTAGGTTTTCTTTTATCACTCAAAAACCTGTGACTAAATTTTATGGTGCTATATATGTGCCACACCATAGAAATGAAAGAACAATGTATTTTCTGCATTGAATTTAAACAGGAGTACCATCTTTTTGTGTTACCAAAGTGCTCTCTCTCCTGTTAAGTCCAGGGACTCATCCTAGCAAACAGAAATGAAGGTTTCCAGGAAGTGGGCAGATGATGGAAAGCAGAGTCTCCTTTCCTTCTCTACAGCCACAGGGGAAACAGGAGGCACACTGCATCTGACCCCAAGCTACAGATAGTCACTTGTTTAATTGGTAGGCCAAGGGAGCTGCTGGGAATATGCATTTATTTATTTATTTAATAATTTTTATACCGCCGAATAGCCAAAGCTCTCTGGGCGGTTTACAATAGTTAAGACCATAAAATACAATATAAAATAAATATAAAATTTAAAACCACAGATTAAAAACAAACAGCAGAGCTAGCAGCAGCAGTTACAATAACAGAGTTAAAAACAACTACAAGATTAAAATGATTAAGATGATTACAATGATTTAAATGCCTGGGGGAACAGAAAGTTCTTCACCTGGCGCTGGAAAGAGTACAATGTAGGTGCCAGGCGAGCCTCTTTGGGGAGGTCATTCCACAACCGGGGTGCCACAGCAAAAAAGGCCCTCCTCCTGGTAGCCACCTGCCTCACTTCATTTGGTAGGGGCTCTCAGAGAAGGACCGCTGATGAAGATCTTAGTGTCCGGGCAGGAACATATGGGAGGAGACGATCCTTCAGATACGCTGGCCCCAAGTCGTTTAGGGCTTTGAATGTTAGCACCAGCACTTTGAATGGGGCCCGGAAACAGACTGGCAGCCAGTGCAGATGAGAAAGCACTGGCATAATATGTTCTCGTCGGCCAGTCCCAGTTAATAATCTTGCTGTCCTATTTTGGATCAGCTGAAGTTTCCGGACCGTTTTCAAAGGCAGCCCCTCATATAACGCATTGCAGTAATCCAAACGAGAGGTTACCAGAGCATGGATAACTGTAGCTAGGCTATCTCTGTCCAGATAAGGACGTCGTTGGTATATCAGCCTAAGCTGATAAAAGGTGCTCCGTGCCACCGAGTTCACCTGTGCCTCCAGTGACAGTTGTGGATCCAAGAGCACCCCCAAACTACGAACCTGATCCTTCAGGGGGAGTGCAACCCCATCCAGAACTGGTTGAATATCACTTAGCCGGGCAGACGAACCACCCACTAACAGTACCTCCGTCTTATCTAGGGATGTGCCATGAACCTGGGGGGGGGGCTCACCTCTCCGCCAGCTCGCCTCTCCATGGGGGCGGGGCCCCCACCTTGATCTTCTGAGCAGCGCAGAGCAGGCCTGCTACGCCTGCGCGGGGCAAATGGTTACATCCCTAGTTATCTGGATTGAGTCTCAGTTTATTAGCCCTCATCCAGTCCATTACCGTGCCCAGGCACTGATTCAGAACAGCCACTGCCTCACCTGGATTAGATGAAAAGGAGAGATAGAGCTGGGTGTCATCTGCATATTGATGACACCTCAGCCCACACCTCCAGATAACCTCTCCCAGTGGTTTCATGTAGATGTTAAACAGCATGGGGGATAAAAAAAAAAAAGAGCCCTGTGGCACCCCATGGCATAACTGCCAAGGGACAGAGCAGTAATCCCCCAGCACGACCTTCTGGAATCGGCTGCCCAAGTAGGATCAGAACCACTGGAGTGCAGTGCCTCCAACTCCCAACCCAGACAACCTATCCAGAAGGATACCATGGTCGATGGTATCGAAAGCCACTGAGAGGTCCAAGAGAATCAACAGGGTCGCACTCCCCCTGTCCCTCTCCCGGCAGAGGTCATCCCACAGGGCGACCAAGGCAGTTTCCATTCCAAAACCAGGCCTGAATCCAGATTGAAATGGATCTAGATAGTCCGTTTCATCCAAGAGTGCCTGGAGTTGACCAGCAACCACCCGCTCAAGCACCTTGCCCAGGAATGGGATATTAGCTACCGGCCTGTAGTTATTAACATCATCCGGGTCCAGGTTAGGCTTTTTGAGAAGTGGCCTAATCACCGCCTCTTTCAAAGAGGCTGGCACCACTCCCTCTCTCAAGGACAATGTGAACAATTTTTGTCCACATAGCAATGCAGATAAGAATGTGCCTCTCCATCTGCCCCCTGAAGTGCAGATTTAGATTGGAGTGCGAGCCACTAGGTTACATATTTTAGCCACAGTAGCTTCATGTACTATGGACTGTTCACTGGAGGTCACAGATATTGCTACAGCCAACATCAGTGAGGGAACCACTTCACAGGGATGGCTCCCATGAATGAAAAGAGCACCTCAAGGCAATGCCAACTTTGCTCTTTGCATCAGGGCTCTGAAATGTAAGGGCAAGGGGCCTTTTCAGCATGGATGGGGGAAGATATTCATTCAGTTTGCATTTTAATGTGAACTTACCTAATTTCACACTTTTGAAGCAATATGCGAACCAAAACTTAGTTATCCTTTGAAATTCACGTTTCTCTGAACTTTGCAATGGAGTTCCCCAATTGAAACATGCATAGAAACATGCGTAGTGGTGAGAGTGTTGGACCGGGACTCAGGAGATCTGGGTTCTAGTCCCCGCTCGGCCATGAAACTCACTGGGTGACTTTGGGCCAGTCACTGACTCTCAGCCTAACCTACCTCACAGGGTTATTGTGAAGATAAAGTGGAGAGGAGGAGGAGGAGGATTATGTAAGCCGCCTTGGGTTCCTTGCAGGAAAAAAGGCGGGGTATAAATATAATAAAATAAAATAAATAAATAAATAAATATATTAGGACAAAGTGTACACAAAAATGCATATATTGAAGAAAGTAATTTTCAAACATGCATTATATTAAGGAAAATTGCTTTCAAAAACATGTATAGTAAGCAACAGTGTGTTCAAAATGCATGTATTAGGAGATATGTGCACACAAACGCATATGAATTCTTATGCAAATTTTTCTTTTTTTTAACACAAAATGTCAAAGTTTGGGATGCTACAAATTTAAGATTAGAAAGATTTGAAGATCAGGACAAACCAAACTTAAAAATGGAAAACTGAGAGATAGATTAATTGACAGGTTCATCCACCCCAATTTATCAGTCCTGTTGCACTCCTAGTTTGCAGAAATTCGGCCACACTTAACTTTGGGTGCCATCCAGTTGGGGTGCCCATAACCCTCCGAACCTAGAGGATTACGGGCATCCTATGCAGGGTGGGAGGAGGGTGGAGGCGAAGGTCGCCTCTGTACTCCTCCCACCCAGCATCCGAGCTAGGCAGTCAATTTTGGCCGTCTAGCTGAGGCATTTCAGAGCGGGAGGGAAGGAGGCTGAAGTACTGCCAGGATACCGCATATCTTGGCAGAGCCTGTCTCCTCCCCTCTCTGCCCCCTGGAACGCCCCCCTAAACCCCATCCCCGAGGTCACATTTGTGACCTCAGAGACGCAGCTAGCACAGTTCTTGCCACACTGGCTGTGGGTGTGGGGAGGGCACTCCAAGTGTGGAGTCCCAGCTACAAGGTCAGAGCGATTTTCCGACCTTGTAGCTGGGTCTCTGAAAAATCCTGTGGCTGTCTAGACACTGTCTAGCAGCCATAGGATTGCACCGTTAATGGACCATCTTCAGGATCCTGAAGTGATACCGTTTATAAGGCAAAGGAGCTGACTCAACAGTGGTTGGTGCTGAATGCCTTGATGTCAGCCTCTCCCATCACATTGCCCTTAAATTAGTAGCACGTGAATAAAAGAGTGTGGAGAGTATTAAGAGTGGAGTTCAGGCCAGAGAGAATTGTGGAATCAATTAATTACATTTCTATACCACCCAATAACTGAAGCTCTCTGGGCAGTTCACAAAACTTAAGACCATAAAATAAATTAATATAATGGTACATAATACAAAAAACTTTTACAAGTTGAAAACACTAAAAACCAGAGTAAAAGTCCGCAGTTGTGTAAAGGTTTTTTTTAAAAAAAAAAAAAACAACAACCCACACATTTATAAAAGACAGACTAAAAGGCTTAGGAGAATAAAAAGGTCTTCACCTGGTGTGAACACTGCAACATAGATGCCAGGCATGCCTTTCTGGAGAGGGCTTTCCAGTTTCCACAATCAGTGCCACCACTAAAAAGGCCCTCTCCTTAGTAACCACCCACCTCATCTTATTTGGTGGGAGCACCCAGAGGAGGGACTCTGAAGATGATCTTAGGATCCAGGCAGTTATCTGTGGAATGAGATTATCCTTCAGGTAACCTACATTTTCAGGCAAGCGGGAAGGGTGTGGAATGGGGAGAGGGTGAGCTGTGATTAGTGGAGAAGATCAGCGGGCAAGATTTTGCGGTGGGAAGGTGTTTTGGCATGCAAGAGGATTTTGGAGGGCAAGCAGCAGCACAGGGTAAATCAGCTTCCATGTTGGGGAGTTGGGAGGGACAATGTCTGTCAATGGTAGTACAGCTGAAGTGATCTGGGTAGACAAGAAGTGGAAGGAAGGCATTTTTAAAAAATAAAAGTGTTGAAAAGATACAGCAGAGGCCCCTGGGCTTCTACTGGGTGGAAAGTTTGGCCTTTCAACACATTTCAGACTGATGGGCCTTCTTAACATCATTCACTTATCCTTAACTAACTGGGACAAACATTGCGGGAGAGTGGGAGCATTGTCCCACATGTTCATTTTGTGAAAGAGAATATTTCACATTCTTAATGCTCTCATCCTAAACCTATTTTATCTGAAGTAAATCCTGTTGGTTTTGATGGAGTTACATTTAAGTAAGCATGCCTAGGATTGCAGCCTAATATCAATTTCCAGTTTATGATTCAATTATCATTTGGATGTGAAAAAAGTACCTTTCCTACATGTGCCCTCAGAGCTCTAGCGACTGCAGGGAGGGGTCCCTGTCTGCTTCGTTCTGCTCGGCACTCAGGGATCTGTTTAGAACAAGCGAGGGGATTACGTTTCTGTTACTAATTTTATGAGAATTTGTCCGATTAGTGCCTAGAAGGAATGAGAGGGCATTTGCCACCGTATAAAGTACAAATAAATTTGCTGAAAGTCAGGAGTACATTTAGACGTGTTAAGTGATTTGCCATAATACCGCCTCTTGAAGTTAATTTTACTTCCACTGCCATTTAAGTTAATGTCTCTTTATTAAACACTAATCTGTTTCTCTGGCTTTGAAAGGTAAATGGGAGGAAATGCCAGTGACTGGTTTTCCTGAAGTGGTGGTGGTGGCTGGCTGGCTGGCTGGCTGCACCGTTGGTTTTCATTTATTTATTTATTTCATTTTCCCCCTCCTTCCCATGATTCCCTGGAGTAAGGACAGGAAGCATTGCCCTCACTCCAGTTGGCTCTATGGCAGTGCTACATCCTCATGTAGCATTGCTGTTCAGCTAATCAGAATGAAGCAATGCTTAATAATAAGAAGGGGGAAATGGTGCAGCCAGACACAACACTTTGGCAAACCCCATCACTGCCAGGACCTCAGAACACAGACATGGCAGCAGTAGCAAACCAAGGTAAGCCAGGGGGCAGTTTTGAGAAAACATCCACACACATATACACTCTACAGCACGGCTCTCCAACCTTGGGCTCCCAGAATCCCTTGCCATTAGCCATGCTGGCTGGGTATGCTGGGAGCTGTAGTAGGCCAGCAACATCTGGGGACCCAAGATTGGAGAGCCCTGCTCTACAGGAAGCCCACTAGTGAATGGGCATTGATTATTAGAAGATGCTTGCTAAAGTCAATATTGATTAGAGCTGTGCACAAATGGCCTCTTGAAATTATCCACCCTATTTCTGGGCAGAGAAATGGGGGGGGGGGATTTCTCCAGGGGAAGAAGAAAATTAATTATCAACAGTTTCTCACAGGTAGGGCTCACCATTGGAAGGGGTTGTAGCAAAGCTTCTTTCTTTTTTTGTAAGCGTTTTGAGTTTTTTTGTGCTGCCACTGCAAGTGGCAACAGCATCAACTGTGCTGGCAGGCTGGCCCCCATTTTGCATCCTCCACAATGCAGGTGTGAGTGGGGCAGTTTTGTGTTGAGCTCCAGGGAAGAGGTGGAGCTAGTGCTGAGCCAAAACCTGGCCTGCCAATTTCCTGAAAGGTTCTTCCCCTATGAAAGAGGCTTCCATTGTTCTGCCTCATTCTCGGGGTGTTTTATTTAAAAAAAGTTGTGGTGTTATGTGTGTGTTTTCTTTCTATTACACATCTCTTGATTGCTCTGCAGCCTGCACTCCCTGATCTTAAAAAGCCCTCATGATATCTTCTCCTGGGCTTTAATTGATGTGCAGGAAGCCGAGGAGGCTACAGGCTGCCATAGAGATGATTGTACAATGAAAGACAGGACACACTCCTCAGTCACCTACAAAGTATTATCAGTACAAGAAACTCAAACCCAACCCATTACAATTTCTCTGAATTTTTCTTCACCACTGAATTTTTTAAAGCAATTTCTTTTCTATCAAATTGAATGTAAATGGTTGGAAAACAAGTGAGAGAAATTTGCG
The DNA here is from genome assembly GCA_021292165.1 of Shinisaurus crocodilurus. Classification (NCBI taxonomy): domain Eukaryota; kingdom Metazoa; phylum Chordata; class Lepidosauria; order Squamata; family Shinisauridae; genus Shinisaurus; species Shinisaurus crocodilurus. The sequence continues at coordinate 41,569,415 of CM037881.1, read as the reverse complement.
GCACAGCACAAGCAAAATCTTTTCATACCTGGTACCCTCCTATGATCCTTGCTTACTAAATATGCTTCAAGTTTAAATTTGTCCAAATTGGGGCACAATCAATGCATGTTTAAACAGAAAAAGGTCCAACAACTCCCAGCAGCCCTTCAACCAGCCATGCTGGATGGGATATGGTGAGAATTGTAGGACTTTTTTCTGTCTAAACATACATAAGAATGCTCCCTTGGGGTCTTTTCTTCTCAATCCAACCCTGTCCTGACCTTTCAGCTTCATATCTGTTTAATTCCTTGTCTTTTTGTGAGAATCCTGCTCATTCCAGGGGTCCTTAGGATGCTTTTAGACAAAGCCTGTATTGTGCAATTACCCTGCTCCATTCACAGAATTGTACAGAGTTCCATTTGTAACCCTCCCATGTTCCATTAAGGGCACAATCCTATGTGTGTTTAAACAGAAAAACGTCCTACTACAACTTCTAGCATTTCCCAGCAAGCATGGCTAGCTGGGGAATGCTGGGAGTTGTAGGACTTTTTTCTGTCTAAATATGCATAGGAAGGAAAGTTGGAATAGCTGTACAATATCTTTTGATTGATAGAACTAGGAGCTGTCCAAGGAAGGAAGGAAGGAAGGTAGGAAGGAGGTTTTCACAGCACACTCCCAGTGGTAGGAATATAGAAATCATTAGTCCAAACCAGTGCTCTCCAACCGTGGGTCCCCAGATATTTTTGGCCTACAACTCCCAGCATGCCCCAGCATGCTGGGAGTTGTAGGCCAAAAACATCTGGGGACCCAAGGTTGGAGAACACTGGCCTAGACAAATAAGGTTGTATAGGATAAGAGGAGCACTATTTTATCTTTGCTCTTTGTCAGGGCTTTTTTTCTGGCGGAACGCACCGGAACGGCGTTCCGCCACCTATTTTCAGTCAGTGTCCGTGCGGCTCCTCCTCCTGCTCCTCTGTCAGTCTGTCTGCCCTGAGGGAACGAACAGAGCTTGCGAGGGCGGTGGGCGGCTGCCTAGAGCACAGGGCTAAAGGGGGCGCCAGTCAGAAGCAGCGGCAGGAGGAGGAGAAGGAGGTGGAGGAAAGAAGAGGGGAGCTCGTGTGTGTGTGTGTGTGTGTGCGTGCACGCGCGCGCGTACGTGCAAAAGGAGGGAGGGGGAGGCCCTGGAGATGCCTGGACTCAGCACCACCACCAGTAGCAGCAGCAGCAGCTCCCGAGAATTGAGGGACCCAGCAGCCTGGTGGGGCTAGGGCAGGCTGGGAGGGGGGTGTTATTTGGGAGGGGGGTGCAGGGGGAGGCGCAGATCCCACTCCCCCAAGCCCTGGCTTGGTAACAATGTTGCGAGAAGAAGAAGGTGACCAGCGCCACCACCACCACCCCCTCCCGCCGTGCCACCGAGCTCCCTACATTGCATTTGCTTTCCCCAACCTTTGGCGCTGCTGCTGCTGCTGCTGCTGGTGCAGCAGGGAGAAGAAAAAATATGGATCCTTCTCGTTCTGAAATTATTCCTCGGGGCAGAGACCGAAAACAGGATCTTTCCCCTCCTATCCTCCTCCACCAGCGCGGAGGATCTTACCCCTCCTCCTCCACCACCAGGATCTTTCCCGCCTCCTCCTCCACCACCAGGATCTTCCCCCTCCCCTCCAACCACCAGGATCTTTCCTCCCCTCTCCTTCCCCCTCCCCCCACCGGACTTCCCCCTCCTCCTCCACACCAGGATCTTCCCCTCCTCCTCCTCCACCACCAGGACTTCCCTCCTCCTCCACCACCACCAGGATCTTCCCCCTCCTCCTCCTCCACCACCAGGATCTTCCCCCTCTCCTCCACCACCACAGGATCTTCCCCCTCCTCCTCCACCACCAGGATCTTCCCCCTTCCTCACCACCAGGATCTTTCCCCCTCCTCCTCCACCACCGGATCTTTCCCCTCCTCCACCACCACCAGATCTTCCCCCTCCTCCTCCACACCACTAGGATCTTTCCCCCCTCCTCCTCCACCACCAGGATCTTCCCCCTCCTCCTCCACCACCAGGATCTTTCCCCCTCCTCCTCCACCACCAGGATCTTCCCCTCCTCCTCCACCACCAGGATCTTCCCCCCTTTCCTCCACCACCAGGATCTTCCCCCTCCTCCTCCACCACCACCAGGATCTTTCCCCTCCTCCTCCTCCTCCACACAGGATCTTCCCCCTCCTCCTCCACCACCAGGATCTTTCCCCCTCCTCCTCCACCACCAGGATCTTCCCCTCCTCCTCCTCCACCACCAGGATCTTCCCCCTCCTCCACCACCACCAGGATCTTCCCCCTCCTCCTCCTCCACCACCAGGATCTTCCCCCTCCTCCTCCACCACCAGATCTTCCCCTCCTCCACCACCACCACCAGGATCTTTCCCCCTCCTCCTCCAGATCAGGATCTTTCCCGCTCTTCCTCCACCACCAGGATCTTTTCCCCTCCTCCTCCACCACCAGATCTTCCCCCTCCTCCTCCAGATCAGGATCTTTCCCCCCCCTCCACCACCCCCAGGATCTTTCCCCCTCCTCAATGCTCAATGAGGTTGTGCTGGGTGGTCTCCTGACTGGGTTGGGCACTCTCTTTCCTGGGCACTGTTTGCTGGGCAGTCTCTTTCCCTGGGCACTGTTGCTGGGCAGTCTCTTTCCTGGGCACTCTTTGCTGGGCAGTCTCTTTCCCTGGGCACTCTTTTCTGGGCAGTCTCTTTCCCTGGGCACTCTTTTCTGGACATCTCTTTTCTGGGCACTCTTTGCTGGACAGTCTCTTTCCTGGGCACTGTTTGCTGGGCACTCTCTTTCCCTGGGCACTTTTGCTGGGCAGTCTCTTTCCCTGGGCACTTTTGCTGGGCAGTCTCTTTCCCTGGGCACTTTTGCTGGGCAGTCTCTTTCCCTGGGCACTTTTGCTGGGCAGTCTCTTTCCCTGGGCACTTTTGCTGGGCAGTCTCTTTCCCTGGGGACTGTTTGCTGGGGGGGGGGGAGGGAGATATTTTCCCAGGGCTCTGGGATGGTATATGTGCCTACTAAGACATGTCATTGATTTTACTGGGTCGCTAAGGCCCCCAAATATATTTGCTTAGGCAATGTGTAATTGCTCCCCTGTTATCCCCCCCTTTCTTTTCATGTATTCACTTTACTAAACTGTGATTAATATGTGTAACTGCAAAACTTATAAATAAACACCTTTCAAAAAGGAAATGTCTCTGAGCTTACTTTTGGTAAGTATTCCAATTTTTTTGCACATTTTACTGCATTGCTTTTTATTTAATTCCATACATTTACTTTTATAGCCCCTCCAAATTTTACTTGCATCCCTGTTCTCTAAAGGGGCAGTTTTAGGGGGCGGTCCTAGGGGTGGGTAGGGGCGTGGCCAGGGGAGGGGGGGTGAGTTCCACCACCTTTTCTCTGAGAAAAAAAGCCCTGCTCTTTGTTATCCTCCAGCAAATCCACAAAGGTAATTGGAGATTACATATAATTTTATTTGGCCATCCATGAGATCACAGGTTTTATTTTTTCCATTTTAATGCACACATGGAAGTACATGGCTCCCCTCTTTGCAGTGAGCCTTTCTGAAAAAAAGACATGTTCTGGTTCCCATGATTCCATGGGCTTTCATGGAATAATGGAGTAATAGTTACTCCATTATTACTGGAGTAACAAAATGCTGTTTTAATGATGGCTGGAGTATAAGCAAATAAAGTGAGCACACTAACACATAAGCAATAACCTTCTCATTTACTCATGTTACTTGCCTGCTCAGTTACTCATGCACTTGTTTACTCATCTACTCACTCAACCCACTTACATCTCCTTCTTCTTCTTCTTCTTCTTCTTCTTCTTCTTCTTCTTCTTCTTCTTCTTCTTCTTCATCATGTTTAGCCTTCAGAAGAGGAGACTGAGGGGAGATATGATCGCACTCTTCCAGTATTTGAAGGGATGTCACACAGAGGAGGGCAAAGATCTCTTCTCGGTCATCCCAGTTTGCAGGACACGGAATAATGGGCTCAAGTTACAGGAACCTAGATTCCACCTAAACATCAGGAAAAATTTCCTGACTGTCAGAGCAATAAGACAATGGAATCAACTACCTAGGGAGGTTGTGGGCTCTCCCACTCTGGAGGCATTCAAGGTGCAGCTGGACAGACATCTGTCAGAGATGCTTTTACCTAGATTCCTGCATTGAGCAGGGGGTTGGACTCGATGGCCTTGTAGGCCCCTTCCAACTCTACTTTTCTATGATTCTATGATTCTATGATCATCATCATCACAACAACCCCCATCCATGTGATGAGAGTGGATTATGTGGATACAGGGAATGGATTATGTGGATACAAGGAGATACAGACTCTTTAACAGGCTTGAGAGATTGGCCTGAGGAGCTGACTGTCTGGGCAAAGGTCTTCCTTCATAGTAGCCAGGACTCAGGAGAGGAGCGGGGAGAGAACACAGCCTCACTGGCAGCTTGTACTTTGTCACTGGCTCTAAGGTGGTTAGGGAAACCTTCAGAGACTGTCAGAGAGAGAAGCTAGATGATCTGGTATAAGCCTGTCCCTGACATATAGCTGTTCTGCCTTTTAAATAACCTTAGTGATAGGGAAAGTGTAGAGGTAGAATTGTAGCAAGCATGCTTCTTTGGGTTTCTGTTCTGTATGTTTACGTCTTGTTTTCCTTCCATAACTCTTGTTATGAATAAAGCAACCCCACTGACTAATTAGTGCAGCTCCTGGGTTGCCTGCTTATTGGATATTCCTTCCCTACAGTTCTGTCCCACAATGCCTTACCCTCATCTCTGTCTACAGGGAATGGATTTCCCTGTAGGGAATGGAAACGTTAAGGGTGCTCTTGGACCAGCCAGGGTAATGTGGCAAATTAGGGAGTGGTGGCAGTGAACCTACATGGTAGGAATCGGCCTTATATCCTATATTGCTTTACCATTAGGGAGCCCTCCTAAGTCATCCAGGGTGGTGTGCATCTCTGTGCAGCACTAGCAATGACTGCAGCCACTCATTTATGTGGACGAAAAGGTACCCTTCATGTGGAGCCTAAATCTACCTCCTTCCCATAATATCCCCATTACCTATAAGTAGGGATGGACGAATCTGTCAATTTCAGTTTATCATTTTTCCAGTCTTAAATTAGGCTTCTTCTTTTAAGTTTGCATTTGCATGAATATTTGTACGCATTTCTTCCAGTACATGGATTTTGTATGCAATTTTGCCTAATATGATGTCATGACCCCCCTCCAGGAATCCTCCTCTGAAGACGAGTGTGACTCACCCAGGGCCCTGGACACTCCTCAGGAGCAGAGTTCAGACACTGCTGCTCCAGACGGGGCTGACCGAGCAGCTGAAGAGCTGGCAGGCCCCTCTGGCATGACCCGTGGGAGTTCCCCAGCCCGGGAGGAGTCAGAATCAGAGGTGGAGATGGTGCAGGTCCCGAGTCCCAGACAGAGAAGGAAGATGAGACGACAAGAACAGATGCAGGCCCCTCGACGTAGTGTCCAGCTGCAAGCCAGGACGACGGCCTTGTGAGGCTTTTATAATCAGCCTGCTGCTAAGGAGCTCCAGCTGTGGGACGGGCGTGCCCGGCAGCAGGCAGTAGAAAAGCACGCACTCACTGGAACCTGGGTATTGGGAAACAACGTCCTCCTTGACTCTTGTTCCTGATCCCGGACCCTGCTCCTGAACCTTGCCTTGAACCTTGGACTCTTGGACTCTACTTCAGACTCATCCTGACTACGCCTCTGCTGGATCCTTGGACTTTTGTTTGACACTCTCGGCTTGATTTCTAGGACTGGAAGACCACGCTCTTCTCGTTGCAAGCAGGACCCAGCTCCCTATCTTATCTCAGCTAGGACTTGGCGTCGCTCCTAGAAGCCAGGCAGCTGCTGGCTGCCGGCCAGCCTGAAGCCGGACAGCTGCACATGTTTTTGCAAGCAATATTCCTAATATAATGCATTGGGAGGTGATTTTCACTAATATGCACATTTATTCTGTGCACTTTTACCTATCCTACACATTTTTGGATGTATTTTTTGATGGGAGAACCCCATTGCTTCAGAAAAGTGTGAATTTCAAGGGATAACTGGGTCTCAGTTCACACTGAACAGTTCACCCTTTCATTTTGAAAGTACAAAAGTAGGTCTGTTCACATTAAAGTATGAACTAAACAAATTCCTTCCTTATCCCTAGCCTATGATGAGCATCAGGTTTTTCTCCTTACCTAACTGTGTCTCAGATTGCAACTCATTTATGTTCATCCCACAGAACTTAATGAAATTGGGGAGGTAGCCCATATATCTGCATAGGTCAAACCCTTCCTCTGCATATCTCCACCCAGGAGTCATGCTACTGGAGTGTGATGGTGGAGCCCCATGAATTGGCTTTTATTTAAAAGAGAGAGAGAAAGAGGGAGGGAGATAAAGATGGTTTCTCCAGCTAAAGAATCGTTTCATCATTTAAAAAAAAAAAAGAAAGAAAAAAGGACTAGTCAGAGAAACAAGCTGTGCATGAATAAGACCTGCAGTGGTGGAAGGTGTAGCACCAGGTACACAAGCAGAGTATCAGAGACAGATCTAACTGTTCCTGACAGTTGTGACTGATTAAATGCTTAAGTCCCATATTCTTTCTAATCTCATTCACAATGGATACGGAAAGGATGTCACAAGCATGCCAGCAATTAACAGTGGGGGAAGAGGTATACGGTCTCCAGCCTGTCTCCAGTGGAAGTCTCTGAAACCATCCCTAGCAGACAATTTTGGTGAATTACCAGCAGCTCAGCAGCTCACACAAATGACATAGCTGACAGCAGCAGGAAAATGCCTTAAATGCCTTAATTTTTTAAAGTCACGCTTCCCTCCTGGGGACTGATGGAGCACTTGGCAGCACAAATCTATGCCTTAATATTTCTAAATGGGGTTACACAAGTGCAAACTCCAAAAGAAGTCTGATATATGTAAGGGAAATTACTGTAAATATTATATGCTTGATTTAAAGTATTAAATCCTTGTCGTGGTAGAAGATGGCCATGGAAAAGTATTCTACATTGGTTCGTTTTGCTTATGGGCCTGTAGGTCCCAAGAACACCCTTAATACTGTGTAAGGGGATTGTGAGATTAATCAGCAGAAAGAATAAGGCAGAGCAGTTCCCCTAGAGAGGAGTGGAACAGTTATAACATCATGCTCCAAAAAGTTTTGGTGGTAAGCATGATGAATCCATTCTGCTCCACTAAAACTGCACAGTAGCTAGCAACACTCAGAATGGATTCTGCAATCCACTCCAGGTAGGCACAGAGAGGTGCCCCTAGACTCTGCAAGGACACACATCTGCTTCAAGTTCTCCACCATGCTAAGAGGGCAACAACATTGCCATCCCCTTGGCATACTGGAGATCTTCAGGCATGGGAAGTGGATGTAGCACATCCCAAGGACATCACAGACCATGTTATCTCACCTTTCATATATTTCCAGAATGGGTCCCGAACCTACCAGAAAGCAGTGGGTATTGGGTCTGGAAATGCTTCTGCCCCTACTGGTATCTATGATACTAGTCCAGATTTTGGTTGTTTTGGCAGAACTCTGCTCCAGCCCTAGGTTTTCCTCCTCAAGGCCATAATTTGGTCCCCTGGCAGGTATAAAAAAAGGGAAAGGCAGTGTCATACTCAGCCAAACCCATAAGGCATTTTATTTAAAGAGATCCTGACAACTTCATACTATATAACTGCTAAGACTACAACTTGAAAAATACAGCTGGTGATTCAGCAGAAGGAAGACGCTCACAGGGACTTAACCAATCACAAGCAGTGTGCAGAAATGCAACCCACATCTCTTGTTTTATGCATGCACCCAACCTATCAGGGTCAGTAGTCACAGGGGAACAGTTCCAGAGCATTTTTTAAAGCTATGGCAGAAAACAAACACCATCACAAATGACCAAGGGTGACCCAGAAAACCTGGAACCAAGGGTGAGAGGCTTGAGGAATTTGTTTAGTCCAAAGTTCAAAGTGAACTCACCTAATCCACACCTCCTGGGAAAATGTGCAGCTCAGAACATTGTAGTTCATCTTTGGATCCCAAACAATCAGGCAGAGGGACTTGGGAACAGCTGACTTATACCGACTCAGACCCTTAGGCCATCTAGCCCAATATTGTCAACACTGACCGACAACGGTTCTCCAGGGTTTCAGGCAGGAGTTTTTCCAGCCCTACCTGGAGATGCCGGGGATCGAACCTGGGACCTTCTGCATGCCAAGCATGGGTTCTGCCACTAAGCCACAGCCCCTCCCATATGCAAGCAGAGTCCCTCCTCTTGAAGAAGGCAGATTCTGGATCCATCCTAGATCCATCCTCCTTGTTTTCCTGGCACAAGAAGCTACTCTAATAATACACAGCAGGCACTGATAGTTAATTATATTACACACACTGCATATAACTAGGACTAAGCTAAAAATATCATATATCCACCCCAGTTTAAAACATTGTAACACTATTAGCAATTATGGAAAAAAATACCATTGCACTATTAGCAATTATGGGGGCGGGGGGACCCACTGCACATCACCCATTTGTTCATAATAATTAAAGGATGCTTGCTTTTGACTGAGAAGCAGGATGGATTTTTCCTCCTTACTATCTGACCCACTTTGGCTAATACCAAACATGCTTCTAATTATTTTAAGGAAAAGAATGAAGAAATAATCAGAGGAAAACTGCTGCAGGTGTCTATTATTATGCACAGCACAGAGTAAATAAACGAACGGTGTGTCTTGTGTTATTAATATTACTGGGGCTCTGCTAACCCTGTGTCCTGGCTGCGTTCCAGCTCTGGTAATTACATTTTGCAACTAGAATTCCCTGTGCACTTAGAGGCAGGACCTCTAGCTCCAAGGAAACTCGATATGATAGAAGAAATGTGCAGCTCACCTGGAAAAGAACAGTTATGTATTAGCAGGCACAGCTGATTTCCAGTATCAGGCAATGACTATCTAGCCACTGGTCAAATTAAGGTTGTGAGACCTACAAGGAGATGCCTTATATGGAGTGAGTCCATCAAGATTCACACACCCCCAATCTTCATGCCCAACCCTAATGGAGGGAGTGATCCTACGGCCCCTAGACATCATCGGGGGGGGGGGCATAGGATACTTTGGATTCCCAAATCCATGGTTGGAGACAGCACAGAAATCCGTGCTCTGAACCCACCCACCCTGAACCCCCACTGCAGCTGGTGCAGAAAGAACTGTGCCAGCTGCCTCTCCGTGGTCAGGAACTCGACCTCAGAGAGGGGGTGAAGGGGGCATTCCAGGGAGTGGGGAGGGGAGGAGACTGCAGAGGCCAGCGTATGCGTATGACATATCCTGTGTCTTCTGCAGCCTCCTTCTCACCTGCTCTGAAGTGCCCCAGCTAGTGGCCGAAAACAGCCATCTAGCTAAAATGCAGAGCAGGAGGTGTGGGGAAGCGAAGATCGCCTCCACTGGTCCTCCCACTCTGCATAGGATGCTTGCACGCCTCTGAGTTCAAGCACCGGGGGTGCAACCCATAGGACTGTGCCCTAAGCCTATTTATGTGTAACTGAAACAATTGCATATCCCTTTCCCTCTTCTCTCTCCTGCCTCTGTGGTTTCCTCTGTGTCAAACTTTAGACTATCAGCTCCTCGGGGAAGGCACCTGTCCTCTTGTCCTCTGTAAAGCACCAGGCGTACTGATGCTGATATAAAAACAAGAGCATCAAATCTAAACTAATTTTGTCAACCAGGCAATCAAGAAGAGATCTTACCCACTCAGCTACCTGAATTCCTTAAAGCACAGATGCCAGGGACTGGTACCTTACACATGCAAACTGAGTTCACCACTGCCTATCTACAGCCACTGTTAATTATTGCACAGGGTGCAGGTATCAGCAGCATCTTGGGTATTTTTCAGGAGAAAATTAGACAGTTAAATTAGCAAAATTCACACCAAATGACAGGGATGTGTATGGGAATGTGCCCATAAAGATAACTGGTAGCTGAGTGGGTGGGCATCAGTACCAGTTGATGCTCACTTCTGTATAGCCCCATTCATTTTTTATCCTTTATTTCTTGGCCTGTTAAGTGTCACAGTCTTCGCCCTTTGGTTGTTAGGCATGCAAATAGGTCTGAAACACTTGTGGGGATTGGCGTAATGGATTCTGCTGTTACAAAGATACTCATAATAGCATCATCTCAGATGCAGGTGTGGTGTTGCATATTTGAATACTGATTCATGTGTGTGTGTGGGAGAGACTTCCCCAAATAAAGAGATATGTATCATAGAAAAGGCTAGAGTGAACCCTTCTCCCTGACAAGCTAGTTTTCTACTTCCTATTTCCAACCACTTCATTTATATCCTGCATTTCTTCCATGATGGAATTCAAGGTAGCACATGCATAGGCCTCCTATTATAGCCAGTCTCCCATCCATGCATGGCCAAAGGTAAACCTTCTTGGCCTAGCAGGCTTGCTGCACCTCATGCCGTTAGTCCAGGCTTCCCCAACCAGGATCCTTACAGGTGTGGGGGTTTTTTTGTCTACAACTGTCATCTTCCCTGGCCATTGGCCATGATGTCGGGGATGATGGGAGTTGTAGGCCAAAACATGTTATGCACCCCAGGTTGGGGAAGGCTGTTTTAAACCACTTGACTCTATGGAATGTAGATGCTTATGAGGGCTAAAGAAAACAACAGGCCTCAAACAGTTGCCCACCCAGATGCCCACCTGTTTGTGGCTGAAACTTTTCCCAACCCTGAGGATGGTGAATTGCATTTGAGCATAAGAAGGCAACATTGTCATTTGTGTACATTCTTGTGGATATGTTCAGTGGGACTATTTTATTTTTAACTATGGATCACTCTCTGCTCCATGTATCACATGCAGCGCAAGCCATCAGCTCCTAAAATATTGTCAGTAACTATGCCCCTTTGCTCTTAAAAACAAACAAACACATCCTCAGAAGTAAAGAATATACTATAAAAGTCCATGCATCAGATACAGCCATGGTAGACATGCAAGAAACTTCTCCCTAAACAACTGCCGTTCTTGTACTCAGCCACATGCAATATTTATCATTCCTGCTTACCTGGGGCACAGTCCAGAAAGAGAGAGCACCATCGCAAAGGTAATAATCTAGGAATGAAGCACACACTGAAAGCAAATAAACAATAGTTAGTTTTTCAGTGGCAGACAGTCCATAACAAATAAAGAAAGGTGCTTTTTGAAAAGTAAAAGGAACAGCAAAGTAAATCTAGGTGTATGAGTGAAAAGCTTTAGTCCAAATATCATCAACTTTCTGCATATGCTTCTTTCAAAATGGTCAAGCCTAAAATGGTGCACTTTGGGTTAAAAAATATGAAACTTGCCACATTGAGGGTGCTTCCAGACAAAGGAGAGCTAGCACTAACAATCAAAAGACACTGTCAGGAATGTTGAAGAGTCCTTGGTCTCGAGTCACGAGTCGAGTCACGAGTCTTTGGACCCGAGTCTCGAATCCGAGTCCTTGGTCCAAAATGGTGACTCACGAGTCACGAGTCACTCCCAAAGCTGACTCCACGAGTCCCTATTAAAATCAATGGGTTTTTTCCCCAACAAAATAAGGCTACTTCAGATGTGTGGCTTAAATAAATTCTAGGCACAAGTGTGCCTTTTTATTTCAAAACTCTGCAACTGGTTTTGGCAAGAACAGACCAGGCAGACAAACCCAAAATAACCCAAAAGGCAGGCACAGGAGACAGGGAACCCCAAAGTAGGCAGGCAGAGGCCTTTGTCTTGGACAATTCAACTGTTGAACTGGTGCAAGAAGAGACCAGGCAAACAGAGGAGGCTGGGAACCCCAGACGGGCAGGCAGAGGCAGCCAAACCCAAAATGTCTGAAAGGTTGCATTTTAGAAAAATGATGTTAAAAAATAAACTTGCTGTACTTCCTAAAACTTATCCATGTTGCATTTGAGGAACATGATTTTTTCTAAATGTTTGGCCCCCATTCTGGAACAGTGAGATCTCATCACAATTCCACCCTCACTGAACACCCGCTCCACTGGTGATGAACTTGCTGGAACCAGAAACACACTCAGAGCAGCCACACAGAGTAATCTCAGGTCCTTCTTCTGCCTCTCCCAAGTACACAACACATCAATCAAAATAAATCTTGACACACTGTTGGGGCTGCACTCCTGGTAGCCATCCATAGTGGCCGAACAGCAGCACACCTCGCTTCCATGCGCTCTTCGCCGGCAATCATGCTCCTCTCCAGTCCTTCTGGCACAGCCCAGGGATGTTGAGGAGTCCTTGGTCTCGAGTCCCAAGTCGAGTCTCGAGTCCCATTAAAAATATTGGGACTCGAATCCGAGTCGAGTCAGAGGGGGGACTCAGTCCGACTCACGAGTCGAGTCCTCGAGTCCGAGTCCCCATCCCTAGACACTGTGCAGCTATTCTATCTTTTCTCACTTCATGGATTTTCTGCAGTAAGAGAAAAGACAGAAGAAACGTTGGAAAAACATGGCAGGGCTATGAGTGGCATCGTTCTCAGCCCAGTACTTTATTTGTGTGCCAGACGATGTCAAGTGCTCTGCCTCCATGCAAATAATAGCCAAAATATGTATAAATCAATAAGGAACTGGAAGTGTGCACTTCAAACAAATATTTGGGCCACCCGAAAACATATACCCAATCCTCAAGGAGAGTAGCCCCTATGAGATGCCACAGCCTCATGCCTCTGCATTGGTGTACAAGACACTGCCAAGCATGATACCCACATGCCAATAATATCCAAGGAACCCAAAAATGAATAAGGAACCTGAGGTATGGACCCCACACTAATCATTGGGCTAACCCAATCATACACCCAAACCTCCACATTTAGTCTAACTCTTCATTAGGGTGTAAGGCACTATGAAGCATGGTGCCCCCATGCCAATAGTACCAAATGTAACCCCCCCCCAAAAAATGCATAAGGAATTGGAGGAAGTGTGCATTCCCAAACTAATCTTTGGACCACCCCATATAATATATACAAACTCAGAGAGAGTGGCCTTACGAGATGCCACAGTATTGCATCTGGCCCAACTCATCATTCATTTATTTACTTATTTTATTGATTGCTTTGATTTATACCCCACTTATCTACCAAGAATGGCACTAGAGGTGGCTTATAATCGCTGATAAAAACAACAACAGACCCGCTTATGCACCAAAGTCCCACTTGAATAAGGCGGTATTTGCCTGCTGGTAGAAGGACAGCGGAGAGGGAGCAAACCTAGCCTCCTTCGGCAGGGAGTTCCAGGGAGCGGCCACTGAGAAGGCCCTCTTTTGTGTTGCTATCAAACATGCCTCTGAAGGTGACAGTCTCAACAGAAGGGCCTCTCCCAAAGATCTTAAGAACGGTGGGCAGGCTCATATCATATGTGAGAAGGCAGTCTTTCAGGTAGCCTGGTCTCAAGCTGTACAGGGCTTTATAGGTCATAACCAGCACATCAAATTCTGCCCAGAAACAGACTGGTAGCCAGTTAAGATGTTGTAACAAGGGAGCCATGCGCTCCCTGTAACCAGCTCCAGCCAACAGTTTGGCTGCAGCATTCTGGACCAGTTGAAGTTTCTGAACAGTTTTAAAGGCAGCCGCACATAGAGTGTGTTACAGTAGTCCAAACAGGATGTAACTAAGACATGTGTGACTGTGGCCAGATCAGATGTCTGACTAGGAATGGGCGCAGTTGGCACACTAGCCTCAGCTGTGCAAACACATTCCTGGCCACTGCCAAAATCTGGCCATCCAGGTTCAAGGCCAAGTCCAGAAGTACATCCAGACTGTGAGCCTGAGTGTTCAGGGGGAGTGTAACCCCATCCTGCACAGGTTGGATCCCTATTCCCTGATTTTCCTTTCAACTACCCAGGAGCACCTCTGTCTTGTCTGGTTTAAGCGTCAATTGGTTTACCCTCATCCAGTCTATTACCGACATCAGACACTGATTTAGAACCAGAACAGCTTCTTTGAATTTGGATGGAAAGGGGTTTTATAGAGTTGGGTGCAAGATTCTCTGAAGTGTGGCATCCCCATGCCTACAACACCCAATGTATGTAGGAATGAATACAGAACTGGAGGTGTGCACCCGCAATAAACTTTGCCCCAGTCAAAACCATGCACCCAAACCTCCAGGGAGTGTCCTCTACAAACTGTCATACCATTGTATTCAACCCAATGCTCTGTTTGGGCACAAGATACTGTCAGGCATGGCCATAATATCCCATGTAAGTAGAAATTAATATAGAATTAAGGAGCGCAACCAACAGTAAGCTTTAGCACACTCCAAACCATAAACCTAAACTTCAAGGGGAGTTTCCTCTAAAAGCTGGGGCGATAGATAGATAGATAGATAGATAGATAGATGATAGATAGATAGATAGATGGCCTGAGAAGACTGTTGGGGCAGTCCCTCCCTCCCACACATTCCCTGGAGCTACTTAAGACCTATATGCCCTCAGGGAAGAAAGAAGAAGACTCAGAAGAAAGAGGAAGCCCATGGATAAGGCCAAGGAGCTCATACCATCAGCTCTTGAAGAGACCTTCAGTCGCTCTGAGAGTCCCGTTCAATTATCTGTAACATTTCTTTGTTTTAGAATTTTTAAATTGTAAACCACCTTGGGTGCTCTGTCAGAAGGCCATATATAAATGCAATCCATAAATAATGGTAGAAAGTCTTTCATAACCAAGAACCTCTGGATTTCCCATTTAAGTGAAAAGTTATAGGCTGCTAACAATAATAGTTCCTACATTTATCACATCACATCAAGTTGCCATGGACACCGGAGTACTAGATAGTAAAGACAATGTCCTCATTACTCATGGTCTTTTTCTTTACTAGCGATGCTCTTACTACAATAGCGTGGCCTTGAACATTTGACAGATGAAAACAGAGGCAATGGTTAATGTTAAGTCAAGGTCTTGCATTCAGGTAGTCAGCAAAATACGTTCATTGTTTCCATCAGGCTGAGTAGTCTAACGTGCAATCCAATACACACATCTATTCAGAAGTAAATCCTTTGAGTTCAGTGGGGCTTACTCCCAGCTAAGAGAGTAGAAGATTGCAGCCTAACCCTCTAGAAAAGTTTTGAAATAAGGCTTTGCATTTCACTAACAACAAGAAAGCAAAGTTTAAATGTACCGGTAGATGCCATACAGAGAGAGAGAGAGAGAGAGAGAGAGAGAGAAGTAGGTGTAAAGCGGCACAACAGCAAAGCAACAAGGAGGCTCTGGATCTACTGCGGATGCAGTCGGTCTTAAGTTAAAATATTTTAGAAAGATAGACCAACAACAGAGTAAATTCAAAATATATTGAGTGCTAAACATTTTGGCTTCTGCCTTCATCAGTAGCTGTGATGTTAGATGGATACCAAGAGTGGCAGTTCGGAATGTAGGGAGATGAAATTCCTAAGAAGAAAAAAACAGAAGTGTGAGTGGTATAAAGTTTATGAATTGTCCTCCAGGTGAAGGCCATATCGACTAAGAGTTCTGAGTCTGTAGTTCCAGAAGTTTTTCTTTTTTGTCAAGCCTGTCAGTGTCCTCTGTTTGTTCAATTGGAAGCAATTGTATTATTGTAGGTCTGAGAGACTTTTCTACACGAGGCTGTTAAATTGCTGTATCTAATTTCGGTTTCATCACAGAATTGAGATTCAAGCTCTACACAAAGAGCTTTTCCTTTCCTGCTTTTCCACTAGATAACCTCTAGGTGACACTATGCTATAGGGGAATAACACAATTACACAAGTAGGAAAATACATTTTCTTTTGCTTTCACAAATAACACTCCATTCTTCCCACTTTAAAAAAAACCCATGAAAATGCTCTTTAGAAACAGAAGTGAAAGTGGAGGGACACATCATCATTTAAAGAGCCCATAAACAACCATGAATAAAGAATGACGAGCACACAATAAATTCCTCATGTAGAAAAGCTCTATGTGCAGGTGAGTTAAAATGTCTTGCAACAAGCTGCTCTGGATTATTTGTAAGAATCGTTGATTTGTGGCTACAGGAACTTGTTCTTAGGTCAGTTGTAATTCTTCCTACATGTTGCTTATGACAACAGGTGAAGATGGGTGAGAGGGTGCTGTTGCACACCTGTCACTTGTGGTTTTCCCACAGGCAGCAGCATGGCTCATCTTATGTTCTTAAGGAAGAACAGCATGGCCAATGAACCACCAAATCCCAAGCCCTGCTGGGCAGGGGGGAAGGGGGAATAGCTGGAGGGGAAATGAGAATGCAAGCTCCAGAACCGGTGTACTTTCCTCCCTGTTGTGGGGGCATGTAGGAGGAACTACCTCCCCCCAGATCCATCCCTGGAACAGCCCTTTTGCCAGTGTGCCACAATCAGAGCCCTGATGGCAGGGCAGCAAGAAGTTTCCACATCAGCAAGGAGAGGCATGCAATGGCTGATCTGCCTCTCCACCCATGGACCTCTCTCCCATGGGTGGAGAGGGAGATCTGCTCCATCCTATGGCCCTCTCAGGGACCATAAGATAGCAACAAAGCATGCATTCCTAAACACATTTATTAGAGAGTAAATCCCATTGAACATGGAGGGACTTAATTTCTGCATTTAGGATTGTAATGAAGTCCAGCAGAATACTAGCCAACACAGACAGCAAACACCTTGGACTTCATATATAATGTGGCAAGCTTAAGGCTGCAATCCTATTCCCACTTTCCTGGGAGTCAGCCCGCTGAACTCAGTGGGATTTACTTCTGAGTAGATATGTACAGGAAAGTTCTGTAAGAGATCTATTCTATTTGTCTTTTCAAAATGGGTGGGTGGGTGGGTGGGGTAGCCATCCTGCCACACTCAAATAATACACCAAATTCCTTCCAACTTAAAATATAAAGAGGTCAGCACAATCCTACACATGTGTCCTACACGGCAGGACCAAGAGTCAGTGCTGGGCAGAAAGCAGATCTTCATATGTTTGGGACTTCAGCTCCCAGAAGTCAGCTCCCAGCATGGCCAGTGGTCAGGAATGCTGGGAGTTAAAGTCTAAACCATCTGGAGATCTACCTTCTGCCCTGCTCTTGGTCCTGCTGTGTCCAAAGGGGCATACTCCCAGGTAAGTGTATATAGGATTGCAGCAGCCAAACAGCACAATCCTAGAGATGTTCACTCAAAAGCAAGACCCACTGTAGGCTTAGTTTTATTAACTTCTGTATTGTCGTTTTAAACTGTGCTTTTAAATTTGGTTTTTAATCTTTTTAACTATATTGTATGTTTTTATTGTTGTTGTGTTTATGTATAAATTGTGAACCACCCAGAGAGCTTAGGCTGTGGGGCAGTATAGAAATGAAATGAATGAATGAATGGGTCTTCCTCCTAGATAATTGTGCACAGAACTGCAGTTGTTGTAATCTATTTGAGACTTCCCTTACAATGGCAAGAACTGGCCAGCTAGAATACTGTGATCTGTTACAACAGTCAAACTCAACTTGGCTACAGTTGTCTGAGTCTCATTACTAGGTGCATGCTTTATATTTTCCAATGAAGAAAATAGCACTTTAATTTTGTAAACCTACTTCTGAAAAGTGCAGAAAGGTATGCAGGGATCTATTGCATCTGTGCCTACAGTGCGCAGCCTTGTGGGAGAGCCTGTTCAAATGCAGATAAGGTGGCCTGCAATGAATCACTGTCCTGAGGATGTGACCAGCTTCTTTAAAAAGAGTTTAGAGTTCAGTCTATCGCATTGTTTCTCCAGCTGAGATAGAAGCCACATCTGATTCCCCCTCCCCAGCTCTCTCCCAGTGTAAGACTTGAACTCTACAGAGTTTCCTCTTCTCTTTTCTTGTTTCTACCATATCTTATTTTACAAGTGAACACTACATTAGCCTTTGTTCTCAGAGCCACACTTCCATGACTCACACAACAGCCTAGAACTTGAGATGGGCAACATGAGACCTTCAGACCTGGCTGGAGCATGTCAGGCATGCAGAATAGAACAGCAAATGTTGCTGTTGGGCTTCCTGACTTGCAAAGAAGACATGGGCATTTTATTTCTCAGATTACATTTTACTTATGTGAGGTGATGCTGAACTAGCTAACAGTGTGAGCTGGGAACTGGTTAGCCAACTGCTAACTGGTAGCATGTAGTCTCAAGAGTTTAGAAGCAATTCCCAATGAAACTCATGCAACCAAACAGCCACAACAAGTTGTTGTTGCATCTTTCTGTCTTTCTTTCTTTTTACTAACTCAAACAAGAAACAGAAATTAAACTCCAAGGTGAGATAGAATTTAAAGGAACAATATCCCACAATGACATCTCTTTTACCAGCCCCTTCCCCCATCCTGTGTCTTTCACACCAGCTTCAATGTGCAGGCATTAACTGGTAACAACCCTGGTCCAAATCTTAACATCTCTCACTCAAAATCACACTAAGAGATCTTAGGGAAGCCACCATTCTCTCCGCCTCATCTCCTTCCTTCCTCCCCCTACTCATCTGCTATAATTGGCTAATTAATACTGGTTTACTTTAGAGGCTGTTGTAAGGAGTACTGACAAAAACTTTGAAGCACTTCGAACTCTTGAGATTTGCTGCAGAATTGCTATTATCCTTGCAGTAGGCATGACCACTAAATCAATATAGATGTAGCCACTTAGAAGGGGTTACGGACTCCGTCTGATGTTTCCCCAGTTACATGGAAGCCACTGCAATGTGGCTCTTTCACCACCATTGAAGTAACATCAGCCAGTGAAACTAACATGAGAGAGGCTGTCGATATGGCTACTCTCCACACCAGTGTTGTTGTCCATGGGCTTTGGACACTGCATTACCTCAGTGACATGTGAGTAGGGTTGCCAGAGAAATCTGAAATGGATTCAAATGACTTTGGATTTACATGAATTTGAGTCACGGATTCCACAGTGGACCAATTCCACATCTTCCGAGTTGTGTGGATTCCACAGACTTGAAGATCATATTTACTTTCCTGAATTGTTTCCTGAATGAGATTAACTCATACGAAAATACAAAAGTTACTGGAAAATACACTAGTAGACACTAGGGATATATGAGAAATTTCAGTTTGTTTTTGATCAGGGTTTTAGCCAGTTCGCACCTTCCATCCAAACCAAACATGGGCTCAGGCGCAATCTGTGGTCAAAGTCCGTACATTTCCAAGCTTCCAATGTGATTTGTGGACCAAAAGGGGGGGGGCATTCAACAGCATGCATACATTTGAAAAATGCATCCATCTCAAAATGAGTACATTCAGTGCTTTTTTTCTGGAGAAAAGGGTACCGGAACTCTTGGATTACATTTCCTCGGGAGTAGATGGCGATTAAATTGTAATGCAATTAATAGAAGAAAAGGTGCTGGAACTCAGTTCCGGTGAGTTCCACCAGAAAAAAAGCCCTGAGTACATTTCAAAAATGTGTACAAAGATGCATTAATCAATGGAAGAAGAATGTGTACATTTCAAAAAATGTGTACAATTGATGTGTGCATTTGGAAAAATATGCACAAAAATACATGCGGATTTTCATGTGAAAAGAAGAAAAACAGGCTCACACTCTGGTATGAACTTGAGTTGGAATAAGCTTCAAGATGGAATTTAGAGAATTTCTGTAAGCTCAAGTTTTGCTGATTCATACATCCCTAAAAATATGCCATTTAAACACACACACACATAGAATCATAGAATCATAGAAAAGTAGAGTTGGAAGGGGCCTACAATGCCATCGAGTCCAACCCCCTGCTCAATGCAGGAATCTAGGTCAAAGCATCTCTGACAGATGTCTGTCCAGCTGCACCTTGAATGCCTCCAGAGTGGGAGAGCCCACAACCTCCCTAGGTAGTTGATTCCATTGTCTTATTGCTCTGACAGTCAGGAAATTTTTCCTGATGTTTAGGTGGAATCTAGGTTCCCGTAACTTGAGCCCATTATTCCGTGTCCTGCAAACTGGGATGATCGAGAAGAGATCCTGGCCCTCCTCTGTGTGACATCCCTTCAAGTACTGGAAGAGTACGATCATATCTCCCGTCAGTCCTCCTCTTCTGAAGGCTAAACATGCCCAGTTCTTTCAGTCTCTCCTCATAGGGCCTTGTTTCCAGTCCCTTTATCATCCTTGTTGCCCGCCTCTGAACCCTCTCCAGTTTGTCTATGTCCTTCTTAAAGTGTGGTGCTCAGAACTGGACGCAGTACTCAAGATGAGGCCTAACCAGTGCCGAGTAAAGGGGAATTATCACTTCCCGTGATTTGGAAGCTATACTTCTATTAATGCAGCCCAAAATTGCATTTGCCTTCTTTGCAGCCACGTCGCACTGCTGGCTCATATTCAGTTTGTGATCTACCACAATTCCAAGATCCTTCTCACTTGTAGTATTGTTGAGCCAAGTGTCCCCCTTTCTGTAACTCTGAATTTGGTTTCCTTTCCCTAGGTGCAGCACTTGGCATTTATCCCTATTAAATTCCATTCTGTTGTTTTCGGCCCAGCGCTCCAGCCTATCGAGGTTACTTTGAATTTTGTTTCTGTCTTCCAGAGTATTAGCTGTTCCACCCAACTTTGTGTCATCTGCAAATTTGATAAGCATTCCCTGTATCTCCTCACCCAAGTCATTAATAAAAATGTTGAAGAGCACTGAGCCCAGGACTGAGCCCTGTGGTACCCCACTCGTTACCTCTCCCCAGTCTGAGAAGGAACCATTGATAATGTTGGAATATGGAGTCACATATTCAGATTTGCCTTCGGGCAAAGAAGCAACAGAACCGGCAGACAAGATCAAGGTCATGCCTGAGCTAAGTGTCACCTTTGGCCCAGTGTAGTGGGTGTACAGTTTTTTGTCTTCAGGGTATCTGGAGCAGGGGTCATGCTAGATTGTTTTCAGCTGGGATGACATCATGATATGGGTGCAGCTGGAATTGCATCATCTAGCATGTGACTGTACAGAATTGGGCTACCTGAAAGACTGCCTTCTCACATATGATGTGGAAACTGCTTTGAGAACATTTATGTTGAAAGGTGCTATATAAAAGTTGAACATAAATCATAGAATCATAGAATCATAGAAAAGTAGAGTTGGAAGGGGCCTACAATGCCATCGAGTCCAACCCCCTGCTCAATGCAGGAATCCAGGTCAAAGCATCCCTGACAGATGGCTGTCCAGCTGCACCTTGAATGCCTCCAGATTGGGAGAGCCCACCACCTCCCTAGGTAGTCGGTTCCATTGTCTTATTGCTCTGACAGTCAGGAAATTTTTCCTGATGTTTAGGTGGAATCTAGGTTCCCGTAACTTGAGCCCATTATTCCGTGTCCTGCAAACTGGGATGATCGAGAAGAGATCCTGGCCCTCCTCTGTGTGACATCCCTTCAAGTACTGGAAGAGTACGATCATATCTCCTGTCAGTCTCCTCTTCTGAAGGCTAAACATGCCCAGTTCTTTCAGTCTCTCCTCATAGGGCCTTGTTTCCAGTCCCTTTATCATCCTTGTTGCCCGCCTCTAAACCCTCTCCAGTTTGTCTATGTCCTTCTTAAAGTGAGGTGCCCAGAACAGGTTCTGGACACATTTTATACATCTCTGATCTCACCTCAACTTCCTCTGTGTAGCATTTGTTTATTTATTTATCTATCTATTTATTTATTTATTATATTTATATCCCACCTTTTTTCCTGCAAGAAACTCAAGGAGGCTCACATAATCCTCCTCCTCCTCTCCATCTTATCCTCACAACAACCCTGTGAGGTAGGTTAGGCTGAGAGTCAGTGACTGGCCCAAAGTCTCCCAGTGAGCTTCGTGGCCAAGTGGGAACTAGAACCCGGATCTCCCGGGTCCCAGTCCAACACTCTAACCACTTTTATGTGCTCTACTCATTGATTCTATGCTGAGCTAAGAAAAATATGCAAAATTTTATGTGCCAGCATAGAATTCGTAAATGTTGGCTGATTTTTAAGTGTACTTTTCCAAAGGAGGGGGGAATCCGAATCTGTCAGTGAGCAGATGATGGAATGAAAGACACCTGACAATCCCAAAACACAGACAGAATGGATTAAACAAAATCCCTACATCCCTACATGTGAGGGAGGTGCACTGCAGTGGCTTCCACACCATTAGGGTGACCTGAAAAGAAATCCTGAGGTGGACTGTCAGCATTCACAGGTCATCTCCCTCACCTGCTGCAACTGGAATAAAAGACTGGAATAGGATTACTTTGGCACCTCTGTTATCAAAGGCCTACCTGCAGTCGTACAAAAGGAAACTGAAAGATCGATGTTCTCCTTGTGAGCTGGGCAAGAGTTTGTTGTCACAGCTTAAGCTGAATTTCACAGGGAGAGCTTCTACTTACACCAATGCTCTTGCCCATCCCTTTGCTTGAACCTATTTGCCCTGCAGCCATCTGCTGTGATCCTTCCCCGATTATTCTGACATTCTCTCCCCTGAACTCTGGATTTCCTTGCCTGCTTACTGGACCCAGTCCTGTCTTGGACCACTGCTCACTCCCCCCCCCCCCAATGTGTACTTTTGAAAAATGCAGAAAACTATACTTTAACCAATGGGAGAAGAATGCATACATTGCAAAGATGCTCACAATTGATGCATACATTTGGAAAAATATGCATGAAAATACGCATGGATTTTCATGCAAAAAGAAGAAAACAACGCTTGCAATCAGGTTCTGCTGATTCGCACATCCCTACGCAGGGGATGTTTGCATATGGATATCCCACTTTAAAAGAGATGGATAATCTGACTGGTCAAGGTTTGCCTAATGAAATCAAGCAGTTTTCTGAGTATCACTTCCATTTAACTGAAGAGAGGACTGGAGGTAGCAGGGGTGGGGAAGTGGTCTTTAAAAATTCTAGATTTTGAAATGAAGCAAGTTATGGCTTTTATCGATAGAAAAAGAATGAATTTTCTTAATCCACAGAAAGAGCAGGTGAGATTTTACCTGAGTGCTGCAATCTATTGAATGGTGATACAAATGCTGTTCAACCAACCGATACATTTCTGTTTATTGATCATTTATTGGCATTCAAAATGTACACATTTTTCAAGAACACGGATGCTTGCCTGCAACCTAAAGGTGTGATCCAGCAAGCAAATCCCACAGACTGCTTGTTTTATGTCTGTGTGTGTCGGGGTGGGGGTGTCCTTTTTGTTTTTAGTTCCATGTCGTTGGTATGAAACTAGACCAAAGAGTGGGTCGTATTCCCTAAGCAAGTATAGATAGATAGTTGACAGATGAGAGAACAAGCTGCTTCCTGGACCTTCTCTTTGTCTTCACTGGACAAGAAAGCAGGTTTCCAAACTACCCTGCCCTTTTCTTTTTGATGATGATGATGATGATGATGATGATGATGATGATGATGACGACGACGTACTTATTTATTTAGCACCATCAGTGTGCATGGCACTTTAGAGAGTACAAGTGGCACTCTGACTCAAAGAGCTTATCCATCATTGTTAGTGCCCAGTGGGCTATTCCTTTATTTTATTTTATTTTATTTATTTGTTTATTTATTTATTACATTTATACCCCAACTTTTTTCCTGCAAGGAGCCCAAGGCGGCTTACATAATCCTTCTCCTCCTCCTCTCTATTTTTATCCTCACAACAACCCTGTGAGGTAGGTTAGGAATCATTGCGGGAGGGGGGCTGGGTTGTCCTCTGCCAGGCCCACCACTGTCTGGATGACATCAGGGAGATGTGGCCCTCCCCCCTTTTTTAAATGTTCACTTTGTGCTGGGAGAGACACGGCATGCTGTGCCTCCTCCCAGCATAGAGAAAGGGACTTGGCCACTGCTGGGGAAAGCAGTAGCTCCTCCTGGGACTGGCCAAGACCCTGTCTTTGCATGGCCACAGTGCCTCCGTGGATGCCACTCAGCATCTCCATGGGTGCCACATAAAGCTACCCCACATCCCACTGTTATCTCAGAACTCAGATTAGAGATAACAGCAGGGGTGCTCCTGCTGGTGCACACATCGGGCCAAGTCCCGCCATCCCCCATCCCCACTGTGAAGTCTGATCTGAGATTGGAAGTAACAGTGAGGATGCATCTCTGAACTCTGACTGGAGATAACAGTAGGGATGCCCTCTGAGGGGATTCCTCCAGCGGCAGGGCTTGGAGGCTAAGCCCTACCCCTGGAGGATCTCTGGGAAGCTCCACAGGCTGAATTGGGGTGCTCAGTGGGCCAAATCCAGTCCACAGGCCAGAAGTTCTGCAGCCCTGCTCTAGTATTTCATTCTTTAGCATCCTTTCTCCAGACATCTTAAACAAGCTGTAGAACTAATTAACTCTGTTCACTCTCCTTTTGTCAATCACTGTTTGTCTTAGCCTGTGTCTACATCTCCTCTTCATTGTACATTTCTTTCCAGAACAAGCAGAGACTAAAGGCATACCCATACTACTGAAGCCCTTTTCACAAGTTCCATTCGCACATTCACTGTATGCATGTAGGGGGAAACCAGACAGTGTGTCCACTAACCAGCCTCACTTTCCCTCTGTGTGTTCAGCTAAAAGTGTGAACGGGTATACATATATACATACTTCCATGCAATTGGGGACCCTGGTTGCCACAGTTCAACTGCATTGACACCCCATTTGAAAGGCCCATTTTACACTTTCAAGTGAATGCACAAACGTTGGGTGGCATGAACAGCGGGGTAACAATAACAAAGGTGTGGCTGATGGGTGGCCCCAGTGCCATGGGCCTAGCCCGTGTATACATGGTCCTATTCCTACCTCCCCTTGACACATTTGGTCTACATGGAGGATAGAAAAGGGTCAGAGTGAAATGGCTTAATTGTCTTTCTGTCTTCCCAGGATCTCTGGAATTTGTAGCTTTGGTGGGAGTGGGGGGTAGAGATCCCTATCAGCAGAGAATTCTCAACACTCACCAAATTAAAAATTCCTTGGATTTGGTGTGGGTGATATAAAATCTATAAATATATTTATAGTGTAGCTGGGGCTAAATAGTCCCTCATGTCCCACAAGACACATCCTGATAATTGTTGTTGTTGCTATTGAGGAGGAGGAGGAGGAGGAGGAGGAGGAGGAGGAGGAGGAGGAGGAGGCTATTTTATATAGCATATCAATGTATCCTTCCCTCCCCACTCTAAAGCGCCCATGCTAGACGGGCTGAAAAGCCCATCGAGCAAAACTCGTCAAAGACAGAGGATGGGGAGGTAAAGATCACCTCTGCTGCTCCTCCTCCTGCCCTGCCAGCTTCAGCCTGGCAAGGCACAGGAATCTTGGAAGCCTGTGAGTTTTGGAGGCTTCTGAGCGGCCAGGGTGCAATCAATGAACATCATTGAATTGCACCCCAACCTTCCAGGTCAAAATCCACAGGTGAGCAGATCTCTATCCTAGCCTTCTGATACAGCAGGCAGAGTGGAAGCTGACAAAAAGAGTTCTGTCCTAAACCACTCCTAGACCACAGAACAATATAGGTTTTAGGAAAGTGTGTATGTGTGTGTGTATGCACATATCAAATACAGAATAAATTTTAATATAATATTACAATTAAAATAATCAGTGAACTGTTCTCTAATATCTCTTACATGCACGTTATCATAACTGGTTTCTGTATCGGGCTATACAAATTCACAATGTCCATTGTGAATACACACACACACACACACACACACACACAATTTCCTGAAACCTATATTGTTCTGTGGAGTTGAAGCAGAGCCAGTCCTCATAAGCAAATCCACCAGCATGCTGCTCCAAGCAATTAGGATGCTACAAGGGAAGGAGGTTCGAAACTGGGGCACCTTTTTTCCTGCTGAGCTACTCCCCAACAGCAGCAGCTTCAGATACACTTCAACAAGAGCTCAGTTTATTCTCTCTCTCTCTCTCTCTCTCTCTCTCTGAAAAGACAGCACCACTGAAACATTTTCAGTCCTAGTTTCCTTTGGAAGGGGCTGAGAAGCACATTCAGCTCTCTTTTTACAGCCTATATGCGGATAAGCTCTTTCTGCTTGGGAAGGTTCAGAAAGTTTCTAAGGTTGACTTAAGGAAGCCACTATAATAACGTTTGAGAAGTCTTGGACTAGAGCTTAGTAGGTTACAAACTGGGCCTGACAGTACTAAATCAGAACGTCGGTGGCATTTTAGACACTTTGGCAATGTGGGTCATCTGGTGTAGGGATGGATGAGAATGTATACAATAACCCAGAGAACTTTGGTTATTGGGCAGATTAAAAGTAGAATAAGGGAGTAAGTATGGTCTCCCAGAGCCCATAGGATTGCTCAGAAAAACCCTTCGGAGGTCGAAAACTGCGCTCCGACCTCGGAAGGGGGAGTCAGAGATCCAACCTCCCCCACCCCCACCTCCTCATAGCTGGCATGGAAAGAACCATACTGGCTGACCCCCAAGGTCTGTGGAAGAAGAAGGGTGTGTCCTGGTGGGCAGGGAGAGGAAGAGACCGGAGAGGCCAGGATAGAACATATCCTGAGCATCCTCCAGGCTCTTTCCCTCCCCACTCTAAAGCGCCCATGCTAGACGGGCTGAAAAGCCCATCCAGCAAAATTCATCAAAGACAGAGGATGGGGAGGTAAAGATCACCTCTGCTGTTGCTCCTCCTGCCCTGCCAGCTTCAGCCTGGCAAGGCACAGGAATCTTGGAAGCCTGTGAGTTTGGAGGCTTCTGAGCGGCCAGGGTGCAATCAATAGGATTGTGCTCTAAATAAATAATAAATTTTGTTTGTTTGTTTTATAAGAACTTACCATAATTCACAGATTTCTTCATAAGTGGCATAGAAAGAGCTTGGGATATATATTTATATTTATATTTATATTTATATTTTTTTAATGAATGTGGGAGAAACCAAAATTGGGAGATTCATCCATCCAGGCCCAGGGCTTTGAGAGCTTAGCTCTTAAAAGTCTGGCTTTGAATCCCTGTGTCTTCAACCATGTTTGCAGTGAGGAATTAAGAATTCCACCACTTTTTTTTCTGTTATGCTCCTAATCTTTAACAGCCATATGGCAGAATTTACCAAAACTCACATTTGTGAAAAAATATACGGAACAGAAAGGACCTGAGATTTTAAAATTTTGCATACAAGAGAAAGGGAAACTGTCCATCCCTAGTATGGTGGTATCTTCCCTTTCTCATGAAAAGGAGTCAAGCTATGTGCATCAAAGGATAGTGCTTATGCTTCTGATTCAGGCATTTTTGTTCATGATCCCAGAGCCTCTGTAGAAACTTAATGACCTTTTGCTCAGTGGTAAAACACAAGCTTTGAATGCACTAGCTCCCGGATTCCATCTCAGCCATGTCCAACTGAAGGTTCTCAGGGATGGGTGAATCTGTCAGTTTCGTTCTCCCACATTCAATTTTTTTTTAGTCTCAAGTTCTTTTTGTCCTAAATATGGACAAAAGTGAACTGAAAGGAAATTCTCATCCATCCCTACCAGGTAGCAGGACTGGGAAATACCTCTGGTGAGACCCTACAGAGCTCCTGCTGGTCTAAGCCGACAGTACCAGGCCACATGGATCATTGGCCTGACTCAGGCAGCTCCCTAAATCCCCAAGAAAGCTTTTCTGTAAACGAGAATATCAGACACACTGATTTCATTTCCATGACAGCAACTTTGCTATGGTTTTATTTTATCTCTCATTCTAGTTTATGTGTCTCAGACATGGATCGTCCCTGTTGCTGCTGGATATTATTTCTACTTCTTGACGGTGCCAGAGCAGATCTTGCTTCCTAAGCCTTTTCAATAAAATATGATCTGATGCTTTGTGGATATGAGCCTATGCCTTATACATGTCTTCTGCACAACTCCAAGGTAGAGGAGGTATCATCCAGTGAGCCATTCTCTGTCATCCCAAGACCTTCCAGGACAGAGGATGTAGCTCTACTGGACTCTTTGGACTCAGAGGGTGTGTACACACACACACACACACACACACACACACACACACACACAGTGCAGTCCTCACTACTCTCATGCCAGAGGAGTCAGCACTGCAGAATCAGGCAATGGCCCTTTAAGAGACAAACAGCTCCTCAGAGGGGATAGGGTAAACAGCAGGTGCAGATCAACCAGATTTCAACCCTCGGAAGACCTCTTCATGTTGCTGAGACAACACTTCCTGAGTGAGCTCCAGCCAACATAAGTCTGTCCAGGGACCTGGCTGACTTCATCAAATTTGACTCTGCCATGCCCTTCTAGTAAGTGCCACTGCTTTAGATTGGCTCCCCTGGAACCTTGAACTAAGCTGGACAGAACACACAGGACTTTATGGAGTCATGGGTCTGGAAGAGAAGGGAGCAAGTAGCTGTGTTAACTCAACTTGACCCACTAAAGAAGGGAAGGGGGGTGTATGTACCTCCAGATGTTGCTAGACTGCAAATCCCATCATCCCTCACCATTGGTTATGCTGACTAGGGCTGTTAGGGGTTGCAGTCCAACAACATCTAGTCACATGTTCCCCACTTGAGCTGCTGACAAAGAAGCACTGGTGTGTATTTCTCCTACCCTTCCAGTGGACATCGTACAACCCTAAGCTGTGTAAAGGGCTCATTGTGAGGCTGCAGTCCACTGAAGACAGGGGTACACCTGAGTAAACCTACATGGAATTATGCTGTTGATCACTTTAATGAAAATATCAATCAACTAATGTTCTCCAGATGTTTTGGACTTCAACTCCCAGAAGCATGGCCAATGTTAAGAATGCTGGGAGTTGAACATCTGGAGATCTACTTTCTGCCCACCCCTGTTTTAGAGCACTGTCTGGAATGTGGTTATCATCAATATACCACATTTGGTGTTGGTCAGTCTAATGACATCACTGACATGTGACAAATACGCCGCTCCCCATTGCCTAGGCCCACATTGTGATTCTTATTGCCAGTGCTCCATCTGCAAAAGGGAGAGATTGCTCATCCTTGGGAACACAAATAGACCATTACCAAGGAAAAGTCTGAAGACACAGTTGCCAGTTTCACTGTAGGCAGCTCTTCATCAGGCTTTGTTTTTAGATGAATTCACTTCTGTGGTAAACTTGACAATGGGCTTCTCCACCAGGTCTCCTGATATTGCAGTAGCAAAAAAAAGACAACAACCCCAAAAATGAAACCAAACCCAAGGCTCATATGAAGGGAAGAGGAAGAAATTCATTTGGTTAGTATTTTAGTGCGAACCTACCTAATTTGCACTTCCTGAACCAAAATGGGAACCAAAACACAAAAGGGCTCTCTCGCTTAAGCTCAGGAGGTGCAGGAGGTACTATATTTCCTTTAAAAAAAATAAAAAAAAAAGCATCACACACTCACATCTCTGCAGTGATATTAGTGTTCTACTGGCCTGGATTTTTCATGGTTCTCTTTGAATCAAGGCTTGCAGAATTATTCTAAAGAGGAAATAATGTAGGGTGTGCATGCTTTGAACTGATCATCTAGAACGGGGGTGGGGAACCTGTAGCCCTCCAGATGCAGTTGGACTACAACTCCCCACATCCTGCACCATAGGCCATGCTGGCTGGGGCTGATGGCAGCTAGAATCCAATAACATCTAGAGGGCCACAGGTTTTAGGGATGTGTGAATCCTCAAAACTGAAGGTTGATGAAGTTCTCCGAATTCCATCTCGAAGCTCATTCCAACTCGAGTCCATATCAGATTGTGAGCTTTGTGGTTGTTCGTTCGTTTGTTTTTTGCATGGCCATCTATGCATATTTCCATGCGTATTTTTCCAAATGTACACATCAGTTGTGTGCATCTTTGAAATGTATGCATTGTTTTCCCATTGATTAAAGTGCATTTGTGTGCAATTTACAAAACTACACATTTTTCCATGCACATTTTTCAAAGGTATGCATGCTGTCAAATGCATTTGTTTTGGCTGCGAATCACATTGCAAGTTTGGAAATGTATGGACTTCGACTGCAGGTTATGTCCACGTTCATGTTTGGTCAGAAGGTGCAAACTGGGTAAACCCAAACAAAAATGAACTGAAATGAATTTCCCATGCATCCCTATAAATCCCCACCCCTGCTCTAGCAAGTGTCATGATGAAGGAGCACTGGAGCCAGAGTGTACGGCACTCCCCTGTGCTACTGGTGCAATATTAGGTGAGGGCTGCATGCTTTGGGTTTATACAGGAGTGGAGTAGGGTGGGCACTTGTATTATCTTGCCCATGGTCCATGCAACCTGAAATTGGGCTCGTCTCCAGTACAGCAAAAGCAGCAGCATATTAATCTTCCTTCTTTTCAGGGAGCATTAGCCCTAATGCAATGAAAATAATGAGTTGGGGGAAGAGCTGATGTTTGGAGGATCCTGCGGTAGAAATAAATGTTCTGTGAGAGCCCACCTCTTTCCAACATGCTGGTGGTCTTTAACCTGTTGTGCCATTGGTTAACTCACCGACGGGGGGGGGGGGGGGAATACACACGTTTATTGGAAGAAAAGAGACCAATGACAAACTGCTGACCACTTCCTGCTTTTTCTTCCAGTCCAAAACTTCCATAAATACTGGGGGGGGGGGGTTGTTTTTTTAAACATATAGGCAATGCTTCCACATTTAGGCACACACAAAATGCTCGGACTAGCCCTGTGGAATTTTAAACCCTCTTTGAACAGCTGAGATTGCCTGCAAGCATTTTTTTTTCTAGAAATGTTTGCAAATTCCCAAATTTGTGATTGTATTTGAAAAATACATTATTTTAATGGGCAATTTGAAACGCTGATTTTAAAAAATGCATTTTGACACGAGTTGATTGGGGAAAGTGCACACTTTTCCCATTCAAACAAGCGGGGGGGGGGGAGGATGAAAATGGGAGTGAGCCAAAATGTGGTTCAAAGTGATTTTCAGAGAATTTAGGCAAGCAAAAAAATCACTGGTTCTCTCATCCCTACGAAGCTTCCTTGACTTCCTGGAACTGGTTTCATGGTTCATCTTCCTGACCATATATCCACATTTTAATGGTCCAGGAAACACCTGAAAAAGCCAGACTTTCAGGTGTTGTTCCACCTAAGGGGTATTTCTCAGTATCTAATAAACAACCTTGTTGAAGCCAATGTCTATTTGATCATTGTTGTTGTTGTTTCTGTTGAGGGCTGCATTCCCTCAGGGGTAATCTGTCAGGGGCTGCATGCTGGTGGTGCATGCTGGTGGGCCCAGAGGCAAAAATGGGTGTGACTACCCCTTCTCTCTCTCTCTCTCTCTCTTTCTCTCTCTCTACCACCCCCCATTCCCTCTCTCCTTCTTCCTTCCCACCCCATGGGCTGCTGGGGGAGGGACAGAACACACCCTTGTCACAGGTTTGAACTGACAGCTTGCCATGGGCTTTTGAAATTAGGCCAAGGACAACACAAACTTAAACCGAGAGCCACAGGTTCTCCACCCCTGATCTCAGGAGCCCAGGGCAGCACAAACCGTATCCTCCAAACAACCCTGTTAGGTAGCTTAGGTTTGAGAGGTAATGTGTAGCCCCATAAACATTTCTGCCTGAGGGAGGATTTGAACCCAGGTCTCTCTCAGTCCTATCCTGACACTCTAACCTCTATGCCACACATTTCACACTTGCTCCTTATTTTTGTATTTACAAAATAATTCACATCCCTGCCCCAAGCCCCCAACCAGTTTCTTTGCTTTGTTACCCTTACATTGGCTCAGACATTGTCTTTATACCCTCATTGATATTCTAAATTCAGCAGACTCTTCTCTTTGTCATATCATACTTCTCTGCCAAGAACACCCAGCTGTGGGGCGGTATAGAAATGAAATAAATAAATAAAATTTGGCAGGACAACCTTTCAAGTACAGGAAGCCTTCAAACAGAGGACTGTCCTCTGGTAGCCCTTCAAATAGAGGACTATCCTCTGTAAAAGAGGACACCTGGCTGCCCTAACCCGTTATGTATGCTCCCGACCTGTAGTCTGAAGAGGTATAACTCAAACACACATTTATCACCTCAGTGAGAACTAGGCGGAAGTCTCATGGCAATGTCTGATAGGATGGCCATATGTCCTCTTTTCTCTATTTGAAAGCCTGTCAGAGCAGAGGACTGTCTTTTATTTTGAAGACATCCTCTGTTTGTAGAACTGTCCAGTCAAAGTCCACTTGAAAGATAAAGAACCATCTGAAGGAAGAGCTCCACCTTGAAGTTGTCTATCAATAGTACCAAACAGTGGACTGAACAAGACTAGAGATGTGAAGGCCCAGAAAAAACCCCAGAAAAAATCGGGGGGGACACTTTTTTTGTTTCATTTTTCCAGGAAAAAAATGGGGGGGGGGGGAAGAGCAAGCAAAACACACAGGTCACCTGGTTACAATCTTCCACACTATGGAAAAATGTACTGTCTTTCTATTTAAATTATAATTATTATTTCTAAATTTGCATCTATATGTAGAAACAAACTGCTTAGCAATATTTTTAGATATGGTAAGTGGTATATAAAGTTGTTGTTGTTGTTGTTGTTGTTTAGTGTATACAAATTTGGAGTCCTCTTTTGTCCTCTTTTTTGGTGATGCATTTCCTTTTGGGGGGCAATTCATAAGAGACAACCTTATGAATTACTGCCTTGGGTGAAGCTTCTTTTTTTCTTTAAGACTTCTCAGCTTCAGCTCCTGTGATAACTCATACCTTTGCAGGCCACCTGGGTGTTGCTTTACATTCTGCACCTCTTGCATTCTGAAGCTGTACAATCCTGAGGAGGCTCTATTATCATGTGTTTCTTCTTCTATATCAGGGCCAAGTGCTCTGCCTACACTGAAAGTACATCCTACTCTGAGGGCCTTGGTAATTTAGGCCTTCACATTGCCTACAACGACCACCAAACAGGGTGAGAGAAGTGGCTACTACATTCTTCTCAGACAGAAGATAAGAAGAATATTAACAGCCCAGATAACCTGCAATATTGTCTCTAATGCAGAAGACTTGATTGCCAGGACAGAAAAAAAAGGGGGGATTCTGGTGCCCCCCAAAAAATGGGTATGCATATAGAGCAGAGAAGTGGGGGTCTATAATAGGTTCACCATAGGGTTCCCATGTCTTTTCATCTAACTCACTAAAAACCACTATGGAAATACTAAAATCATGATGCTGTTTTTGTTGTTGAGAACCTTTCATTTTAAAGATAAGGCAGCCACTTAGGCCATTCAGATTCAGTTTAGGTTGATGGAGAACAGCATTACCTAATACTAGACACTAATACATTTCCTGTTGCATCTATAGACTTCTGAAAGCTATGTATATCTTTCAATATACCCATTTGCTCAGGGATCTATACACTTAGCCACAGTTTAATCTCCAAGTTGTGCATTTATTTTTCCTGTATTGCTCTCATCGATCTTCCCACCAGCTGCAGCACATATTTGTAGACGAAGGGAAGATAAATGAAGGATCGGAGGAGTTACTCGAAATACTGGAACATTGAAATTGTTCAGTTATTGTTCTTTTCTCTTCCATCTACACAGGGTTGAAGTACATCCTGCCACAAATATATACGTTACAGAAATCAACAAGTTTGGTGATTATTGGGCAATCCTGTGGCTTTTAGATTATTTTACCAGGTTACAACGTGAAACCAAGAGCAAAGCTAGAGCTGTACAGAGAAATCCTTTCTTTCTGCTTTTTCATACCCTCCAACATTTCATAGATGAAAATAGGGATACACATGTGAATTCGTAAGAGGTATGGTTAAGTAACATGAAAACATGAAGGTGTGATCAAGAGGGTGTGGCCAGGCAAAATGAGGGTGTGTCCAAGGGTATGGCCAGCCAACCAAAGGGCATGGTCAAGTACAAAAGTTATTAGAGGAAACACACAAAACTGCAGTATTTTAAGCACAGAAATCTTTGAATGTATGTATTGCATTTAGGGAAACCTGAAGGAAAAAGAAAACCCCAAATCAATAAATACAACTGTGTGTGTGTGTGTGTGTGTGTGTGTGTACAACATTAACAATAAATACAACATTATTATAAAAATAAACATTGTTATGAAATAAATAAATAAATAAATACAACCTGGGTGAAAAGTCTTCATTACAAACAGTCATGTAACTATGACTCTCCTCTCTCAGGGTTTGGATCTCAAAACTAAAAATTGAAAACCCTGACTGCTGCTGAGCCCTCAGTATTTTACTTTGCTCTCCTGTATCCACTCCTGACTCTACTGTTTGAAGTACTACTTTCTTTCTGATTCTAGATCTATGTTCCATTTCTGATCCTCCTTATGTTCTGCCTCTCCCTAAATTTCCCTGCAATAATAGGTACAGGCTATAGTTATTAAGTGTTTATCCTTATCTCTGATTATATTGTCAGTAATTGCCATGTTATAATATTTGGCCCAATTACAAATGTTCTCTTCATGCAGAAATGCATCCTTTAATTCAATGTGTTGGTAACTAAGGCTGAACATCTAGGCATGCCTGTTTATTTTATGTGTATTTGTATCCACTTGGCTTGTCAATCACCAACCTGAAACAGCTAATATAACCCATAACAGATCACAGACACACAAATGTGGTGACCAGAAGTCTCCCCAATGCCATGGCCCTGATCTGGATGGGCTGAATTTCACCTGGAAGACAAAAGAAAAGAGAAAAGTGCCCTACTCACCCACCCCAGGATGCTCTGACTGTTTAAGGGCTCTGACCACTCTGAAGCCACTTTGATCCCCAGACCCATGATGATGATGATGGAGACTGATGGTACAATAATAATAATGACAACAACAGCAATGGGTGGCTGTTCAAGCCTAAGCAGAGCTACTCTTAAAGGGTCCATGAGCAAAATTGCAGCTAAGCTAAAAGTTTTAGCTTAGCTGCAGTTTTGCCCATGGACCCTTTAAGAACAGCTTAAAGTAGCTTGCTGGAGGCAGGGGAATTCAGGACTACCGGTATGTGCG
Organism: Shinisaurus crocodilurus; assembly: GCA_021292165.1. NCBI lineage: Eukaryota > Metazoa > Chordata > Lepidosauria > Squamata > Shinisauridae > Shinisaurus > Shinisaurus crocodilurus. Next base: position 41,534,568 of record CM037881.1, on the reverse strand, counting down.
TACCAGAGTGACAGACATACATACTGGCCTGATGGATGCATTACTAAACTATAGTTTAGCCTTATGTGAATGAGCCTTGGGCTCATCATCTCCCCCCTCCTCTTTCAGTGTGGCTGTGAGGAGATTGGGAGCTTTCACTTGCTTTTTCAATTAACCACAGTTTAGCATTACATCCAAATCCTAAATGGTGGTTAATCATAACTATGGTTTATTGAAACAAGCCAACTTCATAAACCATTATTTGAAGTTGGCTTTTTTTTTTTTTTTTAGTAAAACGTAGTTAAGACTTAACTACAGTTTGTCCAGGTTCAGACATAATGCTAAACTGCAGTTAGCTAAATCATTGTTTAGCACTATGGGCTAAATCCAACATTGTGTGAGCAGATGTCCACTTACGTAATAATTGAAGGAGACACAACTGGTTGGGAAGGTAACAAAGGGAGAGGAGCTGGTGGAGATGGGGGAGATATTAGTTTGGTTCGCATTTTAGTATGAACCAACATAATTCACACTTCCTGAACTAATACATGAACCAGAGTGCAATTATCCTTCTGTTTTCACACTTCTCCAGATTTCTCTGATCAAAACATATGTACAAAAAGGTTTTTTGTACATATCTTCTATATGTATTAGAAGAAATGCATATAAAATGTGTATTTTTGTACACATTTCTCCTAATGAATGCATTTTTATGCATTTCTCCAAATGCATGCATTAGGAGAAACGCATACAAAAATGCATACAACAGTTCATACAGATTTTTAACCAAAACAGTCGCAAAAGGAAACGGGACAGAACAAACTTATGCTTCAAAAGGTTTGAACCAAAACAAACAGATGAGATTTGTCCATCTCTAGGAACTGAGAGAAGCCATCTGAAAGCCACAGAAATAGCTAAGCTGTCAGGTCTGACTGAAAACACAAGTAAAAGGTTTATAATTTTTGGCTGAGTACAGATAGGAGCAACAAACAAAATGTACTCCATTCACACTAGTGCAGAAGAAAACTTAGAGCTGGCTTTTTCTTTTAACAAAGATTGATGAAAGATGATCCATTGGAACTCGTTAAGAATACTGGAGAGATATGTTTAAAATGTGATGCATTTGGAATTCCTCTATACAAAGTGCATTGAAGCAGTAGTGGCCTTGATGCTATGAAAAGTGATTCTCAACCTTGAAGTAAATAAGCTAGGCAGGTGAAAAACATGCAGGTGTCAGATTGGATTATAAAACACAGAAGTGTTTCCTTACATAAAACCTCCCACACACACTCATAATAGGATGTTGTTGTTTTCTTAAAATAAGTGTCCTGAGACTATGCCATAGCTGTGAGCTATACTATATGGAGGATCTGTCTTTGTTTTGGTCAGGAAGGGGGGTACTTAAGGAATACCAAAGCTAGAACTTAATGCTCTGGCAGGCAGGGGGAATCTCGGCAAACTCGAGCATCCCTGGTTCTCCATCCCTACAAAACTGGTGAAGTGACATTATTGTGCTGTGAGTTACCCTGTTTCCACTCCATCACTGGTTGCGGTTGGCAGGGCAGGAAAGCTTGCCACATGGTGATGTCACATCACATGGACTGTATAATTGGATAATGCCAAGAAGAGCCCTCCCAGTCAGCAAATACCGGTACTGTTTAAAGTTCAACAGTAAACAGTTAAACTTTATAACAGGGGTAGGCATCCTTTTGGGGCCATGGGTACATTTGGCAATTTGAGAAACTGTCCTTGGCACAACCACAAAATGTCTACCATGGGAGGCATGGCAAAGGACATGTACCCTGCCCAAAAGGCTGAATACAAGGCAGAGCTGGGGTTTGAGCTAATGCTGTACTGAAAATTTCTCCACCACATTTTCAACCATTCTCATTCAAATTCATAGAAAATAAATTGCTTTCAAAAAGAAATTCAAAGGAGAAGAAATTTCTGAGAAATTCCCATGGGTTGGGTTCAGGGTTCTTGGGCTTACCTTACTTATGAGGTGGCTGAGGAGTGTGTGCGAGTGTCCTGTCTTTCATTGTACAACCATCTCTCTCCAGCAGCCTGTAGCCTCCTCAGCTTCCCCCACTTCCTGCCCAGGGGAAGACATCCTGAGGTAATTCCTCCCATGGGGCTTTTTCAGATCAGGAAGCGCAGGCAGCCAGATCAGATCAGGAAGTGCAGGGCAATGGAGAGATGTGTAAGAGAGAGAGAGAGAGAGAGAGAGAGAGAGAGAAACACACACAGTACCCTCAGCCACCTCATGGTGGTTAGGTAAGGTTAAAAAAAACTACCAAAATAAATGCAAAATAAATTATAAAATGCCCTGAGAATGGGACAAAAAAATAGAGGCGTCTTTCATGAGGGAAGATAACCTTCAGAAAACTGGAAGCCAGTTTTTGGCACAGCACTAGCTCCACCACTTCCCTGGAGCTGGACGCAGCACTGCCGCCCCACCCCCCATACCCACTACAGGGCTTTCAGGGAAGGAGCGGTGTTATCAGCACCTGCATTAGAAACAAGATGTATCACAATCACCTCTTAGAAATTTAACATTTGGAAGACCCTGGAGAAGGTGCTGAACCCTGAAGAATGTCAATTAGAGCTGAGCTAAAATTTCTCAGAAGACATTTTCCCCAGAAAAGTCCTAAGATTTTTCTTTTCTTACACTCCTAGAAATAAAAGGCCACTTTGCAGAATTTTCTCCAAATTTTCTTCTCCATTTTAATCTCTGGGAGCCTATTTCTGCTGAAGAGCAGGGTAAAAATGCTGAGAGCCAGTGTGGCGTAGTGGTGAGAGTGTCGGACTGGGACTCGGGAGATCCGGGTTCTAGTCCCCGTTCCGCCATGAAACTCACTGGGTGACTTTGGGCCAGTCACTGACTCTCAACCTAACCTACCTCACAGGGTTGTTGTGAGGATAAGATGGAGAGGAGGAGGAGGATTATGTGAGTCGCGGCCGCCTTGAGTTTCTTGCAGGAAAAAAGGCGGGCTATAAATATAATAAATAAATAAAATGAATTATTTTTGTGGTGACTGCATTCCCTCCCCACCCTATGCCCTGGAATGATGCTAGGAATGGGGCACTGTGGAGGATGCAAAATGGGGGCCAGGCTGCCAGCACAGTTGATGCTGTTGCCACTTGCAGGAGCAGCACAAAAAACCAACCAAACAAAAACTCTTTGGAAAATAAAAGAAACTGTGCTATCACCCCTGCCAATGGTGAGCCCCAACCATGAGAAATTGTTGTAGAATTTCTCCTCCCCCTGCTGAAATTCAGTGAAATTGTCCCTCTAATTTCTCTGCCCACAAATAGGGTGGAGAATTTTGAGAGGCCATTTGTGCATAGCTCTAGTCTGACCCCCAAACACTCCTCTGAACCTGCCAACCCACCCTTTCCTACTCAAAAGACCCCCAGAGATCTCAAGGTGCCAGACTGCCAGCTTCAGCTCTGCAATCTTACTTGAATCTCTGCCAGGGACTTGCCTTAACTATAACCTGGATTTAGCTGAACTAACAGAGCAATCACAAACGCCATGTGGGGTAAAAACCAAGAAGGTTTATTCAGGTAGCATATTACAACAAAAAGTGGAAAATGAAGTAAGAACACAAAATAGAGAGATGCTTTGGTACAAACAATAGAGCTACAAAACAATAAAAGCTGATTCCTTATATCTCTCAGGCACACACTAGTTACCTGGGGGGCAGTTCCCTTCAGGGTTGGTTTCAGCACAGCCCTGCCACCTAAGAGACTACCACACCTACCCTAAGGTCCGAGATGGGTAGCCCTCCTCCGGGCTTGCCTTTGCCACAGCCCTCATTCAGCTAATTTCACCAAGAGCTACCTGAGGCCGGATCCTGAGGCCAGCCCGAAGGCTTGGACCTCCGCGCAGCTTGCTGCCATGATCCACAACAACGACACGACGACAGACAAAAGCCACACCTTGGCAATATACCTTTCCCCCTCCCCTCCTCCTTTCTGTAGCTCTGCTGCTTCTAGCCAATCAAGATGAACTTCACCTGGCCAGGCAGGGGAGAGGTGACTCATGACTATAGGGCTTGAACCACATTTGCATACCAAAAAGCCTAGCAGACACTGAGGCGCCATCCAGAAGAACCATGCACACCCCGCCCCCCCAGCCTCTAGCCGGTTCACACATGAGGTAGTGTGTGTGTGTGTGTGTGTGCAGGCGTGTGAGTGTGTGTGTAAGAACCCTCAGAGGCTCTTTTCTTCACAGAACCCAAGGTGGCTTACGTGATCCTCCTCCTCCTCCACATTTTATCCTCACAACAACCCTGTGAGGTAAGTTAGGTTGAGAGTCAGTGACTGGCCCAAAGTCACCCAGTGGAGACTAGAACCTGGGTCTCCAGCACTCTGACCACTTCACCATGCTGGCTCCCCTATGCCATGCTGGCTCTACTAGTAATCCTAGCTGCTGGTAAGAAAAATCTGTTAATTAAAAACAAGTGGAAGGGGCAGGACACTTTGGCTGCCAGCCACTAAACGTAGAAGTAAAATTTGTCCAGGCTTTAGTTTAAACATAAAAGGCCTGGAAAGGCAAGTCAGACCTTTCCTTCTACCTTCCAGAAACATGTCCTGACATGTCAGAGGGCTAATCACCCATCTTTGGTTTGCCTAAGCCTCTTTCCTTCTTATGCTAAAAGTACTGTGAGCCATTATCACTTTGGGATTATCACCTTGGAAAGACTTTTGTTTTTGTCTAAATGTCTCCTTTTGAATTGTCTGTGTCCTGTACTGACTCAATTGTCACCTGACCTCTACCTGATATTATTCAGTATAAATGGAAGTGTCTCCCTTCTTGTGTTCTTGTTGGCATTCCTGACTGTGCTCAGATGCCATCCATGAATTCACTAATAAACTTTCCTCTCTTAAGAACCTCTTCAAAACACAACGCAGTAGATCAATTTTTCCACAACATAAGAAAGATGTCCGGGAGTGCAGTGGAGCCCACGGGCCACACATTGCCTATCTCTGCTTTATACAGCTCTTGCCTCTTGCCACTGCAGCAAAGCAGCAGCGATGTAGCTAGCTAGACAGCAGCTGCTGCTGGCTGCTTCCCCTTGTGCAGGGTGGAAGTGGGTGGCCTCCCACAGCAAAGAATAGAAAATCAGGTGGTGGTTAGGGCGACAGGATGGATCATACATAAATTCGACTGCGGGACACAGCGGCATGTTTGAATGCCCTAGGGAAGGAGCAATGCAGAGAGATAGGATGGTTATGTGATGGTTAGCAGGGATAATGGTAAGGGAAATGGCAACCAGGAATTGGGGAGAGGACAGCATCAAGTGGGCACATGCAGATGGTTATATGAGGTCGCAAGTGCACTCAGTTCCTCAAGTGACAGAAAGAGGGGATTGAAGGAGGTGTGGGTGAGCTGGAAGAGGAGAGGGGGGAAATGGGATAGGGAAGTGGAGAGATCAGAGCAGATCATTTTGATTTAATCTCTGGAGGAGGAGGCAAGGTCCTTGTTGGCAGAGACCATGGAGGATGGAGGCAGAGGGATTAAAGGTAGAGAAGATGCACTCTGAGAATTCCTAGAAATGGATCAGGATGGTGAAATTGCGCATATAGCCAAGATGGTGGTGGAGGGGATGGAAGCAACACATTTGTTTGTAGCATTTTGTTCAAGGAGGGGTTCTGCATATTGTCCCAAACACTTTAGGAGTAAAGAGGAGGGGCTCCAAGGTGGTATGGACTGAATGGAGCGATATGGTGATGGCAGCAACCAATCGTATGCCACGGATGGGCAACTTGTGGACCTAGGGCCTCATGCAGCCCTCAAATGAATTTTATGTGGCTCCCCCAGCATAAAATCAGTTCAGACCTCTTGCAAGAGTGGTCTGTCGCTTTCCTGGCATCCTGCTGGGTGGGAAGGAAGAGGGAGGGGTGGGAAGAGAAATGGAGTGACACCCGCTTCCCCATTTTTGGCTCTGACCCTGCCCACCACTGGTTTGGCCTCGCCCACCACTGACATGTGTCCCCGGAAACATTACCCACAAGGGAATGTGGACCCCAACAAAAAGGGGGGGAATGTTGCCCACCCAAGAAATAGGTAAGCATCATAGAATCATAGAATCATAGAAAAGTAGAGTTGGAAGGGGCCTACAAGGCCATCGAGTCCAACCCGCTGCTCAATGCAGGAATCCAGGTCAAAGCATCTCTGACAGATGTCTGTCCAGCCGCACCTTGAATGCCTCCAGACTGGGAGAGCCCACCACCTCCCTAGGTAGTTGATTCCATTGTCTTATTGCTCTGACAGTCAGGAAATTTTTCCTGATGTTTAGGTGGAATCTAGGTTCCTGTAACTTGAGCCCATTATTCCGTGTCCTGCAAACTGGGATGAACGAGAAGAGATCTTTGCCCTCCTCTGTGTGACATCCCTTCAAATACTGGAAGAGTGCGATCATATCTCCCCTCAGTCTCCTCTTCTGAAGGCTAAACATGCCCAGTTCTTTCAGTCTCTCCTCATAGGGCCTTGTTTCCAGTCCCTTTATCATCCTTGTTGCCCTCCTCTGAACCCTCTCCAGTTTGTCTATGTCCTTGTTAAAATGAGGTGCCCAGAACTGGACACAGTACTCAAGATGAGGCCTAACCAGTGCCGAGTAAAGGGGAATTATCACTTCCCGCGATTTGGAAGCTATACTTCTATTAATACAGCCCAAAATTGCATTTGCCTTCTTTGCAGCCACGTCGCACTGCTGGCTCATATTCAGTTTGTGATCTACCACAATTCCAAGATCCTTCTCACTTGTAGTATTGTTGAGCCAAGTGTCCCCCATTCTGTAACTCTGCATTTGGTTTCCTCTCCCTAGGTGCAGCACTTGGCATTTATCCCTGTTAAATTTCATTCTGTTGTTTTCGGCCCAGCGCTCCAGCCTATCGAGGTCACTTTGAATTTTGTTTCTGTCTTCCAGAGTATTAGCTGTTCCACCCAACTTTGTGTCATCTGCAAATTTGATAAGCATTCCCTGTACCTCCTCATCCAAGTCATTAATAAAAATGTTGAAGAGCACCGGGCCCAGGACCGAGCCCTGTGGTACCCCGCTCGTTACCTCTCCCCAGTTTGAGAAGGAACCATTGATAAGCACTCTTTGAGTCCGATTCTGTAGCCAATTGTGGATCCACCTGATAGTTGTTCCATCTAGCCCACTCTTAGCTAGCTTACTAATCAGGATATCATGAGGCACTTTGTCGAAAGCTTTGCTGAAGTCCAGGTATATAATGTCCACAGCATTCCCACAGTCCACAAGGGAGGTTACCCGATCAAAAAATGAGATCAGATTAGTCTGACAGGATTTGTTCTTGACAAATCCATGCTGGCTTCTAGTAATCACTGCATTGTTTTCAAGGTGCTTGCAGACTGACTTCTTTATAATCTGCTCAAAAATCTTCCCGGGGATTGATGTCAGACTGACTGGCCTATAGTTCCCAGGTTCCTCCTTCTTGCCCTTTTTGAAGATGGGAACAACATTTGCCCTCCTCCAGTCGTCTGGCACTTCACCTGTCCTCCATGATTTCTCAAAGATAATAGACAGTGGTTCTGAGAGTTCTTCTGCCAGTTCCTTTATTACTCTAGGATGCAGCTCATCAGGCCCTGGAGATTTAAACTCGTTCAGAGTAATCAGGTGCTCCTTGACCATTTGCCTATCAATCTCAAGCTGCAATTCTGCCCCTTCAGTCTGCATTTCAGGTTTGCCAGGGGGGTCATAGACCCTCTTTTGGGAGAAGACCGAGCCGAAGTAGGAATTGAACACTTCTGCCTTTTCCTTGTCTTCTGTTATCAATTTGCCATCCTCATTGCGTAGTTGAACCACCAGTTCTTTCTTCTGTCTTTTACTGTGCATGTATCTGAAGAAAGCTTTTTTGTTGCTTTTAGCATTCCTCGCTAACCTTAGCTCATTCTCAGCTTTAGCCTTCCTGACACTATTCCTGCAGTTCTGTGCTACCTGCCTGTACTCTTCCCCTGTAGCCTGTCCTTCCTTCCACTTCCTATACGTGTCCTTTTTTGTTTTCAGGTCATCTTTGAGTTTATTGTGAAGCCACATTGGCTTCTTCTGTTGCCCTCTGCCTTTTTTCCTTGTGGGAATTGTTTGCAATTGTGCCTTTAAAATTTCCTTTTTTAAAAACTCCCACCCCTCCTGGGCTCCCTTTCTCGTGAGAGTCATTTGCCATGGGATCTTACTAATCATTGTTCTGAGTTTGTTAAAATTGGCTTTCCTAAAATCCAGGGTACGTGTTTGGCTACACTCAGCTTTTGCTTCTGTTAGAATCAAGAACTCAAGTATAACATGGTCACTTTCCCCCAGAGTTCCCGAAACTGCCACTTTATCCACTAACTCGTCTCTGTTGGTTAGAATCAGGTCAAGGATAGCCGATCCTCTAGTTCCTTCCTCCACTTTCTGTAGGAGGAAGTTATCAGCAGCACAGCTCAGGAATTTCTTGGAGGGGCCATGTTTGGCTGAATAAGTCTCCCAACAGATATCAGGGAAATTGAAGTCTCCCATTACTACCACATCGTGCCTCCTTGAAACACTGGCAATTTGTTTTTCAAAAGTTCCATCCTCGTCTTCTCCTTGATTGGGTGGTCGGTAGTAGACTCCAACCGCCATGTTCGCTTTATTCTTTGCCCCCTTTATTTTAACCCAGATGCTCTCAATGGGGCTGCCAAGCTCCTCTTCCTGTATCTCTGTGCAGAGATACGTATTTTTAACATACAGTGCAACTCCACCTCCCTTTCTGTTGCTTCTGTTCCTTTTGAACAAGTTATACCCTTCAATTGCTGTATTCCAGTCATGGGAGTCATCCCACCAGGTTTCAGTTATCCCTATCAAGTCGTACTTGCCCTTATGTATCAAGAGTTCAAGTTCGTCTTGTTTGTTGCCCATACTCTGGGCATTAGTATAGAGACATTGAAGACTATGTGCTTTACAGTCCGACTTTCCCCCTACATTTTGTGGTAGACTATCAATGGGCACCGCTGGAGCTGTTCTCTCCATTGTGGCAAAGAGGCCTTCTTCCATTGGTACCCCCGAGTTTATGTCTCCCTCCCCTGTTGGATTCAGTTTAAAGCCCTCCTGATTAAGTTCCTCATGCTGTGTCCAAACACATTCTTCCCAGTCCTTGTGAGGTGCAACCCATCCTTTGCCAGCAGTCCATCTTCCAGGAAGTGTAGCCCGTGGTCCCAGAATCCAAATCCCTCACGTCGGCTCCACCTTCGTAGCCAGTCATTCACTCGGAGTATTTTTCTTTCCCTTTCTATGCCTCTTCCAAGTACTGGAAGGATGGATGAGAAAACTATCTGGGCCCCGAAGTTCTTGAGTTCCCTTCCCAGCTCTTCAAAGTCTGCCGTGATTTCTTTGTAACTCCGCTTGGCAGTATCATTTGTACCCACGTGGAAGAGAAGAAAGGGGTATGTGTCGGTGGGCTGCATGAGCCTCGGCAGCTGCTCTGTCACATCCTTAATCCGTGCCCCAGGGAGACAGCACACCTGGCGAGTCCATGGGTCTTCGCGACATACTTTGGCTTCGATCCCCCGCAGGAGGGAGTCTCCCACTACGAGTACTCTTCTCTTCCTCTTGCTGTAGGCCTTGGTTTGATTGCCTCCACTTGACTGACCCTCAGCCTCTTGCTCGCTGTCACGTTGGGTGCCCGGTAATCCGTCCTCTGCAGGCTGTCCTCTGCTCTCATCCTCAAGTACATGGAAGCGGTTCCATAGCTCCACTGCTTCCACAGGCGCAGAGTGTCTTGTAGTTCTTCTGCTCCTAACAGTCACCCTTTTCCAGGGAGTTCCCCCTGCGTTATTTTCCCTTGCCTCTGCAGTCTCCGACTCCGCCTCATCCTGCCGTTGCCCTTCTGGCTCCTGTACTGTGCTTTGGTGCTGTAGATCCACCGTTCTGTCTAAGAACTCCTCGCTTTCTCTTATGCTCCTGAGGGTTGACACTTGCTGCTCCAGTCCTCTGACCTTTTCTTCCAACAGCGTGACCAGCTTGCACTTGTTGCACGTGTAGGCCATGTTGATCTCCGGCAGGAAAACAAACATTGCACACCCCTTGCAGGTCACCACCACTGCTGAGTCCTTTCCTTCCATAGTGCTCTGTTTCTGTCTTCCTAGAATATATATATATGGTTTTTTTTTGTTTTTTGTTTTTGTTTTTTATTTATTTATTTTTTTAGGGACCTCCCCCTTGACCTCCCCCGCCGAACTCCGCTGCCAAACTCCTGTTTGCTCTCCCTGTTCACTCACTCTGTTCGCTCGCTCTCTGGGAGCCTGCTTGCCTTTTCACAGTCCCAAAAACAGTCCCAAAAACAGCTGGAGCCTCTCTCCTGTTGTGCTCCTGCTCAGCTGGGAGTCAGGAACAGAATGAGCTCCCAGGCCACGCCCTGCAATCAGCCCCACTTCCTGCAATCAATCAGCTGCAATCAGCCCCAGGTAGTTGCAGTCAGCAGGAGCTTCTGCTCAACAGCATGAGCTCTCAGGCCACGCCTTTCCCTTGCAGCACTTGTTGTTGTACTACTCCGCTGCCAAACTCCTGTTTGCTCTCCCTGTTCGCTCGCTCTGTTCGCTCGCTCTCTGGGAGCCTGCTTGCCTTTTCACAGTCCCAAAAACAGTCCTTCAAAGTGTTTAGCTTATAGCCTATGACAGTGCTACCGTAGCATCACTAAACCTTATTCTGTACCTGACTATGCCATTTACATTCATCACTGCCTACATAATCTCCAGACACTTTTAAGGAGGCATGAAATCTGTCCATAGAAGAGGATATCCATACCAGAGCAAGAAAAATGTATATACATAATGCATTCCCAGAATCAAAAAGATCCACATTAGAGAGATCTATATAACTGAAAGCAATGAGCCTATGTACCTTCTATGGCCCTCTAGGGCTCATGTCAGACCATTCTGCTGAATAATTATATAAGCTGCTTCTCATTCTGGTTTTTGTTTCTTTTTTAAATATCCAAATAGTTCTTCTCTTTCTCAAATCGAGGAACTGCCCTTAGGGAGTTTGGAATTTGTTGTTACAGAAATTATTTCTCCCATTGCAATGCAGATTTAAGATTAAAATTAAACCTGAGGGGAAATGATGTCTTTCTTTTTTTCCAGGGGGCAGGAATTAGAGGCGCCTTTAGGCAAAAACCAACTATTAAGAGAAAGCTTATAATTTGCATTTCTTTTCCTAGCACCAAACATTTCCCAATGTCCATGAAAACCACAGAGAGTTGTTGTATAATATAGCTTTACCTCTACTGGTGAAACTCCTCAATGGAGAAAGAATTAGGTACATTTTGCATTCATGTCTTAAAACCTTGAAATAAGTAATTTACTTTGGGACTAGGCAGCCTTATTCAGAAAGCTTGGAGGAAAGCAAATCCCCTGGCTTTACAGTTGTGTGTGTGTGTGTGTGTGTGTGTGTGTGTATTTTAAAGGCATCCTTTGCTTTGTTTCCCTGTCCCCAAAGCTTTCGTTTTAAATGTTGTGGCTAGGAAAGGTCTCCTCTCTTAGGATTGGATTTTCATTTCGATATAAAACCATGAGGAACTAGAAGTAAAGAGAGGGAGAAAGAGCATTCTTCACATTGAGATTACCAGAAACGAATAAAATAGAGAGATCATGATGCTGATAATGTATTTACGCCATTTCATGCCCAGGAAAAAAACAACACCCAAGCCTCAGGGTATGCAGGATTATAGATCTATCTCCATTTCTCAGGTGTCCTTGCATCATCTCATCCTAATCAGTCTTGGGACAAGCTGTGCATTTCAATGCCAACTGTTTGACTCACTGCACCAGAGATCTTCATGATTTTTCAAGCAGGAGCAACTTTGGCCCTAGGCACTGCCACCAAGGCAACTTGGGGGCTTTTCCTGGGCCATGGGGGCCTCTCTTCTTCTCTCCCACTCCCAGTCAAGTGGTGACACTGCACCAGACCTGGCTGCAAGCCTTTTCGGCCTTTCTTCCCCATCTTCCTCCATATCATCCAAGCAAGGCCTCAGTCAGTCAGTCAGTCTCCAAGTCAGTAGGCTTGTCCAATTCTGACAGGCTCATTCTTGATCCTTGGATTGGGATGGATCTTTTTCTCATCACTCAGAGAGTGTTCTGCTCTACACAGTGCTGCAATATATATATATATATATATATCCCAGCGCAGGTCCATGGTGCATTCTCCCTCTTGCCCAGGCATCATTTCCTCTTCCACCTCCAGTGCTTGCACAGTGCATCACTGCAGCTAGCCAGTCACGCTACTCTTTAACTCTTGGGCTCTCCCCCCTCCCAGCACCAGCTAATTGGCTGATTGCTCCTGCCCCCCTCCCACCTTACAGCTGAGGAGTGGTAAGTCTCTTGATTTCCCACCCCCATTCCCAATGCCTCCTCTGGTAGCCCAGATCACAGCAGCTGACCCACTGCCAGGACCGGTGCAAGGCAGTTTGGCGCCCTAATAGGCAAAATTATATTTAGTGCCCCCCTCTCGTGCCGGGGGGGCCTCCGGAGCAAAGCAGCCGGGAAACACCTGCTTGTCCAGCGCCCCCCCCCCCCGCCCTGGCTCCGCCACTGGGGCCAGCAGCCCTCCGCGGGCCTGGAGGCAGCAGCGCCTCCGGGACCCGTTTCCAGGCAGCCAGCCACTTTCCCCACTGCCAAGCCGGCCTTGCCTTACAAGGCGGATGTCCTCGGTAGCTAAGCTGCTGCTGCTGCTGGCAGTCCCAGGGGGCGTCTCTCTGGGAGCGCTAGAACCTGGTGAGATAAGAGTCTCGTTGGGCTTAGGGAGCGACCAGCGCGGTGGAAGTGGGAGAGTTCTCCACGGGAGAGGCGGAGGGAGCGGCAGAGCCAGCGGCGCGGCGGGAGACCGAGCGCAGCAGTCCCGCAGCCTCCCACCCGCCCGCATGTCAGCACGGGCGACCGACGTGCTTTGAGGCTCAGGCGGCTTCCGACGGGGGTGGGGCCTGGGGGGGGAGGAGGAGGTGGTGGTGGTGGTGGCTGTGCCGCCAATCGGCTGTCCCGGACTCCCGGCAGAAAATTTAAGGGGCGCGCAGAGCGTTTCTGCGCCCCCTTTAGCCGTGCGCTCTAGGCAGCCGCCTAGTTTGCCTAGTGATAGCGCCGGCCCTGCCCACTGCTAAAGCAAACAACAAGGCAAAGCTTGAGAGCCTCTCCTGAGAGTGAACAGCTAGCTACTGAGAGAGAGAGAGAGAGAGAGAGAGAGAGAGAGAGAGAGAGAGGCGGAGAACCACCCTTGAGGTGACTGAGAGCTGCCGGTGACCCTCGGGCCCTGCAGTGAAGAACAGTGCACTACACCCTCTGAGAAGCATGTTTCCACTTGCAGTCTTCATGAGAAGGAGATACAAGAGTTGGTAATGTCCAATTCTGGGCAAAAGTAACCCTTTTTCTCCCATTTGGTTCTATTTGACCTCACCTGAGATGTAAATTAGAGATTGTTCCACAGAAACAGCAGGCTCTTTTAACACATGGGGTTTGGGAGCTCCAGACATTGCTGAGCAGCTGCAAAAGAAGGAGGGCAGGGCAGGATTGGCAGTAGGAAAGGGAGGGGTGTGTGATCTTCTTCCCTCAGCCCACTGAACCCCCTGCTCCATCAGGCTTGCATGCAGCCATGATTCCTGGACACCTGTTTGCCTTGGCCAGGAAAAAAAGCAGAGGGCGGCGGGGGGAGGGGGAACTGACTGGTAAGCAGGGGAAAGGTAAAGAATACCCACCACATCTCCTGCAAATCACACTGTTCCCCAATGTTTTTGGCAGCAAACAGTATTCCCAGGACTCATGTGTGCTGCTCAATGTCTAGCTCCACCCTGAGGCTCTTTTTTTAGATGAGATATAACAAATGTAGAATATTAACAATTTAAATGTCAATTATATGCATGCCCTTTATAATCAATAACCCTTTAGATAAACTACCCAGAGAGGCAGCTGATTATTATTCCCATTATACAGCTGGGACAGGGAGGTGCCTAATTGGCCCAGGATGTCCTCTAATGAGCTTTCCTTCCAGTGAAGAACATATTGACAGCTTCAGGAACACCCTGCCACCCTTTGAACTGAACTGAATCCCCAATTGCATAAAATCAGATGCCTGTTTTAATAATTGTGTCAATAAGAAAGATGAAGCTAGATTTTTATACCAAACATATTAACCCGCATATACACCAGTAAAAACTGACTGAATGTTTACTTGTGGTCCTGGTTTCAGACTGCACTCAAAGGCCAGTTCCATACATTATGTGGCTTCCATGGATCACCTTGGGAAATTGGAGTGGCAGTGAATGCACCCACATGGAGCACTGGTTCACATAAGCCACACCCAGCCATGAGCCCATCCGAAGCCATGGTGGTGGTGGTGTTGATGATGATTTCTTAGATGCCTTTCTCAAAAAAGACTCACGGCAACTTACTATAAAATTAAAACACACAAAATTTAAAACAGCTAAAAACAATTATCTGCTAAAATAGCACCACTTCATAAAATAACTAAAATATCAGTGACAGCCATAAACAATTCAACTGATGCATTAAAAAGCCCATTATATGCCATCAAATGCCTCAGAATAGAGAGGAAAGTCTTAACCTGACACTGAAAAGATGGCAACGTCAGCATCAGGTGAGCCTTGCTAGGGAGAGCATTCCACAACCAGGGGGCCACCACTGAAAAGCCCCTCTTCCTTGCTGCCATCTTCCAAACCTCCCTTGGAGGAGGGCCTCACATCATCACATGGTGATTGTAGTGGCATGAAGTTTACCTCATGTGTGAATCAGCTCAAATAGCATCACGATAACTTGCATAAAGACCACTATGAGCTAGTTCAGGTGAGGAGGCAAGTAGCAATGTGGTGGTAGCTTGTTCTGCCAGCTGCTTCCATCCCCCACCATTGCCACCTGCAGGTTTGGGGGGCTTCCAATCCCCGGGAAGACATGCTGGAGCCAAAGGCACCAGCATACTCAAGGGCACTTGAGGGCACTTCGATGTCCATCTCTACAAATCTGTAGCAGCTTCTGGGGCTGCACCTTGGTGCATACCTCAGGGCCACACCAAGTGCAGCCATGTGGTATATAAAGTTAGGGCCACACTAAGGGAAGCACTGAGGGTGCCCAGGACTCTAGAAACTGACAGAGACCAGCAATCTCTAAGTGAGAGAGACAGGCAATTTAGAAGTCCTCCAGACAAGGATTCAACTGAATGTTGAAAGCCCAACAGGACTTGGATGTTATCAATGGATGACAACACCTCATATGGATGGTATTTGTAAGTCCAACAAAGCTGAAAGCTACTTAAGAATGTAAATTAACAATAGAAGAGATTGCAACTTTTCATACCTGAGTTCTCAAAGGACCAGTGATTACTCAAACTGATACTATTAGTAAATCAATTAAAAACTTAACTAAAGACTGAAAAAAGCTTCTTAAGAACTTATCAAGATTTAATGAATTAAGAAATAAGATTGGATTAGTTGAAAATGGGTTTGGAACACAGCACCACAATTAACATTAAATGTGGATCCAACTATGGCTTGCTTTCGGTGCCTGTTAAAGACCTTTCTCTTCACCCAGGCCTTCCCTGATTGTGCTTCCCAGTTTGTTGTACTGTCATATCTTGGGTTTTCTGATTCTAAATGTTTTAACAGTTATATTATCATGATGCATTTTAAAGTATTTTATAGTGCAATCCAATCGAGAAGATAATCAGCCTCCAAACTTGGAGGCTGGTGATCATCCAATGCAGAGTGGGAGGAGTGGCGGAGGTGATCTTCACCATCCCATTCCTCCTGCTCTGCATTTTCGCTAGAGAGCCGTTTTTGGCAGTCTAGCTGGGGCACTTCAGAGGGGGAGGGAAGGAGGCTGCGGAAGACACAAGATACATCACACCCCGGGCTCTTCAGTCTCCTCCGCTCCCCACCCACTGAAACACCCCTTTTATCCCCTCTCTGAGGTCTTTCCACTCTGGCTGGGGTTGGAATGCAGATTTCCAGCTCAGAGGTCGGAGCTCTGTCTCCAACCTTGGATCTGGGAATCCAAAGTATCCTATGGCCCCACAGACAATGTCTAGGGGACATAGGATCATTCCCTCCATGTTTGTTTTGCTTTATTGTACTGTAAACTAGAGCTGTGTGCAAAGGGCCTCTCAAAATTATTCCGCCCTATTTGTGGGCAGAAAAATTGGAAGGAGAAATTCTCAAACAGTTTCTCACATGTAAGGCTTTCCATCTGTAGCACAGGGTTGTAGCACAGCTTCTTTCCTAAGGGTCTTGGGGTTTTGCGCTGTGACTGCAAGTGGCAATAGCATCCGCTGTTTTGACAGCCAGGCACACATTTTGCACCCTACACAATACCCCATAACTAGTGTCATTCTGGGGCATTGTGCGGCAGAGGGCTGGAGAGGGAAGGCGGCCACCACCACCACCCCAAAAAAGGTGAAGAACATTTTGAGAAAATTATTCAAAGAGGCCTTTTATTTCTAGAGGGGTAAAATAATCTCAGAACTTTTCTGAGAGAAATGTCTTCTGATTTGTTTTGGCTCCGCTCCAGTTGTCATTATACAGGGTTCAGCACCTTCCCCAGGGCCTTCCAAATGTTAAGTTTCCAAGGGTGCTGGGTGTGTGTGTGTTCTTTCTATTATACATCTCCGCATTGCTCTGCGGCCTCCTGGGCTTCCTTCTGCACTTCCTGATCTGAAGAAGCCCTATGGGAGGAATTACCTCATGATGTCTTCCCCTGGGCTTTCTTTGAAGTGTGGGAAGCTGAGGAGGCTACAGGCTGCCATAGAGATGAGATTGTGCAATGAAAGGCTGGACACTTGTGGACACTCTTTGGCCTCCTCCAAAATAAAGTAAGTATTTATTTATTTTATTTATTTATTATATTTATACCCCACCTTTTTTCCTCCAAGGAACCCAAGGCGGCTTACATAGTCCTCCTCCTCTCCATTTTATCCTCACAACAACCCTGTGAGGTAGGTTAGGCTGAGAGTCAGTGACTGGCCCAAAGTCACCCAGTGAGTTTCATGGCCGAGCAGGGACTAGAACCCGGATCTCCTGAGTCCCAGTCCCAACCAATGAGAATTTCTCCAAAATTTTCTTCTCCTTTGAATTTCTTTTTGAAAGCAATTTCTTTTCTAACAAATTGAATGAGAATGGTTAAAAAAAAACAAATGTGTGGGAGAAATTTTCACAACAGCACTATTATGAACTACTTTGAGATTTATTAATTCATTTATTTTTTTAGATATGATGAGCAGGCTATACATTGATTAATACATACAATCTGAAAGATAGCTCTGAGAAGCTGTTATTTAATTTAGAGGTGGGAAACTTCTGGCCCACAACATCTTCTCCTTAGCCCCACCCCCAATGCATCAATTTGGCTTTTTAAAAGCTTTTATTGGTGCCAATGGAACCTTTAAAAAAATCAGAATGCGGGAATAAGAGAGGGAGGGAAAGAGAGCAAACGGAAGAAGGACAGAGAGGGAGGGGAAAATGAGAGAAAAAGCAAAAGACAGAGATAAGGAGAGAAAAGAGGAGTGGAAGAGGGGGAGAGAGAGAGTTGAAAAAATGGGGTGTGAATGGGTGTGTGGGTGTGTGAAAGAGAGAGGTGAGTGAGGGTGACTCTGGACCTGCCCACTTTGGCTCTGTCCCCACCCACCACTGTATGCAGCTTCCAACACATTTCTCAGAGGGAAAACAACCATTGGGATGAAAAAGTTTCCCCATCCCTGATGTATATGGTACCTTACTCCATTGAGATTAAGTCAAATCTTTACTGGGGTAAATTGTACCTGCTGGCAATGTGGTTCAGTCCATGCAGGCATAGGTCATATCTACTGGACAGTCCCTAAGTAAGATGGACAAATTCTGGGAGTCAGTTCTCATGCACACAGAGGAAATGCCAGGCCATAACTTGCTATTGGACCTCTTCAGCTATTACTTTGCTAGATGAGACAAACAGTTCTGTTAGAAAATCCGAAAATGATTATTCACCTTCTGACCATAGCAGGAATTTCCATCGGTTATAACTGGAAAAGAAGAAGG